>JAHREE010000605.1:3721658-4051007 GCA_033628505.1 Tringa tobata | reverse complement strand
CGTCATCAGTACGTCTTGTTGACTAGTCACTGCACATAGGCTGGAAGAACATGAACATCTGCTTGTTAAGTCTCCCGTGATCCAACTATATAGTATCGCAGCAGGACTTCTGTCTCTAGATGGCTGCAGTAGAAATAGTAGCTCATCTTTGGTTGTTCTTCCCCACCAGAATGCCTTTCTTTTGCGCCTTTGTCCCTTCGATCGTGACCGGAAATAATCACTGCCAGTCCTCTTACCATTGACACAACTGTGCAGAGCTGCACTAAATTCGCAGAACCATTTCTGCAAACCATGATTTTCAAAACAGGTCTCGCTATATGGAGTACATAGAAGAGCAAACACTAACAAAGTTCTTAAAAGGTATAAACCAGCTTAATCTTAGCCACTCACAGCACCAAGTTTGACTTCCTCCACTAAAAATATTTCTGATACTTCTTCCTTGTTAGATTAACTTCGTTGCCTCTTAAACTGTAATTATCTGCATGTGGCTCTACATCCACAGGAGGGGGCACTCGAATAACATTTTCAGCAGTTTGCTGCTTAGCTCCATTGTCATACCTTATTTTGTGCACGGTGCGTCTGCATGTGGGAGATGGGGAAGAGCTAAGAGATGATGAAGGTGCATGGAAACAGCCTGAGTAGCCCATCAATTCATAAAGTAGGTTGCAGAGCTTTTCTAATAGGTGGATCTTAGGCTGTCAGTCGAGCGTTGCTTCAAATCAACTAATGCAATGCACACATAAAAAGTAATTGATTAAAACAAATAAAAGACTGAGTCATTTTGTTCCTTGGGCTGAAAATTCTGTTCTCTGTTTCAGAGGGCATTATGGCATTTTACAAGGAAACCTTTGTTTCATGATTAACATTCACACATACTCACCTAAATTAAGAAATCTGGCCTTATGAGCTAGACTACAATGCACATCAAGCACATCAACAGCCTGAAAAGTCTAGAGTTCTAAGTCTAGTGCAGAGAAACTGTATTGCAGTTTCACATCAGTTTTGTTTAAAAAGAGATTTGTTTCCAATATCTGCCTGGAGTACAACTATGCTTCCTCAGGGAAGCAATAAGTGAGGGAAAACATACTTCTGCGTGCATCGCCAGTGGACTGCACTTCAGCGATGTTGACGTGCCAGACCTTCCTGAGGGACCAGGGCTTACCTGAGGATTAGAATAGTAGATGTCTAGTCCTGCTACACCATGTTTCTTGTTCTTTGCCCTTCCCCTGGGCCTTTCTGGTCTTTATGACTGACCAGGGTGTGACACCTTGGCAGAGCTGATTTCTAGCACCTGTAGACTCAAAGATTTTCAAAGCTGAAGCTATAAAAGAAGCTGACACAACTATGAATGCCAGCAGGACTGAGACTTACCTCCACCAGTCACCTCAATGGCCAGTTCTTGTATGCATCTCCCTTTGAAAGATTTATTACTCCTCCTTCCAGCCTTGGTTTTGTTCCGTTTAAATCCTAAACTCTGGATATGGGCACTCTGTGCAGCCCAGGGCTGGAGACAGTTTGTACAGTTTGAAGGGCTCTGTCTTCACTGGAGCATGCACAGTCGTATTTCTATTTCCTCAGGCTCATGCATGAAGACTGCAGTGAAGATATCTCAGTGGAGATCCACTACTGACTGCCACAGCATGAGTCCTGCTTCTAGATCCAAAGCTTCTCCTGAGCCAGGGCAAATTCCTTTCACGTGGGCAGGAACGGGGAAGAGGTGACTGCCAAGCTCCATAATCAGATCATAATACTCTCACTCACTGAGGAGAGGGAATAATTAGAGAAGAGCTCTGATTTAACTAATAAAACTTGTTGCTTTTCCTTTTCCTATTGGCAAGTGCTGGCAGATGTGAATCTCACTGTCTTCCAGGGGCCCTACAACAGTCAGAAACTGTAGCTTGAAAACAGCACTTCTAACAGGACTGCTTTTTTATGGCAGGGACTCAGACCAGGAAAGAGAAAAGAGAAAGTGGTGAGGTTCATTATTAAATCTACCATATTAATCCTAGTCCTGCTGGTAACATATGCAGAATCAATTAATTATTTTGCTGCTGCCAGTGTTACAAACTCCATGTAGGGGAACAGACATGTGGCTGGATTGCTTCTTTGCTGTCCCCCCACCCCAAACCTGGCCCTTTCATCTTTTCTTAGTGACAGCATGGGTTGCATTTCCAAAGGCTTCCAGCACTGGAGGGTTTGGAAGCTGTGCTCTCTGACAGCTGCAGTCAAATTCCTGTTTGTCTAACCACTAACACTTCTACCAGTGAAATGCTGACTGACTGCAGTGGGGAGAGAATTGAAGCCATTCAGGCTCCCTAAAAATACCATTCTAAGAGATTGGTATAGGAAAGTACCATGATGCTTGGTCTGAAAAAGTAGTGACTTTTCAGGGCCAATAGCAACAGATGAGGAATCTGAGGGAAGAAAGGAGACATCTTTCTTGGTTATGTGGCAACTATGGGGGAGCAACCAGGACCTAATTTTAATGATCCCAGGTGGGTTGGTTGAACCTAAGCCTCATTGTTTAAATTTATGCCAATGCCATTCTGTTGGTGTCTTTGATTTCTCACAAGACTTTTCATCCTGCTTCAAAGCCCTCAACTATTCGAGAAATATTCAAGGTCAGCTACAAGAACACCATCCCACTTCATATAGCTGCTTCTCAGAGAAGGCATCTGCAGAACTGTGGCTGCTTGTTATTTCTGTGACAAAGCTAAGACCATTTTCTTTGATTCTTTTTCTTTCTTGAAAGAGGCAGCTGCTTGGCTCCACTGACAGCAATGCAATTTTAAATTCCTGAGACTCCAATTAAAAACTAGATCCATTTCCAAAACACTATTAAGGACACACTAGGGAATAAGGATTTGAATTTATTGTCATGAATATAAAGCTTGTCTCCTTACTTGTGGCAGAACAGTGAGGAGAAAGTGTGCCACAGACAACCCTTTATGTCTAGCAGGGTAAAAGAGTGTCCTCCCAGCAAAATGGAGACTGCAATTAGTGCTTTTCCCCTTGTGATATGTCTAGACTACAGGAGCTGGCACTGGTGAGACATGCATACCATTAGGAGTGGTGATCTAATAAAACAGCTGGCAGACTTTCTGTGCCGACTGTCTTGTGTCCAGCTCACTTAGTTTTCTGTGAGACACTTAGGACTTGGTGTTCCCAAGCGTGTGACATCTCTCTCCATGTCAGACAGCCAAATATGCAAAACTGCTTCCTGCTCTTGTGTTTCAGTAGTACCTGAGAAGTGGACCTGGTAGTGCTTTTGTCTTCTGACTACTCAGTACTGGGATCTGCCCAGAAAAGGAGATGATGTGGCAAGCTGTAGCAGTTTGGGAATAGGTTCTGCCTCAGCTCTGCCTAAGCCTGCTCTGCCAAAACCTTCAGTATTGACTCAGCTCTTTTTCTGATGGTGATTACAGTGGACTCCTGGTAAGCTCAGAATAATTAAGCTAAATCTTCAGTCGTCTGGCAGCATCCATCCTATCCCTCCATTTTCTGAGTTGTGTATGGGCAGACATGAACTCAGTCTTGACCAAGGGCTTGGAAAATGGCTGTCTCTATGGGTACAAGCAAAATGTCACTCTATAACTGCAGCTGATGCACCAGTCATTTACAAAGCCAGATTTGTAGGAATTGTGGGGGCCAAAACTATTGAGATGCTTGCAGATCGCAGTGCACAGCTGGGCTCAAAGAAGACAAAAGATGATTTCAATGTTGAATTCAAAGGAAGGCACTTACATAAAGAGAGCAATAGGTCTCTGTGTGTGCTCGACATGGTGCACGGTGCTCAAGGCAATCAGGGCCAAGTTCCTCCCATAAGGAAGTGTAGTTTGATTGAGCTATAATCACTGGAACAGGGTATTTTGAACCTGTTTAACACCTAATCTTTAAGAACTGCTGGGGATGCCAGGATGAAAAGTCCAAGGACCATCAGGAAGGAGTTCTCTTGTTAGGAGGTTTGAGCCCTGACGTCCAGATGCTCAGACTCAGTGGGAGACAGGCTGCCAACTGTTTGGTGTGTTCATCTGGTCTTGCCCTGTGTGCTGCTGTCAGACGGGACACTGGCTTGTGTGGGGCTTTGGTCTTGGTAGTACAGCTGCCAGTTCTTCCTTCACCCTGTGCAGGTGCTTCTGAGCAGTCCTTAGGCAATGAAGGTCTCAGGCACACTTACTCTCCTTAGTTCATGCAGCTTTGTACCAAAAGACAGGAAAATTGATTTACTTCTCATCTTCACCTTGGCAGCAAAGGCAAGGGTATGCAGAGAAGCTGAGTCTGAAACACATTTTCCTTTGGAGGAAATCGCAGTGTCTCTGCAGTTCTGAGACTGCCATGTTCCAAAATGCAAAGAACAGAGGAATTTCAACCCCAGCAACAAAACACTTCAGCAGCTTTCTCTATTCTGCCTGCCCCCCTGATTTTATTGGATTCATCCTTAAACCCAGAAGTGATGGCATTGAAAACACTAAGGAAGACCCTGGAGAGAAATGGAATGCCTTGTAATGGATAAAGGAAAGCAGAATCCAGCATTTCTGTAATGAAAATTAAGCAGACTAATGTGAGGAGGCTCTTAAAGTCTTAATTTTGCTCCTTACCACAGATTGTGTGTTGATTCCCCAGAAGAAAACAGCAATCAATAGTTAATGGTGTAGAAAATTCTTCCCTTTCACTTGGTTCAAGAGCTGCAAGGCATTTAGACTCAGATCTCCCATTGCCCTTTTTCTGGGGGACAGTCCACTGCAAGAACTAACAAGGTCAAGAAAAAAAGGAGTGATTCTTTTTTTCCCATTGGAAGAATCAGAGCTCTTTGACGAAAACAAAAAAGAAAATTTAAAAGGAAATTCAACACGCCCAGTGCTCCTACCACTTGGTTATCTTGTCAAATCCAGAAAAAAGACTGTAACTCACCTGCAATAGGTAAATGTTTTGTTCAAACTCAACTTTAAAGGAGAGGTGCTAAGTCATTGAAGCTTTACCTCTTACTTGTTTCACAGGATTCTGGTACAAGGAAACGAAAAATAGAAAGGTCTCCAGAGGAAAATTGGATTAGACTTAGAAGACAGATTCTATCTCCTTTCAGAAGTACACTTGCAAGTTTTACTGCTGATTTCTTCCTATCTGAAATAGTGGATTAGGTATCCTGATACCACCAATACCCAGAGCAGCCTTTCTAGTTGCCCTATATAAAATGGCATGAAACCATAGTAAGCAGGGAACAGCTGCTGCAATCACATGATGGACTGCTGCATTTTCAACGACTTTGGCACTTTAGACCAAAGAAGGTAGAGAGAAATCTGTTATGGCACTCTCAGTGACTCTAAATTTATAGCGGTCATTGCGATATTTCAAATTGGGATTTTCATGAACGCGTTCATGAACAGTCCTACAATCCTGCAGGCTCCCCAGGAAGTGACAGCCTCACATCAGTGCACATGTGCCCTGGTTCCCACCACTCTTGAGTGATGCATTTTTAATGCTGAGACATAAAACTACTGACATAATCCACTGCACCAGATAAAAGATCATCCTTATCCATATCTGCTCTTACAGGCAAGGATGGGTTGCGAAGGAGGGCCTCAGGGACTTCCTGAATGAGCTACACCAGTTTCTGTTCATTTCCTTCAAGGAAGTAATTCACAAAAAAATGTAGGGTCTAAAATGACAAAAGCAAGGATTTGTCTTATTACGTACTAAGTTGAGATTGGGATGCTGAGTCCCTCTTCTTAAGTATCCAACATACAAAATTTCCATAGCGTAAGAAATCCCAACAGGGGGAACATTTAAGATGACTTCTTTTTAAACTTCTCAGCACTGAGATCTTTTAACTGCCAGCACTTACATAAAAAAGAGTGCTTTTCTGTTTGGGGAAGGAAGGTAGGGAGAAGAGAGCAAAGAGATTGTGGACAGCTGCCATACCTATTTCTGTCTGCAAGAGGCTGGGAAGAATTAATGATAAAATTGTTTTATTCCAAAGTGCGTCAACACCTCAAAAGTAAAATGTTAATTCCTTCATTACTGAAAACATTGACACCAGTAGACAGGCCTGATACTCTGTATTTCCATGAAGACCACTGCAGTCTTTTAGAACTCTGGTGTTTTGGGTAGCGAAATACACTGCTTAATTAACTGAGACTTGAAAAGACGGACATGAATCTTTCCTACCTATTTTGGGAACTCACATAACCTTAAGGCAGTGCAGCAGCAACAACATTATAATAACAACTTCTGGCTTCCAGCAGCTACTTGCTTCTGGTGGAGTTGCTGGACATCAGTGGCACAAATGTCCACAAACAGATATGTCACTATTTGTGTGAGTGTTCCTATGGCCTTTTCCAGAACCTTCCGCTCTGCAACTAGTCCATCTGACACTGCTGTGAGAGGGAACAACCCGATGTTGTCAGCTCTGTGCAGGTTTGCTCCTCTAGTACCTGTGCCAGCCAGAGCAGAGGACAGCACTGTGCTTACCAGACACAGACAATATTCAAAGTAAAGCAGAAAGCAGGCTGAGGCAAGCCATTTTTCTTGGACTCCTTGTCCATTTCTAGTCCGTGAAATCACTATAGTGAGCAAGAAGTGTGTGTAATGCTACTGTGCCCAGTTGCTCCTACTGGTAGCATGGTTACAAATGCTGTGAACCAGTAATTGATCTGCTCCTTGTCAATTTTTCTCTCCTTCCTTCTTCCTGGTTTATATCCTGGAGCTTTAGTTCTGCCAGCTCTTAGCCTAGCTTCTGCCTGGAGCTATTTTCTTAGGGCAGTGCCTTCAGAGCCAGACATCTTGTTTAGAGGATGAAGACCCTGAAGGACTGTGGACAACTTCAACCCCTGGAAATACTTGGTTGGCAGACCTGCCTTTCTTCCTGGGAGTGTGAAAAGGTCTGCGTGGGAGCCAAGGGTAAGAGAGTTCAGGAGGATAAGCCCTCCCCAAAGGAAGTCAGAATTTTGCATGACTGAACCCTGTAAAGTTTCTTACTCTTGCAAGCCTCAGCATGAACTGAGATCCAGTTTGCTCAGTGAGGATGAGTTTAGTCCATCAGTACCTGCCCTTCATTCCTGTGTAAAAGAATTGCATAAAAACCCATTGGCCCAAATTTGCAACCTGAAAGAGCGTGCGGGGAGGAGCCTGATTGCTAAGCCTTGGCATCTGATGTGAAGTTAGCTTTCAAGTACTGAAGCACAGCCGTGGAGTTTCTCACAGATGAGTACATAGCATAACTTTGGTATGAGTGCACCAAGGACATACAGTCTGCTTGCATTTTCCCGGGCAGCTTTGTTTTGTGCTGCTCTTCCCAGAATCTAAACGCCTGACTGCTATTAGCTCAGCTCCTTCATAGCTGAAGCTCCTGTAGATCTGTTGACAGTAGGATTACAGTATAAATATTTCATATCTACTTCTACCACTAATACCTTGCATACTCAAAATATAGGCAATTTTTGTACCTACCGCAGTAGCACTGAACAATTCTTATGCCCAGGTCTGAGAAGAACATTTTAGAAGATGTACAAAAAGGCCATCCCTTCTCTCGTAAACTCTATCTTAATTATCATCTCTAATCACCCTATTGCTTCATATAATTGGGAAATTCACGCTGCCTTGAGTAAAATCAGTGTTAATAAAAGGAAACTACTGTGATTCTCAGATTCTTTCCTTTGTAACTCTATCATGTAGGCTTGGAGCTACTTATTTTTCCTGCTCTCTGAGCAGGAAGCTCATTAACTCTGATTGGAAATAGTGCAAGAGGAAAGAGTGTCTTTGTTTTCAGTCCTTCCTCCAAAATAGCTGATAAAAGCAAATAAGCCAGTAGCTGAGATACGGATTTCAAAGACCAGTAGATAGATGTCTTGGCTTAAAAGGTAATTAAAGCAGAAAAATTATTAGTGAAGTTAGTACAGTTTGTACAGTAAAGCTAGTACAGCATGTAACTACCAGATCCTTGTTCACATACTGACCTGGATCAACTGAACCGTCAATGTCTAAACTGACCTACATGAATCAGAGCAAAACCCTTGAGTGGATGAACTCTCTAGATTGGTTTGTTATAAAGTTAAGCTAACTCAGGAAGCATCTCAGACTGGTTGCTTTCTCCTTTGGGGAAGCGCCTGTTTTAATACTTTTGTGTGAGAAATGGACTTAATGAGTCATGCAGTTTGTACGCAGAACCCCACCACTTCATTCCTTGCCTCATGTCTTGCCTCATGCGCAAGCTGGAGATATATACTGCTTGAACAAAGACAAAAGCATAAGCAGTGAAAGTGGCATTGCTTAGAGAAGCCAGCAGATAAAACTTTGATTCAATTTTGACAAGGGAAAGCAGCATCTTCCTTACCTTCTGCTTTCCCTATGACTGTGTCTGCTTGCCATGCAGTTGTAGGCAAGACACTCTTCCATTACTCTGTTGCTCCTCCATTACTGCTTATTTATCTTATTTATCTTCTCCTTCCCTAGTGCTACCTGAGGCATGTATGTGTTTTCAAAAGCTGTCAGAGCTGCCTTTTTCCTCCTGCAGGATTGATGTAGCTGGCTGTCTTCTTTCAGGAATAGAAAGGTGGACTGCATAATACAGAGCAAGATTTCTCTGTTTCTAAAGTCCTCCACACTTACGTCTGGAAGACATGACTGCCCTTTTGAGAGTGCCAGTGGTGAAAGAGGCTTCATGGCTGAGATATGAACTCTATTTAAAAGCAGGATGGCTCCCTATGATCCCCATCCCATCATGGGTGTTGATGTAATGGCAAGAGGCAAGATGTGCGTCCCTTCTGATGAGAGGATTACCTAAAGCTTTTGACAGGCTAAGGCACCAGGAACATTATCACGTTTGATGATAAATGAAGTAGACAAACAGTCTTGTTCCAGCAGTAATTTGAATTTGGAAGTACTGAGGCATATGTCTTAAAATTGCCAATTCTCACCTGTTCTGCCCTAGTCACAACAATGCTTGAACAGTGTTACAACCAGAGGTGTCAGCACTTTTGGGCATTAATTTCCTGCTGACATGCAGCTTTCTGTAATAGATGCATAATGTGCTCATTTACTGACAAACTTTTATGTTAACCAGTGACATTAATTAGTGAAACAAAGCAGTTTTGAACTGTATGCAGTTTATATTCCTGACTAGATGATGTCTGCCTTTTATTATTCCGTGATCCACAAAGCAGCCAGGAATATATTGCAAACACACCATGCTCTGCAAAAAGGTCTGCCTGAAGATACCAGGTAATCTGATGGGCACTCTCTGCTAGAAATACAAAGTGTGTGTGAACTGTACAGCTTCGAAGTAAATAGAGGGAAGACAGTTTACACCAGCAGAGTTTGTGCTTAGCCCAAGCTGACTGTTTCTGATAAAATTCAACTGCACACACCTCACTGGTTGACTGTCCAAGCTTGCAATGCAAACCATATCCTCTGGCACGGCTTCTTAACCAAGATCCCACAGGGTCCCTTCAAATAGCTTCTCAATCCTGCGTCAGTAAAACAAAGAGAAGCACATGAAATAGCAGTCTTCCTGGCTGCTCTGTCTCAGGAACTAATGATGGTCTGTAGACTCAGGGTACATTGCTGGCCCAAGAGTTAATAAGAAATACAAATAACAAATATCTTCTGTAGGCACTGGTGGAAAGTTAGGTTCTTGCCTGGGAAGGAATGACAGAAAATAGCCATTCTCCACAGTGTGATGGTGCAAACTCTGGTGATAAGATGAGCCTGAATTGGACACAGCATCAGTATTTGGGAAGCTTTTAAAAGCCTAGATTGAGGAAGCTGACATGAAATTGGTGTAACCGTCCCAGAGACTGCACTTTGAGGGCAGCCTGACTGGTACTACTTTATATGCACAGCTGCTCTGGAAACCACTGTGTCAGTGCCTGAAGGACATACCTGGGCTCAACAGATGTGTTTGGTGTGGAACTCCTGATTTCCCTTTGGAAACTATTGCTGGTTTCCAGACACCACTGTAACAACAGACCGAGTTCAATTCACTCAGCCAGTGCCTTAAAAATATTGGTGTCAACTGCAGTTGCAATCCTTGATGTCTCTGCTGAAGTAGAATTGCTTCACTAATTGGCTGATACCCATGTGGAGGTGTCGGAGTATGACAGGCCCCCCCACATGAATGTTGACACTGTGCAGGCAGAGGGAAAAGATAGTTTATACTCCATAGCTTTTATAATACCAGCAGTGATTCCATTCTTGAGGACATCTGCAAATGGTAGGAAGGCCCCTGCAGAAGTCCTTTTGTTGTGGAAAAAATCAGGCCATAATGATGGAGTGTTCCGGAGATCCTAAGAAATGTGACTTACAGAGCAGGGCAGGCGGGAGATGACACGTACCAAAAGAAAGAGCAAGAAGTTGAAAGGATTAGTTGGAAAATCTCAGGGAAGACCTTCCGGGGGAAAATCATGTATGTCAGTCAAGTAATTTTGTCTTTGCTTAGGGCATTTTTTAACAATTAGGTTAAAAGATTAAACCAAAATTACTGCAGCTGATCAGTGTTAAGAAGAAAAAAAGCTGTTATGAATTTATTAATAGCATGTTAAATGGCACATTCCTATGCTAACCAGGTATCAAGCCAATGCTAAAACTGGATTAACCCTATTTCCCTATGGTTCAAGGAACTGAACACAGGAAGCAGAGTGGTGGTGTTTACCTGAATGGCTGGGAGTGGAAAACAGAGATGTTAATCATCTGGGATATCGCACTTGAAAGCATACAGACATACCTGCTATGAAGAAATAGGCTCAGTCCTGTCTGAGTATCAGGGCTGAGATTTGACCCGTGCATTATCTGTTGACTCGGTGAATTCCTGTTTCTTGGTCAGTTCTACTCATATGCATTTATGGCCATTTTTTTTTTTTTGCCCTTCATCCAGTATAGACACTATGTATGGACCTAGTCTTTGCTAGTCCTTGCACTTGCAAGGCAAACTGAAGAGCTGCAAGACAAATCATGAGTAACTAGCTAGTGACAAGACATAAAAAAGAATTCAAACAAAAATATTTTTATTCCACTGAAAGACTTGCACAACCATGAATTTCCTTTTCCTTGAGAAAAGCATGATGATTAGAAAAGTTGCTGTCTTCTGTGCCTGCATTAGCACTGCCTGCCAGACACAGAGTAAAGCTTTCTTGTAGCTCAGGCTCAGCCTGGTATGTCCAAGTGGAAGTCAGTGACAAGAGGCGTTCCTCAGTACTGCTGTTCAACATCTTTGTCAGAGACATGGACAGTGGGATTGAGTGCACTCTCAGCAAGTTTGCCAATGACACCAAGCTGTGTGGTGCTGTTGACACACTGGAGGGAAGGGATACCATCCAGAGGGACCTGGACAGGCTTGAGAGGTGGGCCCATGTGAACCTCATGAAGTTCAACCAGGCCACGTGCAAGGTCCTGCACCTAGCTCATGGCAATCCCAGGCACAAATACAGGTTGGGAGGAGAATGGCTGGAGAGCAGTGCTGAGGAGAAGGACTTGGGAGTGCTCATGGATGAGAAGCTCAACATGAGCCGGCAATGTGTGCCGGCAGCCCAGAGAGCCAACCACATTCTGGGCTGCATCAAAAGAAGTGCAGCCAGCTGATCGAGGGAGGTGATTCTGCCCCTCTACTCTGCTCTGATGGGACCCCATCTGAAGTACTGTGTCCAGCTCTGGAATCCTCAGCACAGGAAAGACATAGACCTGTTGGAACAAGTCCAGCCATGAAAATGATCAGAGGGCTGGAGCACCTCTCCTATGAAGACAGGCTGAGAGAGTTGTGGTTGTTCATTCTGGAGAAGACTCCAGGGAGACCTTCTAGCAGCCTTTCAGTACCTGAAGGGGGCCTACAGGAGAGATGAAGAAGGACTCTTTATGAGGGAGTGGAATGATAGGACAAGTAGTAACATTTTTAAACTGAAAGAGGAGAGATTTAGACTAGATATGAGTAAGAAATTCTTTACTGTGAGGGTGGTGAGCACTGGAACAGGTTGCCCAGAGAAGTTGTTCATGCCCCATCCCTGGAAGTGTTCAAGGCCAGGCTGGATGGGGCTTTGAGCAACCTGGTCTAGTGGGAGGTGTCCCTGTCTATGGCAAGGGAGTTGGAACTTGATGATCTTTAAGATGCCTTCCAACCTGAACCATTCTATGATCCTATGATTCTGTGTGTGCACAATTTGCGTACATTAAGCAGACACATGGGAAAGTTGTTTTTTCATACCTGCAGTTTCTGAATAAGGACAAAGCAACTTATGAGGGCTCTTCTCTTTGCTGTGAAAACTGGAAAGCCGAGTTAAATTTCTGAATAGGATTTGTAGGACAGTTTTCCTTACACTTTGTTTGAGGCAATTGCAGGCCCTGGGCCTCCCGTCTCTTCTCTGGAGACTTCGGGATGCTAAACTTCCCACTACAAACTCATAAGCAGGAGCAAGGAGTAGACTCAAAGGGCATTTAAGATTTTCTAGAGGCAGATTTGTGCGGTACTAGCTCACTAACAGGAGCTCCGTTTCTGTCCACTCTGCAGAGGCATGATATTTGCTGTGTGCCACGTCAGCCTGGTGTCACTGGTGTGCGGCGTACGAAGCCTGTTACCTAGCTAGGAAGCCGCTAATGATTCTCCCTGTTCCTCTGCTGCTGTTTCCTTCTGTGCTCCTTTTCTTCATAGCTGTCCCCTTTCTTCCAAGCCAGTTACATGATGATTGGCTAAGTGGGAGCACAGGAAAACAAGCTGCCACTCACATTTCACTTGTCCTCAATACCCTGCCTACTTCACTGCCAGACAGGAGATAAATTGACTCTTAATCCCCAAGGCTCATTTACAATAGCTTACAGCATCTAATGCATTTTAACACCTCCAGGAAGGCAACCTTTAGACCAAATGTCTATATAATAAATAACTTTTCCGTGCATTTAGTGGTGGGGATAGTGGAAGATGTCTGAAATAGAGAGGGATGAAATGAGCTCTTTGAGGAGTAGTTTGCATTTCTGGTTGCCAGGAGCATTACAAATGACACATCCCATGAATTTATTTGCCATATAACTGAGTGAAGTGTTAGAAGGTCAGAATTATGAACTACATGGAGCATGCACTAGCAACTCTTGAGTCCATTTGCCCTGAGAACGCTTCTGGTTTGCTTAGGAGTACTTTTATTTACTCCTCTGCTTCTAAGCACAAGCTGACTAGCAGGATCTGGGAGAATGAGGCATTCTGTCTTTGGGAGCTAATTTGTTAGGAGTTCCAGTGACAGGAAAATTGAAGGACCACATGAAAAGGGAATTTCTAGACTTTCTAGAAACACAAAGAAAGCAACTCTGCTGCTTCTGGCAGTGCATGAACACTGGGTTTCCTTGGCTGTTGACTTTACAAATCTGAAGCCAGGGTCTTTTGGCTACCATATTTATAAGCTGAATCCATACCTTTGATCTTGTGAAACATAAAGTCTCTGGACAAGCTCACCATAGTCCAAAAAATTTGCCACCACTTGATTTGGGGTGGACTGTGTTACTTCTAATGGAGAAGAAAAAACCCAACTTAATCCTGCTAAGGGCAAGAAAACCTTGGTATTAACCATATAACGATGGTCAGGTCTTTGCCTTCTGTTGAGCTGAGCAATTCTGTAGCCCTGACTACCATATTAAGAGGCTGAAAATTTCATTTGAACACGTAATTATCATTCAGCAATTGGAAAGTACATAAAAATTATGAAAATAAACTGATGGCATTAGATATCAAAGTATGAATATCTCCAGTTTGTTAGTTGGATAGGGCCAATTTGTCTCTGTCTCTGACTATGAATCTGTCTTTCCATTAAAACAAGTAATCTTTTCGTCTAACTGAATCTCTAGGTTGCTCTTACATCTTCAGTGTTCAAGAATAGAAATGCTTGGATGATGACAGACTAAGCAAGGTAATAATGTTTAGAACTGTCCTATGATAAGCATGCCACTGTTACTCAAACCAGATGACAAAGATGCTGTTGCAGTGTCGTAGCAGCTGTTTTTACTTGCACTGGAGACTGCCTCATGGCCCCTATGTCATCAGGCATGAGCAGATTTTGCACTGGTTGGCACATAAGGCATTGCAGGACAAAGGACAAGAAAAGCTGCAAGCAGCTTTTCCTCTGAAGCCTTTTCTGTCCACAGACTGGTGGTACCAACCTGAGCAATAAGGAATCAATCTCTCTTTGAAGATGCTACCACTGTGGTCCAGCTCATCCCTTTGTCATTGATTTTTGTCTCTAGAGTTGTGGCAAAGACTCAGCCTCAGTCCCAAAAGAGTTGTTTTAAGGCAGGGCTGTCATCAAAAGCAATGCCAAATTCTGTCTTGAGAGGACAGAACTGAACTACAGACTCATAACTGGGGAAGCTGGTAACTTTCTTTTGAGCGTAAAGAGGCACTGAGAGCTCTGAGACTTGGGAGCTTCTAAACTCCTTGTCCTCTTGCTTTTACTGCAGTGTATGGCAGTTAGTGCATGGAAATGACTGTACCTACTGCACAGACTTTCTGCACTGTGTCAGAAATCCTACATGTTTATGTATGAACCTGTGCAGACACAGTCAAGGGATGGGTCGGAGCTGCTATCCATACTGGCAATCTAGCTAGAGTCTCTTGGAGCCGACAGCTACTCTGGTACGTATATTTAGAAATGTACCTCTGTTATAATGGTGCAAAATACAGTCACTGGGGCATTTTTATCATGCTTTCAGGAAAACAATAGTATCAGTTGACTGAAGGTGGTGGTATCAGACTTGACCTCTTCAGAGGCACCAATTCCAGGTCAGACAGCCCAGCAATGCTTCAGTCGCGTGGTTTCTCCCTAGATGGAAGTAAAATCAATGGTTCTTTTAAATGAGATTTTATACCATCTATGAAATGTTTAATTGCTAATTAATTCTTAAATGTAATTGTTAAATGTAAAATGTTAATTTAATTTTTAAATGTTTAATTATAATAATTTATGGTTGTGGTGAAGAGATCACAGTTGAACAGATTGTTTTTCTTTACTATTGTTAAAACCTCTATGAGGTTAAAGAGCTTGGTGGATAAGAAGACAAAAAAATGCATGGAGAAACAGACAGGGTCAGGATTTTTTTTTTTAATTCCTTCTTTCCCCCTTAAATGATGTCTCCTTAAAAGGACATCAGTGACTAAAAGTTTTCTGGAGTTGTGCAGCGGAAAATCTGTGATGTTATTGCCTGTACTAACTGCAGAGACATGCAGCTGAAAGAAGGTGTTTGGATTTTATGTGCTGGAAAGCAGCACATAATTTTAACCATACATTTTAACCAAATGCTCATAAGCATCAAAGTTTACTAGTGCCTTCCTGTGAAAGGAAACAGACATGCAGGGAAAGTTGTGACTTGTCCAAAGCATCATAGCAAGCCAACTATAGATTTAGGAGTAAAACTTTGCTTTTTGACTTGCAGCCCCTATATTATCTCTTGCACTCAGAAGAATAACCAAATTTTGTATTTTTGTGTGAACTAACTTGAGTTGAAAATGTACTTTATCGTGACTGGAGGCCACCTTAAGATATTCTTCAGTAGCAAATAAATGCCTTGATATTATTAATGAGCAACATGATAAGGTCAATAGGTCATAACAACAGAAGCCAGTCAGGTACCAGGTAAATATGAAATTACTCATATCCAGTTGGTGCTTCCAAAAAATCTCCTCTAAATGCTACTTGGAGGCTACTTTAAGGAGCAGAATGGCAGAAGTCAGGCTAAATTAACTTTTAAAATTTTTTTAATAGGTGCTCTTTGCGTAACAGCTTTATGAAACCCAGAGTTTCCTGTTTTCCCTGAAACAGGCCGCTGGGTATACTGATATTCTCTTAGGGAGACTGTGGAGCAGCAGCAGTCAAAAAATCAATGGAAACTACGAGTGCTCAGGGAATTGGGTTTTTAATTCAATGCTCTCAGTATATTTTAGGTGCTTAACTTCAGTTTTCTAAACCTGAATTGATAATATGAAGCCTGCAACTAGCAATACTGTGTATTTTGCCCCATAGCTTAAGTGAATGCTTACTGGTAGAGGCTAGTTGGTTGTGTATGGAGCCACACAACTGCTGTCATTATTAGCAGAAGTGATTCTTTCAGTATGGGGTCCAGCTTGGGGAATGGAAAATATTCGCAACACTTTCTTCTTTGAACCTTTGAAAATGCTCAGGCTTTCATATTATCAGTCTAATCATGACTCTTCATGTCTACCTGTCCCATTTTTGCTAGGGAACTGTGAATTAATTACCCGATATGATCATATGCATTGGGAATAAAGGATTTGAAAATGGGCAGATCTGAAATCTGAATGAAAAGGCATCTGGTTGCTTGGCATGGGGGCTTAGTCTCATGGTCCAAAGGCATGCAAAAGAACAGCTGTTTCAGAGGTGGAAACAACTCATGTTTCTGCTAAAATTGCTATGCAGAGTCCTCCTGGTTGCCTTGGCTCAGGTTAAGTTAAAGTCACCCAGGTCTGTTGCAGCAGTGAACACACATGAGCTCGGTGTGTGTCTGACCATGTGTATGTGTGTGCATGTATATGCTCAGGAAGAAGGGAAGAGCCTTGCCTGGTGGGGCTGCATGCCTGTCTCCACATCAGGAAGCTCCCCCTCATAAAGTGCTGGCCAGGAGGAGCCTCTGACCATGACATTACCACAAAATCAGAACCAGCCTTTCCCCTGAACCTCGGTATCATTCAGCCCCACGGCACAGCCCAGTCTCCAGGGGGTACTCAGGGAGCGTTGCAATTTGAGAGGAGGCAGGAAGGTCTGTCTCACCTCCATCCAGCATAAGCTTTGCCATCCAAAGAGAAAGTGGCTTCTGGTTCCGGTCCCGCCAAAGCTTAGGCAAGGACTTATAAGACTTAACTCCAAGCAGCATTTCCTTTACTGTGGATGGGAATTGAGTAACTCACCTCTGTGGTGGACAAAGTGTTTGTGCCGTTGAGCAGTGGTTTAATTATGTGGATTTGAATAATTCTCTTGGCAAGCATAATTTCAAGTAAGTAGTGCCATCTTTGCTGTCCAGAATAGATGATGTATTTGGGGAATATTGGCTTGATCATTTGTTGTAGCTGATACCCACTGCTGTAATAAAAACTATTTTGAAATGTCATTGAAAAATATGGGAATATTTCAGCATGACCACCTGTAAACTAGTAAAACAAAACCATCTATAATTATATTTAAAACCATGTCTCTGTAAGTCTATGTGACAGCTTCGGGATACTTGATGTAGAGATATATCATAATAAAACTTTGATATATGGAATCGCAGCAGAAGTAAATTAATTAAATGAAGTAGATACCAAGTGCATTATTGAAATACGGCAATTCTGGTGAGTCCAAGGCTTCAGCTACCGGAAGGGACCTGCTGAAGTAATGCTGACAGCGTAGTGGCTGTGCTGTGTCTTTGTCTGAACTCTGAGTGCTTCTTTTATTCAGTGTGTAAAATGCCTGTTATTCATGTTGGTGTGGACCACACGAGTTTAACCACTTCTGTGATGTGCTGCCGATGAAGGACTTCTGCCTCACAAGTCACCAGCAAAACAGCAGCAAGCCATTTCTCATACCACACAACTAACATTAAACAAACACCACTTCAGCCTGCCATGTGGAGGTGGTTGAGTCACCATCCCTGGAGGTACTTAAGAATGCAGCGTAGATGTGCACTTCAGGGCATGCTCTAGTGGCATGCTCTAATGGCTGAGATATTGTACGGATTTTTTGTGTGTCTATGGTTGGACTAGGTGATCTCATAGATCCTTTCCAACTGTGACAATTCTGTGATTCTGTCTAAAATAAGTCATATGTGAAAGCTGCAGGGCTGAGCAGGAAATATCCTGCAAGGGTATAAGACTAGTTTCCCAAAGAAGAGGCAATTTTTTTTATTTTAATGAAAATACTTTGCCAGCCCTGTACTAATTCAGTAGGTTCTGTTTTGTTCACCAAACAGAATGATGCACTAAAAGATGAATAAGGAAAATGATCATGTTGGCTGCTTACACTCTGACCTTTGACAGTTGCTAGTTAAATAATCCCTTAATTCTTCAGTGAAGACGATAGCAGTCTCTTAAGGTCCCCATCAGACTGGAGGCATTTTCTCTTCCCATCCACAAGAAACCTGGCTAGGGCTCCTGGTACACAGAAAAGTTTTTGCATCATCTTGGTTTATGCATATGTATCAATGAGCCAGCCAAGTTCCATCTGGCTTCTTCTAGTCGGAAACTGAGGACAGGATTTGAGAGTGGCAGTGGTGTGCCACTTGCTCCCCAGAACTCCTGGAAGGGCCACTTCCTTCAATTTTTCATTTCTAGTTAAGTTTCAGTAATCTTGTTTTGCATGGTGTTACACAAGTCCTCTGTGCATTTTACAGGGTTTCCTAAGCTGATTCTTAGAGCATAGGTGCTGAATCCATTCTGAAGAACGGGCTTTTCAGTTTGGGTCAAATCATTCAAGTATTCCCCAAAATCAGCAGTCACATCTGAGCCTAACTTGCAAAGACATGAAGGCTACTCAGCCCTCTTCACCACAGTTCAGGGGGGGTGCTTAGTATCCTTTTGTATGAACTAAAATTGAGGCCATCTATGATTTCAGTATTCATTACTGCCCAAATATGCTCAAGGGGTGAAGCAGAAGAAAGGTAAAATTAACCTTGATGTTTCTTACTCTCCTTACTCAATGCATGCTACTCAGGTGACTCTGAGCATAGTCAGTCATTAAGTCAGGAAAGATGCTTCTTCCAAGATTCATTGAGAATGGAAATGTGGTCCCGGAAAAGCTCGGTTGCTACATGCAGTGAAGCAACATTTTAAGAACAAATCGGCCTGAAACTTCCTTGCCTAAAGGGCAATGCATTGCAGAAAATAACTGGTTGGCTTCTCTCTGCTGAGCTCTTCAGGTAAGTTGTGGCAGTTGCATTGAGCCGTGGAAATGGAAACAATTATGGCTGTAGTGAGCTCAGGCCAGCCACGGCCTAGAGCTTCACAAAGAAAGACATGGTTCTGTTTCACTGCTTGCAGCACTGAGTAGTTCTGTAGTGCAGGGCTTGGATTCCTTTCCATGAACAGATCAGGGTGGCTGTGCATGCTATATGGCAAACTTTGCAGTCATTTCCAAATAAAAGCAGTGCCATGGTACATTAACTGTGTTTCAACAGACAAAACAGTGGGCAAGATCAATGGATCAGGAAAGACTCTTCAAAATGCCTTTGTGAGGCTGGTGAGCTACTGATGCTCTATTAATAGAGAAACCAGCTTGCCAAGAACATGGAGGAGAGCAAATGGTGCCAGTTCTGCATTTCACCCCTGCAAAGTTAACATCCAAATCCAACAAGGTATCCTATAGCCTGTCAAGCTGTGTCTTCTGCCACTACTGGCCCATCTATCCAGCTCCCTTTGTCTGAAATCTGTCCAGTCTGCACCTGACTGTCCTATGATATATTAGGTCTGCTTTCTATTTTGTAAGGGGAGACAGAAGGTCAGACTGATGCTATCGGAACACGAACTTTGGAAACAAAAGCAAGAAGAGTGCAGTGGCTCACCCGCAGCTGGTATTTTTCTGAACAGGAATGTACAGGACTGGCAATAATGCAAGAACATGGGCCTAGCTCTGTATTCATTTAGGGTCCTGCACCTGTGGAGGAAGAATGCCAGGCACCAAGAAAGGTTAGGGGTGGACCTGCTGGAAAGCAGTTCTGAGGAGAAGGATCTGGGGGTCCTGGTGAATAGTAAACTGTCCATGAGCCAGCAATGTGCGCTTGTCACCAAGAGGGCCAGTGGGATCCTGGGCTGCATAGGGAAGAGTGTGGCCAGCAGGTCAAGGGAGGTCATTCTCCCCCTCTACTCTGCACTGGTGAGGCCACAACTGGAATACTGTGTCCAGTTCTGGGCTCCCCAGTTCAAAAAAGATGGGGAACTACTGGAAAGAGTCCAGTGTAGGGCAACAAGAATGATTAAGGGATTGGAGCATCTCTCTTGTGCGGAAAGACTGAGAGAGCTGGGACTCTTTAGCCTGGAGAAGATAAGGCTGAGGAGAGACCTTAGTGCTTACAAGTATCTAAAGGGTGGGTTGAAGGAAGATGGAGCTGGACTCTTTTCAGTGGTTTCCAGTGACAGGACGAGGGGCAACGGGCACAAGCTGGAACATAGGAATTTCCATTCAAATATGAGGAAGAACTTCTTTATGGTGAGGGTGACAGAGCCCTGGAACAGGCTGCCCAGGGAGGTTGTGGAGTCCCCTTCTCTGGAGATCTTCAAGACCCACCTGGATGCAGTCCTGAGTGATGTGCTCTGGGCAATCCTGCTTTAGCAGGGGAGTTGGACTAGATGATCTCTAGAGGTCCCTTCCAACTCTGACAATTCCATGATTCCATGGTTCCATGATTTCACCCATATTAGCATCCATAAATCAAATCATGGCAGCAGCTGGAATTTTTTTTTTATATGTCAAGATAGATCTTTGTATTAACACTGATAATGTCTAATATAGCAGTTACTGAAAGATGTACTCAGTCTATGGCAAATCTTCACGGCATGTATTTTCACCTCAGAGTGACCCACCATGGCTTAATTTTAAGCTGTGTACATTCGCATAGGCAAAGAAAATGCTGCTTAGCATAGGTCTCATATTTGACTTCAGGTATCACCTAATACAAAAAAAATAACTATTTAGCTTCAGCCTGAGCCTGGATGGAAAGCTTGCTCACCTTTTGAGTGCTCAGCCTTTTGAGAGGTTTCCTTTACTAGCCAGCACTCAGCTGACAGAAATCTATCCCAGTATGCAAATTACTTGTCTGTGTCATCTTTGTCATTATTTCTGTGCACCTCAGAGTTGTGAGTACCTCTCAAATGAGGATTTAAACTGCTTATTATGAGGATCTTGGCCTTGCATCCTTCACTCTTGCAACAGGTGGAGCTGCATTCCCAGAGACCACCTTGGACTGTTCCCTTTGTTAAAAGGGCAGGGTACACTTTGCAAAGCAAGCATTGGAAAGCTTTTTTAACTTTCCTTTTAACTCCTTGGTGCCAAGAAAGCATTTAATGTGTGTGGCAGCCTGTACTCAACACAACTTTGTACTTCAGCTTTTGTTTAGTAGGCTCATCACTTATTAGGAAATTGTCAGATGGCAATTCTCTCTTCTTGACCTCTATGTTTATACAGTGCCTTACCTTCCTGTCTCGTTCCCCAGAATTGTCATTTGTTTGATCATTTGACTTCAGCTGTATTTGTGCTGGAATGCAGATAGACATGAACTAGAGCGAGGGCAGCGTGAGCAGGGAGCTGTGTGGGTGAGCTAGTGTGTTAGCTCAGCACTATGCCCTTGAGACAATGCAGGGCCAGTGGAGCCCCTGGGCTGAACCTGTGACATTTTCCGTTGTGTTTACCCACTAGCAAATTAGCCAGATCCTCCAGGAAGCCCACAGGAAGCTAAAATGTTTTCACAAAGGAGAAGACTTCTAGAGACCAGATCTTGATCATCATCTCTGACACACCCACGGGGGAGCCAAGCCCATCAGTCATGTGAAAATGGAGTGATTCAGAGCTATAAATACAAAGCTGTTTGCCGAAATCACTGTCAGAGCTTGCTCATCTATGCTAGTCAAGCTGAATTGCAACCTCCATCTGTTTTTCAGAATCTATCACTTTCTGATTTTCTTCCTCTTCACATCACTGTGGCGCATTCCAGATCAAAGACTCTAGAGACTTTAGGTCTGACTCTAAACACAGCAGAGAAAAAGTGAACTGTAAAAACCACTGTTCAAGGGCTCTGAGAAGGAGGTGTTGAGTAGCTCCAAAATCTGGTGTTCCAGGCTATTTCTGGTGATGAGGCAATGCCAGCTGGCGTACAAGCTGGGTCATTTCACTCAGAGATGAGGAAAACAGCAAAACAATGATGACTGTGTGGGAGGCTGCAAAGAAACAAAGAGGCAGCAAAATGCTGTAGTAGAATAGAGACTTGCTCCACTGTTTTGTCTTCAAGAAGCCTCCACACAGTAAATCCTGTCTCCAGAAATTAATCACAGAAAGTTTCTAAGGACAGCAGTATGGAAGACCTCAATGTGCAGGCTGCACTAAGGCAGAAAAGGGGAAAAATTACAGGTGAGCTCAAGTTGCCTGCACCCCACAACAAAGCTCAGCCTAGTTGTCCTCATACTCAGGTCCCTTAAAGACGGACTGCATTTTAAAAATGTCCAGTGTTGATGGTGTCTTAAACACTCATATGTGGTGAGCTCTGTTGGTTGTAGGAGAAGACAAAAGCTGTTAACAGATTTCAGCCTTTCCTTCCATTGAGTCATTTCAGTTCAGTGGGCTAGACTCATTTGCTGATATTAAGGAGTTCAACTTCTGTTTGAAGGTCAAACTGTTCATTGCCTGGTGAAAAGTCTGGTTTGGGGTTCTGCACAGTCCCTGCTTTCTGGGACAGAGGTGAGCTGGCAGAGGACAAGGCCCGTTTGTAATCAAAAAGACTGTAGGCACCTGAAGACTGAGTTGGACCCATTCTTTCCATAAATTATATTTCAGGGTGGGAGTCATTCCTTTAAAGCTGGAAGTTTTGGAAGACTGGAAGAATTCAGGAAGGCTGGATTGGAAACAACTTTTGATTTTCCACACATTGTCTGAATTTTGATTCTCTGCATCGCATACCCTACTGGAAGTTAGTGGACCACCACTTAGATCAGGTGAGTGCTTGCTTGCATTAAACTGGCTAAAGGTCTGATTAAACATGATTGCAAATCTAATCAGCCTATTTTAGGTTTTTGCCTCTTAACAGGGAAACTCAACACTTTAGGCACCACTTTCCAAGGAGCTGTCTGTTTCCAGTGTGAAAACAGAGCTCCAGCATTGGGATCAAACCCACTGAACTCATTAATCATGTCAGAGAGCCACATGCATTTGGTGTAACTAGGATTTTAAATTCCAAGTCATTGAGAGCTATGCATCCTTGTACTCAAGACAGTGTCTCACACACCACTGTGTCTCTGAGTTGACTGTGATTAACCTGGTAATTCTGGCTCCTGGGGCAAGCAGGGAATCTAATTACTTGTTGCAGGTATGTGGCCTCATCCAAATGTGATTAACTGGCTTTGCTAAGGCATCCGCTAGGGAGCTAATTTAAACCACCGTTAATTAATAATACTATTTCACTGTGGTAATATTAGTGATAATTCTAAGATGCAAAGAGAGAAAAGTGCTTTAGGATGACTAAGGCACCCAAACAGCATCTCTTAAGGTGGTAACAGGTGGCTCGGAAATATCTTGGAATGTGGTTGTTTGCCAAGACTCCCCCAATGAGTCACTCAGTGTCAGGTCTCTGCCATGTCAGCAAACTCCTATGAACATCGGTCATATGCTGTGGGATAGGTGAGGGCATTGATTACTCCTCTGAAACCCATAGTTCTGGGTTCATTTGCATGTGCATGTACTCACCTCACCTTCCACCAACAGGTACAAAACATACGACCACAAACACCTTTTACAATCACATGAAGATGCTGGTAGATAATGGTTTTTGTATGGTTTTCTTCATTCCAGAGAATTACTCTGTCAAGTTTCTCCAAACACTGCCTCATCCATATCTGTGGTACCTCCGTCACTGATTCTTGGCATGGTGAATGGGGTGCTGTGACCACTGGACAGCTTTATCCAACCAGCCAACCTCTATTCCTAACCTCTATTAAGTGATTTAGATTGCTTAAAGAACCACTGTCAAAGGTGTTAGTAAAGTGGTTTTGATATGATGTTGTAAAAGCGTGACTGAACAAAGTTCAGTGCCAAGGCTCACTGTGTTAATTACTGCATAGAAAACATACAAAGGAGAATTGAGTTACACTTGAGTTAGAATGATTCTCAGAGAGACCAGAGACACAAAGGGTAAGGGAGGCCCTCCCGTTGAGTCATGAGGTTCAGATTGGACGTCCTTGCTTTCTAAATTACACACCAGTAGAACTTAATATCATGCCTGAGTGTTAGTATCATGACCTTATTAAAATGGCAAGGTGCATGAAATTAGCCTGATGTCTCAGCCTTACTAACCACTGCCTGATTATAATGTCCTGACCTTACCTACTTTTGCTCTGAAAGCTCTCAATGGCATCGCGGCTTCGCATACTACCGGGATGTGCTCAGGCAGGAGTCCTGCCCCATCTTCAGATCCAATATGTATACTCTGCTCCTCTCACTCAGAGTATATTCTGCTTCTCTCAGTTTTACCTCATGTAGCTGAGGTCACTAGGACTGGCTTTCTGCAGAATCCAGAGGGAGGTACTGGAAGGGATCTCTGTAGTGAGGCAGAAAAGGCTTTAAGTTCTTCTATGTGGAGGAAGAAAGCAGTTGTCAGAGATTATTCCCCTTCTCCAGATATTAATGCATCCATGTTTGCATTAATGGTTTTGTGTGAGTGGGAGGGAGAAGTAGAAAGGCCTAACTGGGCCACCTATCAATAGTCAGCTAGTCTAAGCCAAAATGCAAACCACAAAAAACAATTACTGCAGACAAAATGGGAACATTCAGACCTTCTTATGGTACTGTACGACCTTTTCTCACCCTTTATAATACAAAGCAAAGTCCTAGTGAAGTGTGTGTGTGCTTTTGGGGGGACTTTCTCTAGCAGCTTGAGGCTACAACCTTGCCTATTATTGTTTGGAAAAGTATTGAGAACAATGTACTTGCTACGTATCTTGCACCTCATCTCTGTGCCATAATAGGGATTTTAGAAGTAATTGCAGAACTAGCACACTATGTGACAAGGTGCTAGAATCTTCAGCGAAATATTGTGCAGAAATTTATAAAGATGCCTGGAGTTCCCTTCTGAGCTTCAGCCCCACTGTGCTAAACCATTCTGGTGCCAAGAAGCCTAGACACAGTGAAGCTGTAATCCCAAGGTCAAACTTATAATGATGGCTGAGACAGAAACAAAGTGTTGGGTCTCCAGCATGCTGGCTGGTGCCCAGTCTTCCCCAGTTTTACAACCTCACACAGAGAAGTGCTGCATCTGTAATGATTAAGAAGACCATTCTGGTCTAAGGTTGTGCATGGGTTTAGTCTTCGCCTCATATGGATACCCAAGGAAAGAAAAAACCCAAATGTTTGAATTAATGCACCGTGAGTAAAAGCAAAGCAAACAAAGCTCAGACTGTTGCAAGGTTATGATACAAGATAATTTGTTTTAGTAGTCCAGATGCATGCAAATGCTTTTGAGCAAAACAGTTGACATTTTTCTTAGCAGCAGCTGAGACCCAGGCAAGGTGCTTCTTGCTTGTATACTGCACTTTTTTTAGGTCAGATATCAGTTTTAGTGAAAAGGAAAGTAATTGAAACATAGCTTTAAAAATCAGCTAAAAGGTCACGAAGAATAGCTCTATAACCAACACCGTTTACAATCCATGTTCGTTCTTGGCAACCAAACAGCACATATGTGTTGATGGTTGCATATAAGTCATTCTGTCAGAGCTCCTCTCCTCTGAAATCTATCCTGCTCCCCCCACGGTATTTCTTGTGTTTTTTCTTAAGGAGGTTCGGACTGAATTCTGCATAGGGGCATCAGTCTTCACTATTCCTGGCACCATTTTATACCCCACAGTCCCTCTCTCCTGGGAAGAGATTTCCTGTTGTGGGAGCTTGTGGGGTTCATGATCCACTGAGCCTCATCCTCCTTATTGGGAAACGATTAAAAAATCTCCTGCCCCTGTGGAGCCATGGGAGTTCTGCTGCTCATTTTCCAGACTGGTTTGAAGTAAACATGAGAAGCATGGCTGAAAAATCCTATACTCCCAAAAAAGTTAAGCATGAGCATGTGGAAAGGCCTGCCAGATCAAGAGGATCTTTATACATTCAAAAGTGCATGCAAAAATCCCAGTTCACATAATGAGATAGTAACTGCTGAAGACCATGTCTTATGGGATACAGAGAAGCGGGCAGTGCTAGTGCCAGTTTATACTTTGATCTCAGCCCTTCCTAGACCAGGTTTTTGTTATAAGATCAAAAGATTCTAGCAATTCCAACACGGCACGAAATTTGCAACCGTAAAATACAAAGCATGATACTTTTTCTTTATACTTTTCTGTGCCACTATTAACAAAAAGAAAAGAACAACAGAGTCTTAGTATTATTACAGAGGCCAAATTACTAGCTTAAATATAAAGGTGATTGGGAGCAGTCACCAGAGACTCACTGAGAGGGAGTCTCTGGTGACCAACTTGATAACCTTCCACAGTGAGATGGCTGACTTGGTAGACAAGGGGAGAGCTGCCGACATTTCCTACCTTGACTTCAGTAGAGGTTTTTGACGCTGTCTCCCGTAACATCTTCATAAAGAAGCTGATGAATTATGGGCTGTTGGAGCAATCGTGCTTCAGTTTGAGGTGGGTTGAAAACTGGTTTTCAACCAGTTTCAGACCCAGAGGGTAGTCATCAGTGGCACAAAGAGAGGCTGATACACCAGAGGGTTGTGCTGCCATCCAGAGGGTCCCTGACAGGCGGGAGTAATGGGCTGACAGGAACATCATGAAGTTCACCAAGGGGAAGTACAAAGTCCTGCACGTGGAAAGGAGCAACGCTATGTACTAGCACATGTTGGGTGCCACCCAGCTGGAATGCAGCTTGACAGAAAAGGACCTTGGGGGGTTCTGGTGGATACCAAGTTTACCGTGAACTAGCAATGTGCCCTTGCAGCAGTGAAGGCTAATGGAGAAGTTGTGGAATCCCCTTCCTTAGAGATATTCAAAAGCCATCTCTACACGATCCTGGACCACCTGGTGGTGCTGCCTGACCAGGGGGTTGGACCACATGACCTCCAGAAGTCCCTTTCAACCTCAACCATTCTGTGATTCTATTAATATAGTTATATTCTACCTTAGGATGCCAAAAAACTCATGGGAGCTGCTTATTGATGCTCTGATAGACTTTTGGGTACTGTATCTTGCTTGCATTTAGCTGACGATGGCAAATCCTCTGAGTTAACTTACGCTGGAAGGGATTATGACACGTGTATTTTTGGTTTCTTTCAGCAGAATCTTTAGACAAAATGGGATATGTCTCCTATTAGCTGTTGATCAGAAACATACCACTGATAAAACTCCTTTTTAATATCTACAGTAGACATCTAAACATAATTCCCTTTATGCCCTGGTGAAATGGCAGTATGATGCTTTATTCTTGTTAATCTTCAGTTTTAGACAATTGAATGCATTGTGACTCAAGCCACATGTCCTCTTCGCTATTTTAAGTCCAAGAATAGGTGTATTCATGCAACAATGAAGCAGTGAGTCATGCTTGAAGCAAGACATTTAGGTTGTAATTCTTAAGTCCTCTTTTACCACTCAAGGAGAGGGTAGTGTGTAGGGACAGAATCACAATGGAAAGGAAAACTGGATCGTTATTAGCTGGAGGAGTAAAATGGAGTTATTTTTTTCAGCAGTTCACAAAATACTTGAATAAAGAGATCATTTGCACAAGTGTAAGTATGTTTCCAAGGGGACAGGACATACCCCTCCACCATGCCACAGGTAAGCGAAGACCACGTTTTGGAGGACTGTTTGCAAACTGAGGCACTGTGCATAAGACGTAAGGTGTCTGTGGTTCTCACTCAGCCTCAACCCACAGTAGTCATTAACCTGGAGCAACTTCAGAAGAGACCCCAAGCCGGCATCCTCCTTATTGTGTAAACATAATGCACTTAGTGAAGGACTGGCTCCAGGGAAATTCATTCAGAGCAGAGCAGCTTGGAGGAGAAGATATAAGCATGCGGATCTGTAACAAGTGCAAAACATTTGCTTTCTGTCTGTATTCAGCAAGCAGCTGCAGATTCCTTGTGGCACAAAAAATGCTCTATTTATACCACCAACAATGCTAGCAAATTCCGGAGTTTGCTGGAGCATTCTAGCAATATGAAAACAAAGTTGTTTTTTCAGTGGCAGAAGGAAGATGTGAAAATGGGAGCTTTCACTGACTCATCACAATCAGAGGGGTTATTACGAAACTAAATTGTTCTTCCAAATTACTATTTCCTCACAAACAGCTCATTTGCAATTGTGAAGATGAGTGTCTTAGCAGAAATAGACCCTTCTATTATTAAAAAGTTGCCTTCTTCCTTTACTGTAGATTTCATTTTAACAAAGTGGATATGAATAAATTCTTCTACCTGTTTATCTCATTTTAAAAGAACTACTATTATATTAGCTTTTCCCTATATATGCTTTTCAAAAATAGCTTTTGTTAGTACCGAACAGCTGTAATCGAGGACCTGTTCTGCTGCCTTCACAAATTTTGTTTTTGCATTCAGTGGAACTTCTCTGTTTTGGGTGAGTAACATTTTGGATCATTCCTCCTGTGATATCTTAGACCAAATTTGCATACTGTTAACACTTCCAGTGAATGGCAGTTTCCTGCTACACAGATGCCTACAGAGCAGAGGCTGTGCATCAGGCCAGCAGTTGGGGTTTAGAGCTGCTCTCTGATCCCACTGACCCCTATTCCCTGTTCATCTACTTTGATTAGCTTTACCCTTCAACTGTGTAGCCCACTTTTGGCCTCCTTTGTGAACAGCCCCAGATGTATGTCTTTAAATGTTTGGGAGGAATGGCTACTTTGGCAATAATGCTTCTTTGCAGGCAGGGGTGTCCATAAAATTTTTCCTTTTGAGAAAGTGCTCAAAGAACTGCATCCTTTCAGTGGTGGCTCTCCGGCCCTGTGGATACAGCTTGGGACTGTGCTGCAGATCCCCCTCTCCGAGCTCCTACAGATTTCTTTGCTCCCAGAAGGCAACTCAGCTTTGCCCAGGGAAGACAAGAGTCCCCACTGCAGTCAGGCAGAGGCGCACCGCAGAAAGAGGCATAGTCTGAAGGTTAATTGCACTTCTTACCCATGCCCTTTTTTTTGGCATGTGAATGAAAGATGCCAAGCATTTTGAGACCGTGGTTATTGATGAAATTACCAGGACATTTTGCATCGGTTTCTGCAATTAAGGAATCTTTCAGTTAGGAACATACAGAAATGAGGAGAATTCTTCAGCAGTAGCCTATGAGCAAGACTAATAGGTGAGTTGAAGCATGTGGGAAGAGCCTGAGTTACTCCATTACTGAGCTAAGTGGGGACAAAAACTTAGCACAGTTTAAGATTAGGTTTCATAAATCAAATCCTGTGTTTATTTGTAAACCATCTTGAAGCTCATTTTCTAGCTAAAGCATCAGAAATATAATTTAGGGGAGAATATTTTTCCCCCATGCATAGTGGTTCATTTGCACTTCAAAGCAATGATTTAGTCTTACTTCAGCTTTCACTATTATGTTCTAACTAACTTCTTCATGATGTAAACCATGTCTGAATCTGGCATATGCTTTGCCATGTTGAAGGCTGGCTGTTCATTCTCATGGCTTCTCCTGACTAGTTGTATCTGTCACAGTATTTCCCCTTTCCATTTCGTGCCTATGTATTTTCCTCAAAGATTTCTCCATGGAAGGCCCTCACAGTAAGTACTGTAAAATCCAAATATATGATATCCGCCCAGTCCACTTAACATGTTTCTATTATGTGTCACAACTTTCCTACATGGAAATGGTGCTGGCTTTTGTTTCAGGCCATTTTGCATTAAATTGTACGATTTCTTCCTGAGTGGTTGTGTAACACATGAACTTCAACAACCTAAAGGCAGATAAGTCACCCTTTATCTTTAGAAAGGAAAAAAATGACAGTTTTCTGGGAGCATGGAAAAATTTCCAGCGATATTTTCTTTTGGTCAACTGATATATTTAATCATTTTCATGCCTTCTGGAAGTTTACAGGAGCAGTAAAAATTAAGAGGTCTTTTGAAATAATTTTGTTCTGAGATTGTCTCATGGAAATGGAATGTTAAAAAAATGACATTGATTTACAAATCATCTTGGGTTCTTGAGTTTTTTTCCTGGCAACTGCTGTGTTTAGACCTACAGAAATGGGTGGAGAATCAAAGTTGAAAGAAAAGTGTAAGGTCTAGCTAACTCAATAGCAAAGTTAAAACACTTGATGCCTTTTGTGCAAAAGTAGAAACCCTTATCCAGCCCTAGCTACAGGAGACAAGGATGTTATGGCTATGAAAACCTATAGCCTCTCTCTTGGAACCTCTCTTACTTTTCAGATAGATGCATTTGTAGAGACCAACTATGAAGCTTCTTGTCATTGGTCATCAAGTTGGACAAATGTGTAAGACAATTAAAAAATGAATAGGCTGAATTAGTGGAACTGTTAAGACCTACTAAGCAAAGAGGAATAGGTTTTAGGGTTAGCGTTAGTCTTAGCTCATGAACCACTGATAGCTGGAATTTGTGAGTGGAAACTGAGGGGAGTATCAGTCTATGGCAGTTTTTCATTTTATCCAACATCTGCTACTGGATGTTGGAAAGAAGATGCTAGATGGATCATTGTCTACCCAGAAAATCATGTATTATATTATTCAATACAACTGATAATTAATTATTTGCAAGGGACAAAGTGGGAAAGGAAAAAAATCTCCTCTACTGCTTTTAAACGCTTGAAGAACATGTCCAAGCCTACAAAATTTCTCTTTAATGAACAATTCTTGTCATGTGCCATTGTGGTGTTTGCTATGCTAAGTCCTTGCATTACTGAATTGAGTGTTCTGTTTTACATTTTATTTACAAGGCACCGCATTACAAGTGAAGGCTTGCTGAGCAGGGATAATGTTGGAACAAACCTTTCAATACTGCCAGGTTTCAAAGTAAGACTAGAAATCTAATGAAAAAAAAAAAAATTAAGACCCCAAACTTGGAAAGAAATCTTAGACTTTGAGATCTGCAGAGGCTTCTGTACTCAAATTTAGACTCTTTTTTTAAGTACACTGAAGGTTAAAGCATACCAGATTTTGAAGACAAAATGCATAAATATTTCTTTTATTTTAGGCAGTTCTCTCAAGAAGTATTTTGCAAGCCACAAAATGTATCCCAATTTTAGGGAACTTCAATTACAGAATCAAGTTCTATGCGCTATGAGTAACTCAAATCTTGATAAAAATCAGATGTTCCCACTGATTATTGTGGGACATTCAGTTGCTGGCTCATTATTCACTTCAAATATTCCTAAAGAGGATCTGTGTGAACCAAGACTGTATACACGTCTGCATACAAGGCAGACTGTGTGGAAGACTGCTGCTTTGGGAGACAGACTGAAGAAATGCAGCTTTTTTCCCATAAGATACCGCTTCAAACTTGAGAACTTAATTGCACTGAAAAATTCATACTCATTTTCTTTCAGCACCAGATGTCAGCAGAGCTTTAGGTGGCTGGCTCACAGTCAAGATTTTTACAATACATAGAGCATGTCACATACCACACCAGTTGTACACTTGCATGGTAACCACTTGGTGAAGTACTAAGGGGTGAAAAATTGCTCTTCTCTGTCCCACCCCAGATGTCTTCCTGCATCCCATATCTGAGCAGCTCAGTGCTTGTGGTGCATTCTGCCATTCTCCTGCTCTGTTTCCACAGGGGATAGCTCAAGCATAACTGGTAATTTCTCCCTTCTGCTAGAGGGACTCTGATGCTGGCTAAGTCACCAAAGAACCAATACCACTTCCCCCAACCTGGGTAGGTCTGGCAGGAGAAGAAAGGATTTCAGGATTTCACAGGTTTTCCTTTTTCCCTTATAAGTTCTAATTCTCAACATTTGTGAGAAAATGTTTCAACACTTCAGAGACTCAGCTCTACAATTTGCTTAAATGCAAATGGAAGAAATTTTGAAGCCTTGGTCCCTAAGCATTCCCAGTTGCTGCGTTAGTATCGGTTAAAAATACACCAAGTTTGCACTTTCATCATGTCCAATAGAAACAATAGAATCATAGAATAGTTTGGGTTGGAAGGGGCCTTTAGAGGCCATAGGGACATCTTCAACTAGATCAGGTTGCTCAGAGCCCCATCCAACCTGAGCTTGGATGTTTCCAGAATGGGGGATCTACCACCTCTCTGGGCAACCTGTTCCAGGGTTTCACCACCCTAATTTCAAAAAGCTTCTTCCTTATATCTACTCTAAATCTACCCTCTTTTAGTTCAAACCCATTACCCCTTGTTCTATCACAGCCGGCCCTGCTATAAAGTTTTCTTATCTTTCTTATAAGCCTCTTTAAGTACTGAAAGGCCAAATAAGGTCTCCCTGGAGCCTTCTCTTCTCCAGGCTGAACAACCCAAAGTGTCTCAGCTTTTCTTCATTGGAAAGATGTTCCAGCCCTCTGATCATTTTTGTGGCCCCATCAGTTCCCCATAAAGCTTCTCGTTCTGTAAAGCTAGCTGTGTTTCTGTTCATTGCATCTAATATATAGATATTAAGGCCAGATGCCTGGTCCTGCACTTGGGTCACAACAGCCCTTCTTGGAGGAGAGTGACTGGAAAGCTGTGTGGCACAAAAGTACCTGGGGGTATTGGTCTACAGTTGGCTGAATATGAGCCAGCAATGTGCCCAGGTGACCAAAAAAGCCAATGGCATCCTGGCCTGTACCAGAAATAGTGTGGCAGCAGGATGAAGGAAGTGGTAGTCCTCCTGTACTTGCCACTGGTGAGGCTACATCTTGAATATTGCATCCAGTTTTGGACCTTTCACTACAAGAAAGATATTGAAGTGCTGGAGTGTGTCCAAAGAAGAACAACAAAGCTGGTGAAGGGTATACAGAACAAGACTTATGGGGAGCAACTAAGGGAACTGAGCTTGTTTAATCTGGAGAAAAGGGGGCTGAGGGGAGACCTTGTCGCTCTCTACAGCTACCTGAAAGGAAGCTGTAGTGAGGTATGTGTTGGTCTCTTTTCCCAAGTAACAGGCAATAGAACAAAAGGGGGTGGCTTCAAGTTGTGCTGGGGAGGTTCAGATTGGCTATTAGGAAAAAATTCTTCACCGAAAATGTTGTCAAGCCCTGGAACAGGTTTCCCAGGGAAGTGGCTGAGTCACCATCCCTGAAGGTATTTAAAGGACCTGTAGACGTGGCATTTGCGGACATGGTTTAGTGGTGGACTTGGTAGTGTTAGATTAATGGTTGGACTTGATTATCTTAAAGGTCTTTTTCAACCTAAATGATTCTATGATTCTATCTTCTGTTGTCCAGGGGTTAAGCCTACACAATAGCTTTTCTCCATGATCATGGGCACTATTACAATATCCTTCTTATAATAATGCTATTACTTTGTTAAAAGGGTAGGAAAGAAATCTTTGAAAATCTTCCACCACAGCACAATAGTACAACAAGCCCTGAAGTTGCTAGGTCAGTGAGTACGGATGAAACAAGGCTGAATGTCCTCAGGAAGCCAGGCTAAACATAGTGCATGCATCAGCTGTTGCAGTCTGAATTAGTAGGTTTCAAAATAACTGGATATCCTGTTGGATATGAATGTGTGGTGGGAAGAAGTCCACAGAGATGGTAAAGGGAAGGCAGGTGTTGGATGGGATGGGTATTGAAGTTTAAACAGTTAATATTAAGTTGCCAGTTCTGGTTGTTGTGGGTGGGATGGCCAGAGATCATGGTACAGAGTTGTAGTCCACTGGCTTTGTTGTGGGGACAGGGAGGAAGAGACTAGGCAGAGAAATGATTCTCCTGCATAATCATTTCAGGCTTTGGGACATAAGCTTTCATAGTCACTAACGACAGCAGAGAAACTTCCTTTCTTTTTAATGGCAGCCGGTACAAGTAATAATTTAGGGCTATTTGGCACATCTTTTATCAGCTGACCATAGCATTTTCTGACATCAGTGCAATTCATCAGTGCAAATTTATATGGACTTCCAATTCCAAAAGCTATTTAGTGTAAGGGACTAAGGGCTTGGGAAGTCAGGCCTGTAATGATCTCCTTGTACTTTTTTAAAAAGAAAGAAAATCATGTAAACCAAAACTAGTCAATTCCATCTAATTCAAGTAAGTTCTTTCTCCCTGAAAAATTGGAAAAAATGTAACTCTTTCATCTCTCAGAAAATGCTATTATTTGTAGCCAGTGTTCTTCTTTGATCTATGATCTGACCTTTTTCTCCATTTGTACTGTTTGCTATGCTGATCATCCGGTATACGCATTCTAAAAAGGTTAATCAGCCCTTTTTCAAAGGACCTGCCTGATATGAGTATCCCACCTAAATCTCACTAGGGATTTTAAGTTAGACTTAAAAAGTTGGAGGAGAAGAAGATCTTCCCCTGTTCAGACAAACAGTCTTGGAGCTGCCAGTCTCCTGAAAGTCAAGCACTTGTGACCAATTCTTGGTTATCTGGAGTTGTCCTAAAAGATTAATTCCTGCTGTTTTTAGAAAGGATTCAACTTGGCGGTTCTTGAAATGGACTTTGGAAACAAGACTCTGCTCTTGCATCTGGGTAGCTTCCCTGAAAGCTGAAAACCTTGCACTAGTGCCTTTCAAGCCCAGTTCACAAATTTCATCACAGGAGGAAAACTAAGTCTCAGTTACACAGGAAAATGAATGTTTCATTCTTTGCATGTATTTCAACCAAGTGAATGAAATGTCAATTTAAAAACCATTATATGTCTAATACATAGCCTTCACCTTCCAGATATTCTTAAGCTGTTATGGACCATCTGTTGCTTGGGCAACTTGTGGCTTCAACCTTACGTGGGACTAAATAAAGTGTCCTAGTGGAAGGAGGCAAGAGCCCTTCTGCTTTCTTTAAGAGTTTCTCTTCCATTTGGGGAAGTCTATGTGAGCAGCTAGGTGAAGGCCTTGCTCTCATTTGCTTCTGGATGGTTTACCTTAGAATCATAGAATCATGGGATCATTTAGGTTGGAAAAGATCTTTAAGATCATTGAGTCTAACAACAAACCCAACACTGCCAAGTCCACCACTAAACCATGTCCTGAGGTGCCAAATCTATACATCTCCTCTTCTTGCTTTGCATGCACTGAGATCATGTTTAGATTCCTAAAGCTCTCCTGTGTTACTGTATTATTAAAGTGTCCCTTCTGTTGTGTTTCCAGGACTTTTATGAGTCTCAGTGATGGTGGTGTATACATTGCACCTCCTCCAGCCATTGTGTACTGCTGTGGTGACAAGAAGTTCCGCCTGTATCTCCTAAAGAAAGGTTTTTCGTGCAGCTCCCCATCTAATGCATGGTGGGATTACAAGCATTGGCTTGATAATGTCTGGCCCTGTCCCTGGAAATGTCCAAGGCCAAGCTGGATGGGGCTTTGAGCAACCTGGTCTTGCAGAAGGCGTCCCTGCCTGTGGCAAGGGAATTGTAACTAGATGATCTTTAAAGTCCCTTCCAACTCTAACCATTCTTTGAATCTCTGTTTCTCCTTCCCCAGAGCAGCATGTTTGCACGCTAGTTAACAATAAATAGCATCTTGTAGAAATAGAACCAGTAACCTACCAGAGCCGCCTTATTTCCAAAATCACCAGCCAGTGGATGGACCTCTACCTGATGCAGGCACATGAAACTTTTCTGCAGATATTTCCTCCATTACTCATCACCACAGGGGCATGGATAGATTTGCAGAAACGTGTGGCACTCTTCACTCATTCTGATGCACAGGATCAAAGTACTCTCGGTCCTGGCTCTCACATACACAGAAAGGCAATCAAGTCAGTTTACTTCCACCAATAAATCCACTGGCTGAACACCAATCTTTTGTGTCAGGTGAGAAAATCAAAGCAGCCAAAATGGGATGGCAGAAGGCAGAAACAACAAATCTTGGTCAGAAGGAATGCTTTCAAAGCAATTGCTTTTCTGGTAAATTGTTTCTTGTTAGGAAAGTACTTGTTTGTGTTTACTTGTTTATTTGGTATTAAAGGGCAAACCAAACCACTGCACAGGAGATGAGCTGAAGTATCATTGAACGCAGCATGCTGATGTATGATTAATGTTAGAGGTTTTTATCGAAAAGTTGCAATTCATTATGTATAGCTTTCTTGATGCTGTTTCCATGGGAAAAGAAGAGATTTCCAGCTAAGGTAAATATAATTATACTTACTATCTTATCAATTAGGTTTTCCAAATCAAGCAGGACGTGACTTCTGCAGGCCAGTTCTGTGGCATCTGTAGTTAATTTGTATCTGAATGTCAACTTGGCTTAGTAAGGATGCTGTGAAAGCCTGATTTTCCCTTTAAAACCTGTGTACGTCTCAGTGGGGTGCTGGAACTGAAGCAAGCAGGTGGGTTGTTCCACTGAGCATGCGTGCTTTTTATCTTCAAAGCTGTCTCGTGGCTTGATTGATACATGAGCAGCTCTCGGGCATGGGTTAGGTGAGAAACCACTTCTTCCCTCTTCCCAGAGGGAAATAAACCAGGGGATCAGCTCTAACTGAAGTCAGTTGCACAGGGAGAAGAAAGCATTTAGCATTGTCTCAATTTGAGGAGGGTCTTTGTGCAGTTTCTTGTGTTCATTGTTTGGTGAGGTGCATGGATTTCTCTCTAGGAAAATTAAAGAGAAAAGTATGTTTTTATTTTAGTGCCATTACAATATATGCTGCATCCTGAAGCCTACCTTTGGAACGTTGTGCTCTATCCCTTGGTATTACATTCAGACTCAGACTTGAAATGAACAGGAATTTCCGTATTTGCTTGTTCCACATAAACACCTTTGCAAAGTGATGCACAGATCCAAAGTGCTGGGAGACTTCAAAACCAGAACAGATACTTTGGAAACTGCATTTCTCTGACACAATATTCTTACAGAGATACCAGTGTACAGGAAAGTTGGAGATAAGTTTAGATCCTCTCCACAGAGCATTTATTTTGCAGCAGCTATCAACACACAGTGTATGTCTATTTCTCTGTTTTGAAATTAAAATACTGTCAGGTTGTTTCTGACAGTAGCATAAAATATTACACTTTAAAAGTGCTTTTCTCTGCCTGCTATGGGAAAGGAAACACAATTAGTATGCTAAGGAGAAATGGTTCTCGTTGCATTGTCTTCTGTAATCTGTTAGACTAACAAGCCTTGTATATTGGACAAAGCAAGTAAGGTGTCTTTTCCAAGGCAAGGAGTAATCAATCCCTGGGTTAGGCTCCACAAATTTTTGAGTCAGAGACTCCTGGGATTTTTATCCCATGGATGGCTTCTAGAGGGGACTTGGAAATACACAGGGGTGAAAATGCTGGTTGCTCTGCAAGGGACCTCACCCGAGACATGCAGCTCCAAGCAGTCAAAACCTTCAAGTGCCAACACTTTCCAAGATGCCCGAGACAAAGTTACCATTGGGGTTAAACCCTTAATGTTTGTGAATATACAAAGTGGGGTTGCCTGGACAGACCGGCTTCGCCAGCTCAGAGGCAGCAGCCGACTAATGGTCAGCAATCGAGCCACCAGAGGGAGATAAAAGGCCACGTGCGTTTTAGCTGGGCTGTCTCATGTCTTCTGATGCCACATTTGTAAACACCTACACTGTCATCATAAAGCTCATATTAAGTCAAACTAACTGTTTGTGGCAAACAGCAGTATCATTCTGCCTGTTGCACATGCCACAAATGAACATGATAATTTTAACTTTGCCTCTGGCAAAGCTAATGTACGTAATCCCAGGAAAAAAAAAAACCCACAACCCTAAACCAAAATGCTTGTTGATGATTTCAGAGCAGGTGTATGCAGCCTGTTGAAGAATTTTACAATTGTGGTTTTGTGCTCTGCACACATTATTTATTTTATATCTCTTACTGCTCTACTGTGTTTCACAATGAGGTCCAAAGAAACTACATTTCTGCAAATATCTTTGTTACACGGTGCTTTTAGAAGTAGTTCTAATGAAGCTTGGCCTGCTGAGTGTTTTTCTTAGGCGTTACTGCAAGAAATTCATGGTTTGAAAAAAACTCCAGTGAAAATTTCAAATTAATTCTTCACTCAAAATTATCCTTCAAAAGCAAGGATACACACTACAACAAGAAAACTGTGAGCTGCTGTTAAGAAGTTGATTCAGACAAAATCTTGGTTAGATTTTTAGTCTGTGGGGATATGTTTTATCTTCTTAGTCTTTGTCTCTGTCTCTTCCTTTTTTCTATCATTCCAAGTCCCAAGGATGTAGTGAAAAATGAAGAGGTCTAGTTACTCCTTGCAATAAAGTAACTGGAGCTGTTTGGAAAATTCAAGCTGCAGTTGTGGGTAGAAATGCAAGTTTCTATTCTGGATCAGGATTAAACAGGAAGCAAAGTTGTGACAAAGCATGTGTGTGTGTATAAATATTGAACTATTTTGGCAATTTTTATGGAAATAGGACATTTCAATAATCCCAAATTTAAGTCTTTTCAGGCTGAACCATCCAGGAGCTGCACTCCTGAGGCCTTTCTTATGCTTGCCTCCCTTCTCATCTTGCTTCCAAATGGGGAACACTTCCCATGGTACCTAAATTTCTCCCTGGTTTTGAATTCTTATCTGTGTTAGAGACTAAGAAAAAGAGGCAGAAGGTCTTGGAAGAATGTGAGAGGTCTAGAGTTAGAAGCTGTGAAGAGATTACCTTGTCAAACTCCTTGTTAGATGAGAAAATAAGGAAAAGATGGAAGCCATGAATAAAGACATGTAGTGACACAAACATGACAGAGAAATGTAATGGCAACAAAGATGAGAATCAAACCTGGTCAATCACAGTAACTGATGAGCTATCAAGAAACTACAGGGAAAGTGGGGTTTTGCAACTGCTGAGGATGAAAGCCCGAGAGTGCAGGATGCTGGAGGGGTTGGTGTGACTGTGTCAGGTGCTGAGGGAATGTGCATGGGACAGGATTTGGGAAGGAATAAAGGAGGAGGAGGGAAGAGGAGACAGAAAGGGGTGTCAGCTTTCTGAAAGGAGTTCAGTTTGGAGAAACCCATGCACCAGTACAGGCTGGGGGCTGACTTGCTGGAGAGCACCTCTGAGGAGAAAGACCTAGGAGTCCTAGTGGTAAATACGATGACCATGAGCCGATAATGTGCCCTTGTGGCCAAGAAGGCCAATGGCATCCTGGGGTGCATCAGGAAGAGTGTGACCAGCAGGTTAAGAGAGGTTATCCTGCCCCTCTACTCTGCCCTGGTGAGGCCCCATCTGGAGTACTCTGTCCAGTTCTGGGATCCCCAGGTCAAGAAGGACTGCTGAAGAGGGTATATCAGAGGGCTACAAAGATGATTAGGGGTCTGGAGAATCTCCTTTACAAGGAGAGGCTGAGGGACTTGGGTCTTTTTAGTCTGGAGAAGAGAAGACTGAGGGGGGATCTGATCAATGTTTATAAATACTTAAAGGATGGGTGTCAAGAGGATGNCTGTGGCAGGTGCTGAGGGAATGTGCATGGGACAGGATTTGGGAAGGAATAAAGGAGGAGGAGGGAAGAGGAGACAGAAAGGGGTGTCAACTTTCTGAAAGGAGTTCAGTTTGGAGAAACCCATGCACCAGTACAGGCTGGGGGCTGCTTGCTGGAGACCACCTCTGAGGAGAAAGACCTGGGAGTCCTGGTGGACAATAGGATGACCATGAGCCAGCAATGTGCCCTTGTGGCCAAGAAGGCTAATGGCATCCTGGGGTGCATCAACGAGCACCTGGGGTGCTGGAAGCGTGACCAGCAGGTTAAGAGGGGTTATCCTGCCCCTCTATTCTGCCCTGGTGAGGCCCCATCTGGAGTACTGTGTCCAGTTCTGGGCTCCCCAGGTCAAGAAGGACTGCTGGAGAGGGTACATCAGAGGGCTACAAAGATGATTAGGGGTCTGGAGCATCTCCCTTACAAGAAGAGGCTGAGGGACTTGGGTCTTTTTAGTCTACGGAAGAGAAGGCTGAGGGGGCATCTGATCAATGTTTATAAATACTTAAAGGGTGGGTGTCAAGAGGACGGGGCCAGTCTTTTTTCATTGGTGCCCAGGGATAGGACAAGAGGAAATGGGCACAAACTTGAGTATAAGAAGTTCCACCTAAATATGAGGAGGAATTTCTTTATTTTGAGGGTGGCAGAGCACTGGAATAGGCTGCCCAGGGAGGTGGTGGAGTCTCCTTCTCTGGAGACATACAAAACCCGCCTGGACAAGTTCCTGTGCAACCTGTTCTAGGTGGACCTGCTCTGGCAGGGNGCACAAACTTGAGTATAAGAAGTTCCACCTAAACCTGAGGAGGAACTTTACTGTGAGAGTGGCAGAGCACTGGAATAGGCTGCCCAGGGAGGTGGTGGAGTCTCCTTCTCTGGAGACATTCAAAACCCGCCTGGACAAGTTCCTGTGCAACCTGTTCTAGGTGGACCTGCTCTGGCAGGGGGGTTGGACTAGATGATCTCCAGAGGTCCATTCCAACCCCATGTGATTCCGTGATCCTGTGAAAAGGCAGCTGAGGGGAGACCTTATAGCTCTCTACAACTACCTGAAAGGAGGTTGAAGCAAGATGGCTGTTGGCCTCTTCTGCCTAGTAACAAGTGATAGGACAAGAGGTAACAGACTCAAGTTATGACAGGGGAGGTTTAGATTGGATTTTAGGAAAAAAATCTTCAATAAAAGGGTTGTCAGGCATTGGAACCGGTTGCCCAGGGAAGTGGTTGAGTCACTCTTCTTGGAGGCATTTAAAAGACATGTAGATGTAGTGCTGAGGAACATAGTTTAGGGGTAACTTGGAAATGCAAGGTTAATGGTTAGACTTGATGATCTTAAAGGTCTCTTCCAACCAAAATAATGTTATGATTCTATCATTCTAAATGAAGCCAGTTGTGTGTAAGGCAAGACTTGTCATTACATTAGTCTGACTGAGCCTGGCACCTGATCACTGCAATCTGTCCCATCTTCTTATCAAATCTTTCCTTAACTACCTGCATAGTCTCAGTCTCTGCCCCACGTGCATGGGTGCTGCAAGGATGGAGTGTCAACTACTGGGAGGACTGGTGTGATGGATTTGGTGCCAGCAGCTGGAGTCAGACTTGGGGTGTGCATGCCCCATGGTGGTATCAGCCACCAAAGTGTGGGGTCTCAGTGCCAGCGACTGGGGTAGAGAGGGGTCTTGTCCACCAGCTACTAGGGTTGGAATGGTGTGTGTGTGTCCCAAGCTCCATCAGACTGATATTGGACCAAGGTGGGCAAAGCTGGAAGACCAATTACTGGAAAGGAGGAATGGTCCCTGTTAGAAGAGGAGCTGAAATATATGGTCTCTTTTTGCCCATGAGGATGAATACTGAGAGGTAATACTGCATTGCTCATAAACACTGAGGAGCAGGAAGAGGGGAGAAAAGAGATATTTCAGATAAAGGATGGTGTCAGCCAGGTTATAATTGTTGTTCTTGTGCTGAGTATGTAAGTATTTATTTATTTATAAGTATCTTATTTGTTTATTTATTTATTTATGAGTATGTATGCTTAGCGATATGGTTTAGTGATGCTTTATGTCAGTGTTAGATGGTTGGACCAGTTGATCTGAAATGTCCCTTCCAACCTAGGCAATTCAATGACTCCTTTTAGGCTAGATGTTAGAAGAATCTTTTACTGGTAGAGAAATAAGATTCTGGGATAGCTTTCCAAAGGAAATATTTTTGCCAAAACCTCCATAGCTTCTGTTAAAATGGAGCTCAAAATGATTATTAAAAGAGATTATATTGGCATGGCTGCCTGAGGGACCACACCTTATCACTTCCATGTTTCTGCAAAACACGTGTTTCAGAATTTCCGATTAGAAAATGTGCTGAAAAATGAACAAAAGCAATTCAAAGTCCCTCCATGTAAGCTGGTCTTCAGCCTTCCCCCACGTATTTCTTGCTGTGGTGTTGCCACCTCCACTACTGTCATTCTGCAGCAGGAGAAGAGGTCAAAAAGCAGAATTCATGTGTTTCTTGCTTCATCACTCTGTAGCACCAGTGGTTTGTGTGATATTTTGTGAACACTCATTTTCCTTAGAGGAAACAGGATGCTTCTCATTTTTTCACTTGGCCTTAGTGATGTTTTTCACCAGTGTTATGTTGATGGTTGGACTCGATGATCTGAAAGGTCCCTTCCAACCTAGGCAATTCTATGATTCTATGCATAAACTACAATGTTTACTTTTGTGTTCTCCACTTAAAACAATGAAAGCATGTCATATGTGTTCTGTAGAGGGACCTGGCTACTTTCTCCTATAACCTAAAGAAGTCCCTGCTTTTGTGCTGCTTTTAACCTTTGTTAAAATTGATAACTAATGTGTCTGCTTTACTTCCATGAAAGCAGTTGAAAAAAACTCTGGAGTTTTGTGCCAGAGATATTTCGGCTCCAAACGTTGCCTGCCATTAATCATACATTGTTGAAACTGGGCCTCAGCCTTTTTTTATTATTATTTTTTTTATTTTGTAAGTGTGAAGTATTCCCACTCCTGAATGCCATCAAATTAAAACATTACAGAGAGCCAAATAAGCTGATGAAGATGGCAGCGAGTACACGGTAGTTACCAAAAGCGGCAAACAACTCAGTTTTTAGGGACTTGGGTCTTTTCTAGGTCTGCTAATTATGGGATAGAAAAGTTTCAGCCTGAAGGATGCTGAATGGGGTGACAGTTCAGTTTTTCCAGGCACTGGGCATCTGTAAGAATCGGCATACTTTCCCCTTACACTCAAAGCAGCTGGGCGTAAGGGTTAGGCATCTTTGATTCCAGGATACAGCATGATGAAAATTCCCACTGCTGCTGCTGTTGCAGCCCATCCACAGCTACTGCCACTAAGTGCAGGTTTGCAGGGAGAGACGGTCAGCACCTGCTCAATTTCAACATAAAGGCACAGGTTTGATGGATGGACCACTTGGTGGATAAGGAACTGGCTAGATAGCCGCACTCGAAGGGTTGCAGTCAACAGCTCAATGTCCAAGTGGAAACCAGTGATAAGTGGAGTTCCTCAGGGGTTGGAACCAGGACCAGTACTGTTTAACATCTTTGTGGGAGACATAGACAGTGGGATTGAGTGCACCCTCAGCAAGGCTGCCGATGACACCAAGCTGTGTGATGCAGTCGATATGCTAGAGAGAAGGGATGCCATCAAGAAGGACCTGGAAGTGTGACCAGCAGGTTGAGGGAAGTAATTCTACCCCTCTATTCCGCCCTGGTGAGACCCCACCTGGAGTACTTCATCCAGCTCTGGAGTCCTCAGCACAGGAAGGACATGGGCCTGTTGGAATGGGTCCAGAGGAGGGCCATGAAGATAATCAGAGGGCTGGAGCACCTCTTCTATGAAGACAGGCTGAAAGAGTTGTGGTTGTTCGGTCTGGAGAAGGGAGGACTCTGGGGAGACCTAAAAGGGGCTATAGGAGAGATGGGGAGGGACTCTTTATGAGGGAATGTAGCGATAGGATGCAGAGGTAATGGTTTTAAACTGAAAGAGGGGAGATTTAAATTAGATCTTAGGAAGAAATTCTTTACTGTGAGGGTGGTGAGGCACTGGAACCGGTTACCCAGAGAAGTTGTGGATTCCCCATCCCTAGAAGTGTCCAAGACCAGGCTGGATGGGGCTTTGAGCAACCTGGTCTAGTGGGAGGTGTCCCTGCTCAGAGCAGGAGGGTTGAAACTCAATGATCTTTAAGGTCCCTTCCAACCCAAACCATTCTATGGTTCTGTGATTCTGCTCTTTCCGTGTTGTCCATTGGTGCTATAAAAGGGCAGAAGGAGTGAAAGTCCTGCAATCAAAACCAAACGTGTTGACACAGCTTGTTGTGAGGGAGACTGTGAGAGGGACCCTTTGGTGGTGGGTGGCATGAATTACAGAGAGCTACTCATAAAACACAGACATTGCTCTCTGCAGCTGGCCTGATATTTAGAAATGGAAGTATGACAGTATTTTGGTCTGGAGCGTTTGTCTGGAGTTTGTCTGATCCATGTTGTCAGCACACACTTTACATGAGTTACACAGGCCTTTGAAGCTTCAGACTTGTTCTGAGGATGTGAGTGTAGATCTCTGTAGATCTACGTAGTCGTACAGAAGTCTTGACAACTGTTCATAAAACCCTTGAGATGCAAGAGGCTTTGTCAGGACCTGTTTCTTGTTATCTGCTCAGCATTGCTAATCAAGCAAATGGTTTGCTGAGTTGTACGACTAGAGCTGACAGAAAAGCTGTGGCTTCCTTGTCAACCAGAGAGTGAAAGGTACATGTACTGAAGCATTGTGCTGAGCATTTGCATTGATTTTGCCATCTGCATGAAGCTATGAGGGGATTTTGTAAAAGCCACGGGAATATCCACTTATATGACTCATAATTCTTACTACATAGATGTGCTGGGGGCATTGAATTCACTATGAGTAGCTTTGTAACCATGCTACAAATGGAACTACTTTTTGTCATTTTTTCTGGGTGCTTTTGTTAACTACACCTGCAGGATGAAATGTAGGTTTGCTTTTTTCACTCCAGACTAAAAACCTTGAGTCAGCAAGATGTCTAAGCACATGCTCAAGTCGAGGCTGCAGTGCTTTGTTGAATAGCTGAAGGTTTAAACACATGTTTAACCATAAACATGTACTGAAATGCTTTCCTAAACTGAGACTTTCCCCCAGAATGGTAATTACTTGGATGGTGACTGTAACCCAAGCTTAGTGATGCTCTGGAATGAATTAGTGAACACGGGCATTAAGGAGAGGACCTGTTTTTCATTTTATTTTAACAATGCAGATACATGTGAAAAGAAAAAGATAAATATATGTAGGAGCATTTTCTTGTACAAAAGGGTCACTTCCTGCTAGGCTGTCCAATATTTTAAATAATAAGCGCTAGTTCTGTTATTAAAATGAGAGCGTGAGACATGGGAACCTTGAGCAGACTGGACATTAAATTCAAGGAGTCAGATGACATAGCAAAGGTGGATTTAGGTCATTGGCCTATGATCAGTTAGGGTGGCCTGCTTGCTAGGAGAAGTTTTCAAGGCATCACTTTTCAGAAGGCCAAAAATTATCGACAAGCTGTGCTGTCTAGAAATATCTGAGCTCCAATCACAGATTTCAGTGCAAATCAGCCCTCTTTGTTAGGCACTGCTCAAATTAGGGATGCATTGAAGTAATCAGTATTCTCTGCAAAAAATTTTGGAAATTATTCTTTGGTTTTTTCCCTTCTTATTCATTGCTAAGGGCTCATTCGGGAGCCTGATGCTGAAGTGCACATCCTGGGGAAGAAGCGGGAGGTTACTTCTTGTACTCTGAGTTCAGATACCCTTATACCTGATTATAGCCTGCCACTGGTTAAAGCTGTCCACCGTAGATTTTAGATTTGCCTTTAGATACAGTAAAAACTGGCAAGTAGGTTGGAATACGGGAAGGATGTGCACCGGATAAGTGGACTAGAAGATGCGTTGAAATTTGGCTGGAGCTTGGGGTTCAAAGTGTTTTAATCAGCAACGCCAAGTCTAGATTGTGGCTGGTTACTAGTGTTGTCCCTCTGAAACTCTGATGCTGAGGCCAAGACTGTGTAATGTCTTTACTAGTGACCTGGATGATGGGACTGAGTGTCTTCTCAGCAAGTTTGCAGATGCTCCCGGAGTGAGGGGAATGGTGGATACACTGGAGAAGAGGGCTGCTTTTCAGAGGGACTTTGACAAGCCAGAGAATGGGCTTGTCAGAGGGTTGCCAGAGATGGGAACCTCCTGGAGTTCAGCATGGGCAGATGTCAGGTTCATTTTGGGCTCCCCAGGTCATCTTAAGACAGACTCCATCAAGCAAGTCCAGTGGAGGCCACAGAGATGCAGAGAGGGCTGGAGCATGGCACATGGCAGAACAGACAGCAAGAATGCTTTTTGTTCAGATTGGGAAGGCATTTTCCCAACTTGACTGGACACGGCCCTGAGAAACCAGCTGAAGTGCCGGGGTGGCCCACCTCTGAGGGAGGTGGATGAACCGGTAGGTGGGAGGTTTCATTTATCTATAAGTGAGAAATCTGGGTTCTTCAGTGAGCTCTTCCAACACCGAGTCTTGCCTACTGTGTCACCTTACAGGGAAAGCTATTCAGGGGCTGGAGCTCTTGCCTCGCCCAGCAGCAATCTGGGGTACGGCACCCTTGCTCAAGCCTGTGCTCCCATCGAGCTCCGCCGAGTCGGTGGGGGTTTTCTCGGTGAGGAACCCGAACTACCTCCGGTTATCGCAGACCACCTGTGAGCAGCGCCGCCCGCTTGGGCTGACGACAGGAGCCCGCGACGTGCGTGGCAGGCGGCGGACGNGGCGGGCGGCGGCGGCGGCGGCGGCGGGGCGCCCTGCGGGGGATGTGGTGAGTGATCGGCGGCGCCGCGGTGTGTGTGCGGGTGTGTGTGCGGGTGTGTGCGTGCGTGTGCGCGCCCCGGAGGGGGCAGCCCGCCGGCAGGCCGCTTCCCCCGGCCCCGCAGCGGCGCGTCCCGGCCCCGGGGGCGGCGGGTCCCCGCCGGGCGCCCCGCGGAAGGCGCCGCCCGTTCGGCCGGTTCCCCGCGGGGGCGCTGTCCGCGGTGCTGAGCGCGGCGCCGGCGGCGGGCACGGCGGCCCCGCAAGGCGGGCGGCGCGGGGAGGGCGCGCAGGGAAAGGAGGGTTTTTCTTCCCTGGGCTCCTGCCCGGCGGGGTAGTCCCGGTGCCTCGGCGGAAGCAGGACGGTGGCTGGGGATGGAGATCTGTGGCCGAGCCTCGCTGGGTCCAGCCGCAGGGTTTGCGGTCCGGTGGTCGCGGGAAGGGGCTGGCAGATGGAGTAATGGGCTAGAGCATAGGGTAACGCAGGCACAACTCGGGGTCGCCGTCCAGAACTGGCTGGGGTTTCCCGTTTGCATCCCTAGGCAGTATCTGCCCAACATCTGCTTGCAACAGACGAGATAAAGTAGCTCCGCGGCACCCTGCAGTTTTGCAAATGAAAACATGGGCTCTGGGTTTGCTGTGCATTATCTTAAATGAATTTGAGGTCAGCTGACGCTTAGCTGCTTTATTCTTACATTTTCTTAGTCTTGAGCCACATCGTGACTAACACTGATTGTTAGGGAACAATACGTCCTTACTCCCGGGTGTAAATCTGTTCTTTACAGTGGAAACTTCTCTGAACGTAGAAGGAGTAGTAGCTATACACTTCTTTTCAAGCTTTTCCTTCTTGCAGCCAGTGTTCAGCTTCTCTTCCCTGAAGCAGCTAAACCTTCTCCTTTGTTATTCTGCAGCATTCCTTATAACAAATGTTCTTAATTTGCATAAATAATGAACTGCACTGTTGCATTTTTGGTATTGTGTTCATCTTTGAATCCTTATTAAAAAAATAATCCTTTCTCTGAGCTGCTCTGTGTGTCTGTAGGTCTGAGGAAGCCATGCTTTTGCATTCGGTTATCCACAGGTCTTAACTCCTAGGTGCTCACTTGGACTTAGTGGGAACAGAACTCTGCAAACGTTTTGCTTTACATGTATGGCACTTGGAAGCTTGGTTTGGTTTTTATTGGTTTGGTTTTGGTTTTTTTTTTTTTTTTTTTAAATTGAAAGGAATCTGCCTGTTTGAAAGGTAACCAGTAGTGTTTACCACAGGCTTCCAGACAAAGTCTGAGAGGAGTTAAACTGTGTGATGGTGTGGCTGTTGATAATCAGACAGGTTAGCCATGGGCAAGGACAATTCCTTCAGCTGCACAGAAACTGGCAAAATGTATTTCTAAAGATGAAGGTTCTGTCTACAGAATGAAAGCCTGCACAGGCATTCAGGCCAGTCTAAGTGGGACTTGGTGAAAATCTTGGGTTTGGGGGCTAGTTTAGGGTTTTACAGCTAGTAAAATTTACGCTCCCCTCAATGCCTACCCAAATTCTTTTGTGGTTCAGTGTATTTCACTTGGTGTTTCCCAGCTTGTAGGTCATATCTCACACTTGTTGACTTCAGCCTCTGCTTTTCTGATTCATGATACTAGACCAACTCATAAATTTATTTCTGAGATGAGAATGGGTCATTTTTCTTGAGTTTATTTTGAAGAAAGTGCTACTCCTCTGCCCACTGTGGTGTTGGTTCCTTCTTTTGAGACTGTGGGAGTGGAAAAAAGAACAATTTAAGAAAGTCAGGAGCTGCCTCACGTTCATAACTTTTCTTTCCTTCTTTTCTCTGCTTGGGTAAGTGCTTCTGCTGGTTTTAAACAGAGCTCACTGTGGACATAAATTTTCTCCAATGCTTTGAAGGCAGAGCCATCATTCATGAAGGTTTAGGTTTGTAGGTGTTCTGCTGGCATGATTGATCATGCGAAAAATCCTAGGGGCTTCCATGGTGAACTGCTCATGTGACTAATGAGAAGAAATACACAGCATCTATGTAGAAACCCGCAGAAGCAGATTGATAGGGAAGCAAAGCCTCAGCAAAGATCATCTTTTGGCATTCAGCTGGTCTTCCTCAGCTCTGTCTAAAAGACAAAGTGGGGCACTCAACCTAAGGCTACTTATTGCTCATGCTGGACCCCTGTGTCCTCCCATAAATTCTGCAGGGCTGTAAAATGCTTCCCACACTGCAGCTGTAGAAGAGATAGGAGAGTGCTGGCTCACAGCTGGCAAAAGTGGGCTCTGATGTGAGGAGTAGCTGTGTACTTGGTCAGTCATGCTTGCTTTGCATCCCAGATGTTCTTATTAGAAGTACCTCATCCCCTCTTGCAATATGTTTTACTTTCTTCAGGCGGTAGTTATAATAGGCAGAAGTTAAGTATCCAGCGTATTTGAATGGACTAGCTTTGCAGTCGTGAATGCTAGTTTTATAGACGGCTGTTTCCTTACACAGTTGAAGATACGACCAGTTGGCAAGCTGGAGGTTTGTGATATGTGTTTTGACCACAAGCAGGCACTTTAACTATTTTTTCATTTCTTGAGATTGCCACAAAGCAATACAATGAGATTAGTAGTACCTTAAATATATTTATGTAGGCACAATTTTTTTTTCCAAAAGTATGTTTGTACTAATAAAAATTTGTTTAAGTGGACTCATGAGGGTACCTAAAATCCATTTAATGTAATGAGAAATTAATCTTTATTTTTATATAATATGCATGTGATATGCAGAACATATGAAAAGTATTTTTCATGCCTATTCATCAAGTCAAACTGCCTGTAGATGCTTAAGGGATTTCTCCTAAATGTAAGTGACTTAAAAATGCATTTGAAGACTCAAGTTAAAAATAGTTTACTTGCTGTTTGCCTGCACCAAGGAGTCTATTTTTGTCTTTATTCAGTAGCTTGCGCACAGGCAATTCTGAGGGATGTTACAGGCCGCCTCTGTAGCAAGCCAGCCCCTGGATTTGTGTGATAACTCATTTTGGTTTGGTTAGCAGCTCTGTCTAGAGTCATGTTTCTCCCAGATGTACAGATGTTTCTAATCAAATGGATAGGGAAGGAGTAAAAAAGTTTATTCTAAACTTTAAACATGTTGTCAGCTCACTCTTTGAATAGTGACGTGATTTCACTGTCACTTTCAGAACTGCACTGAAATTCAGGGGAAGGAGCAAACTTGAAACCTCCTTTAAATACTTGACTCTTGTTCGTACTTATGGTTTGTAGCTTTTCGCAGCACTACTGAAAATAAACTCCATCAATAGTTCATTTTTAATGGTTTTATCTATAAACATCAGTTTGAGGCTACCTAAGATTGATTAATGTATCTCTTTAAAAGAAAGATGTGCCACTATCTGGAAATACTTATTTAGAGTTCGTGTGCTCTGCATGCCTAGTTGAATTGAAGTTGTATAGGCTGAATGTATTTCTCTTTCATACTCATATATACATATTTAAAGCTGTATAAATCCTATGTTTACAGCAGGAACAGATTTTATATATTTGTATATGTTCAATATATATATTTATATGAAATCTGTCCATGTAAAGCAGGCATATGCAGTGTGGAGGCATGACTTGTATCTCTTCAGAATACTCTATTATTTCCCATGTTTACAAGATGGTTCTGGTTTTGTAATCTGAAAGCAATCCACCTCAGTTAGGAATATCTGAAATTATTTCTTTGTGTTTCTTGGATAGTGCTTCTTGTTGGGATAAGCACACTGCTGAAGGTCTGGACATTGATCCTGATCGAACACCCTGCCTGGGTACCCTGTTTGGGATTTTGTCTGGGTTGCTGCCTTGGCAGGTGCTTGAATTGTAGGGGTTTTCTCTTTTTTCCTTTTGCTTGTAGGGATTTAGCTGCCTATCACTAGCTCTGTCTGCCAAGGCAGAGGGTATTGTTCCTGCCTGGCTTCTGCAGGCTGGGTTTTGCAGCCATCCCCGTCTGCCTGTTAGTCATTCTTTTTAAGACAAAGAGACTTATCCTAACAGCCAAATTTTTTAAGTGCTAAAGGGCTCCTTCAAAGTGCAGCGCTTACCTTTCCCCCCTGCCTGGGGCCCGATCCTGTGCCCTTGAAGCAGATGGAAATTTCGGTATTGCCTCTGGTGCCTGTAGAGTCTGTGCTGTGACAGGCACCTTGCATCGACGGGGAGGGGAGAGGGCAGCTTCCCCCCACCTCAGACACACACTTTAAATACTACTGTTTCAATTTACTTGGTAGAAATAAACAAGATTGCGCAACCTTCCCTTCTCCATGCACACACATGTTTTTTATATCCATGGTTTTGACAGGGATGACTCAGGTGAGGAAGGTGAGCAGAACCTGCCACTGTTTTCCTCATCTGCTAGTCTGGCTGCCCAGGTGCTTCCCTGTGCCTTGCCAGCAGCAGCAGCAACAGTTGAGAGTATGGACAGTTTTCGTCCAAAATAGTATCGGTGATTAATCACCTCGGAATGTCTGCTTCTCAAGGTGCAATTCTTAATACATCTAAATATGAAATGGGATGATTTAAATCTTTGCAGGGTAAAAAAAAATAATCAAGCAACATGGATTAAATAATTATTTTTGGACAACCTGGAAACCATTCCCCTCATTTATATACGTAGGCATGTGTGTATCTATAATTTGGATAAGGGTTGCACTCTGGTGCTTATAAGTAATGTGTTTTGATTGCATTATGGTAGCAGTTGTAATTATTTGTTCGATTATGAGCATTTCTTTTGTCCACAAATAGATACGTCTTCTGTGATTGTGTAATGCTCTGGAATAGCATAGGTATATTGCTGTTTTCATGCCAAGACCATCTTCAGCAATGAGATGCGTATCTAAATAGAATGCATCACGGTGATTACCTTAATAAAATGTGAGTCATGCACAACAGCACTTTCATTCTTAAAATAGTTCAGTAAACTGGTATATCAGTTTATCGATGGATAGAGCACACTGTGGAAGACAAAACTGTTGCTGTATAGAAAAATAGTCTCTAGAATTTTCCCTGAAGCTCTGTGCTTAATCTAGCACTTTATGCATAAGCTCACTAATGAACATTTTAAGCACGCTTGCACGTTGTATGTCTTTACCAAGTTTTAACTAGAACTATAAATGTTCAATTATTTTATGGTCTAATCTGATTTGACAAAGTTTTAGATTTGAAATGAGACTGTTAGCTAAGTATACCAGTTTGTTCTGGGGGGTCGGCAGAAAACCCCCTGCTTTATAGCTAAGTCTGTATGTGATGGTCCTGTAGGTATTGAGAAAAGGTAGCAACTGATAATGCAAATTGCTCCAAAACCAGCATCCGAGCTAAGGGCTGTGAGTAGCAATTTATGACTCAGAAAAACCTTCACATGTTATCTTGAAAAATGTATGCGTGCTCTGGGGAAATAAAAAGGAAAGCTGAAACTGTACAAGCTGTCAACCCCACATCGTGTGTGTCTATGCAGGACATCAGCAGCAGGTGAGTCAGATGGAATTTGGGAAGAATTGTACCTGTGGCATGCTGTGGTACCGCCGTGTTTCAAGGGGATTTTCTCACTTGCAAGGAAGAAGCAGCCAGTTCAGGAACACATAAGGAACATCCAAAAATGTCAAACTCTGACAATGAGATGTCTGCTTTCCTGCATACACTAGGCCTCTCAGGCATTTAGCCAAGCTAAATTCCTGATGAAATAAAAAACGGAAATCATCGGTGTAAATTAGTCCATATATTTTCTATAGCATTCTGAAAATAGTTCTGAATGTTAATTTTTTAAATACAGAGGTTTAAAAAGGAACATTCAAAAAGCCATAATCTCTACATAGTACTGCAACTTTTTTTTTTTGTTATGCTATCAAGTAATTTACGGCAGCAGTCAAAATTAATTGATAATCCACCTGCTTTCTGACAAGAGCAGTTGTCAGTTTTTCAGCAGTTATCTCTATGTACATGTTTGCCCTTTCTTTGTGTGAAAGAGCATGTGGGAGCTGAGCAGAGGGACGGAATCTGATTCATAACAGGTGAATAGGAACTCAATTAGGTTTCGTTACAGCTGTCCAAAACATTCAGTATTTCTTGTGAGCGCAGGCCACATACATGATGACTGCATTCTTCTTTCTTCTCAGCTTTCAGTTCACTGTACCGGACCGATGGAGAACAGTTAATTCTACCGTACTCCTCCTATATTGGAATATGTATAACCATGGGAAACATACCAACCCCAGACCGCAAATACATTTTGATTCCTTCTATCAGTGAACATCATCTGCCATCAAACACATTTTCACAGAATCAGCTGGCAATTAACATTTTTCAGTATTGTTTTTAAAAAACAGCATTTATGTTTATAGTGATTTATTTTTGTTAATTATTTTGAAGTGCAGAGCTTTATGACCAGCTGCTCTCAAGCATTGGTGCTTAAGGATCCAATAAGGCATATATCTGAAAACAAATGATCGGTATAAAATAAACCTTGTGGTTCCTGCAGGGTATCTTACTGGCACATGTTGCTTCCATTGTCCTAGGGGCAGGTGACTTCTTCCACTTTGTGTATGAAAGTGAAGCATTGGCAATTTCTGCTGGCCCCTTTGGGCCTCTTTCTGCATCACTGCCACCTTTCGCCCGTGTTTTTGAGTTAGGGGAGAACAAGATGTGTAAAGAAGGATTGAGCTGTTGAACGGGCATTGTTTCACACCGGGCTGACGAGTTTTTACTTTTGCTGGTGGTGGGAAAGTATTAGTGGTATCACATTATTGCTAGTTTTCAACAAATGCTTTCCTGGAGATGGTGGAGATTAACGCTGCAGTGCCTGTTGTTTGATCTGCAGTGCTGAAATCAAAAGCTTTGCCACAGCTGCTTCAGCCGGCAGCGAGGCAGAGCCCTTGGGGACCTTCGGCAGGATCCGGTCTCCGTGCATCACTGGCCGAGAGCAGAAGTTTAAAAGCACTGGTCATTTGTTTATTTATGACAGCTGGTTGTTGCCAGTGGTCCCCTGCAGGCTGCGCATATTTAAACTTAGCCGGAGAGAACTCCTGCCCTTTCTTTTGCTTCTTACCTAAGTGTTTTACTGAGCCCCACATGTGATTGGGGAGGTTTTAACTGGTTTTATTAGATTTTATTACACTGGTTTTTTTATTAGATGCATCGATTGTGTTATGTCGGAAACCTAAAGCACCATGAGCAAGTTGATCCTAAACATTTTGGACAAAATCTGATAGGTTTTTGGAAGTATCTACAATTCTGATTTACATTAGAGTGTGTTTCTGTACCGAAGTCAGTGGCAAAACTTGCATTTACTTTCAGTGACAGAAGAACATCCCCTGAAGCTATTATTGTTATCCAGCCTAAATCGCATTGGAAAGTGGTTTGACTCTGGGATATTTCAGTGAATATTTGGAAACAATATTTCTCACTTGACATCTGGTAAATTGCATAGCCAAAAGTTTCAGTATGTGTGTGTACTCTAATAGGAAACACTTTTGCATTTGCTTTTAAAGCAGATTTTTTAGCCCCCTTTGTATGCACTTCAATACACATTCTTCTAAACAGTAGCAAAGCTTTAGTAGAATAATCAAGATAAGGTTAATATTAATGAAATGCAAATTTTCTTTAGTAGACAAAGAAATACCTTCCTATTAACAGTGAGCTGAAGATTACAGTGGAAACGAGCACATGGTGAAATTACTGTAGTTGATGACTAAACCTTTTTGAGAGTCCTTTTATTATACAGTTCGAATTCAAACAAAACGCAATGAAGTTTATTTAGGGAGTATTTTCCAGATGAAGAGGAGATTTTTGACAAGGCTGAAGTTGTAAACTCTCAGGTGATTAATATTTTTTTCAAAAACCACAATTAGATAAGAAAAGTAATAGCCTTCCAAAAGTTTATTTGGTCTTTTTGCTGAAGATTAAGGCACTGGTGTCAAGGTGGTAAATACATATTTCAAAAGATTCTGGAGCTGAATTTCAGTAGGTATAAATCTGAGCAAAAGTATCAACATTTGAGAACAAAGATACATCCTAAACACAGAACATAGATGAAAAGAGTACCCTTTCCAGGTATCTTTTCCAAAGATTTTTTCTGGGAGCTTCAAAACTGCTGAATGGGTATGGATATCTTTACATTTGAATCTTTTTAGTTTGTCCAGTTCCCTGTTAAGAAGTTGTAGGAAGAACAGGGTGAGTGCTCTTAGGTGTCTTTGAAAATCTACCTCTTTTTTTTGCTAAAGGAATGAAAACCAGGAATGGTCTGCAGGTGCACTGGCTGTGCACCATAAATTTATTATGAGCATCTTGACTGTCATGTAATTTATTGCTACAACACATTGTATGATTGACGTATGTTTCTGGTGAGTAGCTGGTACTTGTGACACTCGCTCTTCTTCAGTAAGATTTGTTGTGTCATGGAGGACCTTGTAGAAGACAGAAACCACTTCCTCCCCACCCCTCAGTGATTGCTGATATACCTTCAATAACACCAGAAACCACTTAAAGCCTAAAAGAGTTAAAATCACACTTCTTTCTTCCTGATACATAGAAAAAGTATGCAGTGGCTTGATAGTTGCTGTGCACTTGAATAATCTCTGTTCTGATGGAGTGAGTTTTTGTCCAATTTTGGTAAATGAGGGTTTTGTCTCTGGCATGTGGCCAGATTTTCAATCCTTTAATTTACTTGGGATTTTCTTTTGGCAGGACGGGATGTTCTGCTGTGTCTGTGAAAGTCTCTTACTTTATTGACAAGATATGAAGGTCAAGAGGAACATTCAGTTAGGTTTGTATTCAGAGACATCTTCAGAAGATGAATAGCAAGGGAGCCAAGGGAATGGAAGTAGTCCATTTAAAAATGCAAATTAAATTTAAGCCTTCTTCAGATTTTTAACTGTAACTGGCCATGCTTTTCATTTTCAGTCCTGACCTCTTTTCATGTATAATTCCTGTTCTAGGAGGCTAATTTTGTACTTGCTTCTGAAAATGTTGTCCAGACGTGGAATGATGAACAATCTCTTTGCAGGTGCAGGCAGGATCGATACTTTTGCTCTTGCTGGTGATTTGCAGTAGTGATTTTGACCATTAATGCTTCTAATTAGATCCACTGACTTTGAGATTTAAATACTTATGGAAAGCCCTATTCATGGTCTAACCTATCTCGACTGCACACGCTTTCCTAACTCTGGATCTCAGGAGATCTCTCAGACAAAAAAATCTGGTGTCATCTTTTAATTTCACTGTTACTGGGAGTTCAGAAGCAGTTTCTTCCATACCTCAGAGTTGCCATTGTTTCTTAAATTGACATTATAAGATAGTTACTTACAGTAGACATTTATAAAAGAAAAAAGATCCTGATAAAAAGACAATATTTTTTTTAAACTTCCTCTATTGTTCAGACGCTGTTGCTATTTCTGCATCTCTCACAAGGTTCAATATATGTGTTAATAATACAGAATAACTATTGACTGCTGTATTGTGATATTGATTTCATAAATCCCTTTGAAATTAATCTATCTAACTTTTAGACATTACTCTGGACACTAAGAATGCTCTCCTGACCATGCTTCCATGTGTAACCAGCTTTTGTCTCTCTTAATTAAAACTTTCTATCCTTACACTTTCTCTCCGCAAATTAATCTGCCCTAGTGGTTTAATGGCAGATGAACTTTAAAATGATGATGTATTTCCATTAATTTTCACTTTTGTTTTCCTTAACGTGGCTCTAACAGATTGAATCATGTTCCTGTATTTAGATGCACATGACTTTTCAGATTTTTTTTCATGTTTTTTCAATGGCAAGACACCAAAGCTTTAAACAACGTTTTATTTCCAATATTTATTGCAAAGTTTGCAACACTTTATTTTTCTGAATGTGGTATGATGTTTAGTAACCTGCCTAACAGATAATTAAAACAATCCATGTAACATACAGAGAACTATGCAGAAGGTTGCATGAAAAACAGCTTAGCTGCCCCATATTATTTAACACAGGCAAAACATAGGCAAATGATACCAGTTTTATTAAATATGATGCATTTCCTGAAACACTGACCTGTGGGCGTAGAAGTGGAAGAAACAGATGTAGAACTTTTATTTATGCAGAAGAATAATAGTGATTGATAAATAGGATGGGTGCTATGTAGGTAGAGGTTTGGAGAGCTTAGTTTCTTTTTATGTATGGAACAGTTTATCTGTAGCTCAAGGTCAATATTGCAATTTTTTTGTTTGCTTGTTTCTTTCAGACTGCAATTTTCAAATTGATTTTAGGTCCATTTTCCTTAAGTGTATTCTAGTTTCCTTTCTTATATTTTGTGCCAGGATGTTGTTCTCTTATGAATCTATAGTTTTGGTCTTTTTCATAAGAAGAATCAAGTATCATAGTTTGGGTTTGTTTTTTTTTCTTTGTGGATAATGCCTGCTTTAGTGTAGTATATTGCATTTCTTTCCTCAAGTGTAGGTCAAACAGGCCTTTTGGTTTAGTACGCTGAAGCCTTCGTTCTCCCTGAAAGGGGACAGGCTATGGTCTGTTGGTCTTCATCTTCCCCAACAAGGACTTTGGTTTTTTGAAGTTACTTTGGTGGTCGAGATGTGTGTGTTTACTTGTCATTGGCATTTCATTCATTGTTCACTCTAAGGTCATGTTGGTGGGTGAATTTGGGGTGGGGAGCATTTACACACTGCTGTCATTGTTATAATGAAATTTGAATCATGGCCCTTTGCCACCATCCTCTGTGTCACAGTCACATGGATAGAGGTAGATTAGTATACTTATTTTTAAAATCTTTTGCAGTTCTGTTTCAAATTGAGAGAAAAATGCCCAAAATGTATCCAGACAATTTTCACACAGAGATCATACTGGAGATGTTGATGAGAATCTGTTTTGGTTTGAAGGTGAATGGTATTAGTTTCACTTTTTCAGCCATGCATCCTCTTCTACCTACATGCTGTGAAACTGAAGGTTTGAGATCAAAGTATTTTAGAAATCAACATGAAGGACGATACCAGGCTTTGTAGAATTAGATAACAACTGTTTATTGATTTGGTATTCTGAAACAGTCATCTGAAAGAAACCATAAAACATTTGGTTTTTTCTCTTGAACTTTCAAGGGTTTTGGTGGTTTACGAACCCCTTGAAGTTGTGCCTGGTCAAGGAGAGTGGTACTTTGGCTTGAGTCATGTGGACAGTCATAAGGAAAAATGAATAAAGGAGTCAGATAATTTTTCAAAATGCATATCAGGAAACTCAATTTCTTAATCACCCTGGAGAACCAAAGTGAATAATTTATGACAAAACCACCCATCAAATAGTTGAAAGGGGATGCTATTGTTCAAGACACAGGAGAACAAACACGAAGTACGCGGGAAAAGAAGAAAACCCAGTGAGCAAGAGTGTGGCCCAGCTGCTAGAGCCAGTGATCTGGGGACTCAACATATGCCATTGCATTTCTCTGCACTGCAGCTTCCCTGTGTTTTCCTGGACTGATCCATTACTACCATTTAGAAGAGGGGAACTAACAGTACTGCTTTCATTTGTCTTCCCGAAGTCCTTGGCTATAACGGTAAGGAACATATACTGACATAAATCTTTGTGGCAGGAAAAAACTTCTGAACTAGCCTCTGGCTGCACTTTCTGTGAACTTACTCTCAGCTTCAAAGGTGACTTCTAGCTTCATGTTGGACAAAACATGGTGGGGTTTTCAGGCAACATAGCAAGGAGGAACATCCCTCTATAAATGTGAGCATTGGAGAGTCCAGGAATTAACATGTCCTTGTAGTACTGAAATGGCTTCTTGATCTGCAGTGGTGTTGGCTAGTCATTCCCCGAATCTCATACCTCACCTCCCTAGAGCAGCTCTCTTGCTTTGCTACACCCTCAGCCAGTTGATCTGTTTTTCTGTTGTGCTGGGGAGCACTTGGGGAATGGTATCACTTGTATTTGAGGAGAAGAAACTGAACTACTAATACTAGCAGTTCTCTTTGCTGAGTGACTTGATTTATTTTTTTTAGTGAAACTTGATGGGGCATCCAAAGATGAGGACCTTTTACAGTATCATATGGGAGCTAGGTCTGTATGGCTGACCCTTAGAGAAAGGGGTCTAATTACTTTTGGCAGGGTCTTATAAATCAAAATGTCTGGTGTTTCCACTGAAAATACAAGTGTGAGGTTCTGTGGTAGATAAAAAGACAAAACAAGAAACTCTCCTCATTTTCAGCTGAGCAAACTTGGTATGTTGGAATCCCACAGCTAAAGGAACAAAAGCCCTCCAGTGTCATTTTTTGGGAAGAACTCTCATGCTTTAATTGTCTTGATGATTAGTCCTACTCAGGGGAATGAGTCAAAAGCATTGCACTGAGTAGAAAAATAATGAAGAAAACTGAGATATGGAAAAAAGATTTCCTGCAAATTCCTTTCATTTCCATCAGTTTTTAATGGTCAGCACCACTCTTGCAGCCTTGAAATACAAGCCTTTAGCATCAATATAGAGAAGTCTTCTGAATTTTTCGTCTCCTAACAGCATTACTTTTCTCCTAATAATTTATCAGCTCTCTAAATCTGAATTCTAATATTCTCTGGCCAAGAAACATCTTATATCATATAGGCCTTAATAGCACTGACCGCAGAATGGTGGTTTGTAAATAACAAAAACGTCCTAGATCAGGCCTGCATTAGCCCTGACATATCTTTTGGCCACCAATAACTCTAATGGAGGTACACCCACACTGTCAGACTCTCCTTTCCTCAGTTTTTAAACACCACCAGCATTTTCCATGGCAACTCAGTTTTTCTGCTGCAAATGCCTATGGATGACTAATTAATTGTTAGTTTATGTAACTCCCCTGCCTTATCTGTCTTAATATGGTATTCTAATATGACCTATTATTCCCTCTTGTTTAATTCTATTCTATTTTGAAATTGGGTTACAATGCAGTGAATACCATGAAGAGCAATAGCTAAATCTTTTCCTCAGCAGTTGCTACATCCCTGCAGGCATTTTTCTTAACTTTTTTGTTAGGTTTGAAGCCATTTCTATTCAGGTTATAATTCATAGCTTGGTGTTGAAGGTACAGCTCAGAGACACTCAGTTAATGAAAGACACACTTCTGGCAAGCAAATGTCCAGAGAAGCCTTTGAAGGTTACAATAAGTAGAAGGCAATTTTATTTTTTTTTTAATAACTTACATGTTTTAAGACTGTCCTAAAACTGAGAAATGTCTACATATAGAAGACAAGTTATTATAGTTGTAGTCAACAACGCTTCTGATAACATGATACTGTAGCTTCTTATAGGACCAAAGAAGCTTTCTTGTGAACTCAGGAGTAATAAACTGCTCTTTCAGCACTGCTTTGAACAGCATGCATCTTAATTGTAAAGCAAACTGTGAATAGCACTGATCTGCAGAATGTGGAGTAGTTTTCTGTCACATAAGAGTCTGATTACTGTAAAATATTTGACTAGTCTTTGGACAGCCACATTATATTGTTAAGATGCTGCACAAGGGAGGAACTGCACAGACACCCAAGTGAGTAACTTTTCTTCACTGGTCTTAAACTCTAATATGCTGGAACCAAGACACACAATTTTTGCTGATACTTGTAGAGAATAAGATGAATGCATAATAATGGTAATACTTTAAAATGCTGCATCAAAATTTGAGCACCTGCCCAAGCCCTGAGGGTGCTTGAGAAGCAGGAAGATACCAGGATAGCACAACTTAGCTCTCTTTTCAGGAAAAGCTACATGAACAGACCAGGGCTTTTGCCACCTTGCTTGCAGACACATTTCCTGCTGTCGCTGCCATCTGTGATGGCCAGTAATCCCACCACAATGACACACTTTGTGTTGGGTTTCATGTTAAAGATGCTACTCATAAGCTTCCTTAAGCAAATGCAGTTCTTGTATTTGACACGTCTCAACCCCAGATGTTTAAAGATTGTGAGGTGTTTCTCAGGAAGAAAAATTCAATTTTCTGACTGAGTGTAAAAACGTTTATTTGTGACTGTCTTCTATTTCTGAACTTCCCTAGATTGTGTTTTCATGGTTGTTTTCAAGATGCTTTAATGAAAAGAAAAGCTGAGATTCTAGTGTAAACCCATAAACATTAGACCTGATGCATTAAAGCAAAAAGACTAAAATTTGTAGCAGTCACAGTAAGACAGAGAGGTGTCAAAACTGATTCCTTGTTTAAGAGACTCTAAAAAGACAAGCAGAAGGGAAGGGTGTGATTTCTGCTAAGATTAGAGCATTATTCCTGCTGAGAAAGGCTGCTGCCTGTGTACAGTTAAAAGCAATAAATACCTGCAAAACACAACTCTGTTGCACTCTAGATATCTAGCCAATCACTTCAGAATACTGGTCTAGTGTCCCTGCCCATGGCAGGGGGGTTGGAACTCGATGATCTTTATGGTCCCTTCCAACCTGAACCATTCTATGATTCTATGACTAAAGGATTTAAAGAAGCTATTAAACATGAAGACTTAGGGTACTTTGGTAAGTTGGCTAAAGCTTTCCTCATGTTAACAATACTGTGGAAGCAGAGCCCAGCCATGTAGTCTGTCCATCCATTCCTAAGCAATGAATTTCCATATGGTTGCTTTCCAGAGTCTGGTTTTGGCTTTTTGATATTTTATCTTTAAAGTGAAGGGAAAAATTGGGGTTCTTATTAAGATGATCCAGCAACACAATGCCTCATCCGTCCTTATGGTCTGTGGTTATAAGAAATGCTTTATTATTTAGAATAATAATGACAATAAACTACAGCAACAACAGTGTCTTAATTATTTTTATGTTAATTGGATGATATCAGCTTCAATTTGGTAGATTAGGATGTGAAAGTAATTTTTGAAAATAGAAGACTGATTAGCATCCTTGAATTTAAATGTTTTTTAACCTTATAATGTATATCATCATTATTATTTGTTCCTGGCACATCATCTGAAGTGTCTGTTGGAATGATTCCTGTTTTCTGCTTTAAAGAAAACAACCCCAAGCCCCATTATCTTTATTTGTCCTAAGATAATCCACAGCTTTGCTCCAGTTGTTTCAAAACTACCACAAACATGTTGCTCTGCCCGTTAAAATACAGGTGTCAGATCTTGCCTCACAAGGCAGTGGGATCTTTGCTGTGGTCCAGCGAAACACTTAAATACCTGCTCCACGTTGGCAACCTGGATGCACAAACGTAAGTGCATATTTAAATGCTCTACTGAATCATGGCACAGTGCTCTGCAGGAGCAGACTCTTAATACACAAGTACATTTTGCAGCGAGCATTAGCGTCACACAGAGGGTACATATGCACAGGCAGCTGTGTGAAGCTGTCAGCTTTGGCTTTGAAAAGGCATGTATAAAAATTGACATGTTTGCCTGCAATATCTGAACGCCAGTTGTTTATTAGACAGCTGTGATCACTGTTGAGCTGGAGGGGAAACAACAGCTCTGAAGTCGATAGAAAAACTTGCCTAAGTCAGCATTCCACCTGAAGTGTCTTAAGTAGTCTGCTCAGGCTCTGCTTTATACCCTCTCACTACAAGCTCTGTCTTCGACGAGGAATTAGTAAGCAGCTTTTGTGGAATGACTTTGAAATTTCCCCTTGTGCAGCAAAAACTGTGGCTATTTTTTGAGCCAAATAAATAATTCACAGGGAATACTTCATTAACTGAGTTCAGCCTCTTATTTTCTTTTGCTTGTATTCCTCGAATTTGCAGTAATGACTAGCTGGGAATTGAATGAAAGTGAGTCCCTCTGAGTTTTAAGTATCTCGTGTTCACTGGGTTAACACTTTGACATTACAGCTGGAGATGTTTTGTGCAAAGGACTGCTTTAACTGCTTTGCCTTCACTTACTTTCTGCTCTTCCATGTAGCAGGCAAGTACCCTTCTCATTAGACTGGTCCATATGCACAGCTTCTGTCCCATGATGGCTACATATATTAGTGTTTCCAGGGTGAAAATCTGGGTCAGCTATGTCACGCTTACTTACATTGCAGGGAATCCCTCACCTCCCAGCCCCTGATGAATACTATTAAAGTCCTGCTGGAAATCACTTTCAATCAGTCTGCAAAGTTCAGTATATCTATGTAAGCTTATTTGTTCTGTGCTTCCGTTTCCATGACATATTCACAAGACTTGGAAATTTACTGTCTGTAAGTATTAGCAGCAATAAACTTTATCATTCCAGTATTCAGGGCAGCCCCAAAAGGGGAACAAGCAGCCTTTGAAGTAACTCCATTTCATTTGGGTGAAATACTCAAGGCAAAAAGTGCTCTGTTTAATGTGATGCCTCTCAGTCTGTGGGACTGGCAGTGTGTTTCCTACAGGTGGTTTGAGAGCTGGTGACTGAACTAGAATACACCCCAGCTAAACTCACAGGTTTCTCAGCTCCTAGAGCTGCTTTTTCTGCATCTTCTCTGGTCTCAGGATTTTTCTGCCACAGAATTTTTCAGTTGGCAAGAGAAATTAAACTGACAATAAACAAAGAGCAGAGCTATCTGCTGCCTGCTGCCTCCAAAGTGTAAAGTGGAAGAGAAGTTAACATACAAGCAGTGCTGTGCTAGCAAAGTCTGTTGTTTCCCTTGTTTGGTAGGAGCATAAATGGTCAGGAGCTTTGCTTTATACCAAATAATCACAGGAGAGGTAGGTAAGTGTTGACTTGAAATATATTTTCTTTCCCAGACTTCTTTGGACACTAATATAGATGCTATATATCTACCCACTGTTCCTGCCATAAGGTCAATAGCTTTCCTACAGTTGATGATGTGTTGCTATCCAGGTGCTTTCCTGGAAGCATCAAAGCTCAGTCCTGACTGATTGCTGTCCTAACCCGTTTCCCATGTTTAAGTGTAGCCTGGTGCTTCTCAAGGCTCCGGATAGCTGAGTGGGCATGACACTGATGGACCTGACCTTTTATTGAGAAGGAAGGCTGCTGAAGTCAAGTCTCAAGCAAAGAAAACAAAAGCCATTATGGCTATTTGGTGACTTCTGCTAAAAAGAGCAAGGCAATGGAATGATGCACACAAAGGATATTTAATATAACTGCACAACTTGCCTTTGCAAGGAAACCTAAGGAAGGAGGTGATTGAATGAAGAGTTCAGTGGGGGTGCTCAAGAAGAGTTTGGCTTTCCCTGTTGCCCTGCTCACAGAGTGCCAAGAAGTGCCTTAAGTTGTTATTGTGGGTGCAAATCAAACTATACCTGATACGGCACCTGGACAGTGAGGCACTGTCAGGTGAGACTGTGCCAGGACAGGACTTTAGTCTACTCTTTCTAGCTCAGTTTAACTCTCATTGCCAGCAGTCCCTCTCTTTGCTTTGTGAGCTTTGAGAAAGACAGGGAGATAAACAGGCTCATATCCATGTCACCAGCTGGACACAGGAAACTGAGGTTGGTCCAGTTTTGCCTCTGAAGACTGGGAAGGGATCTTTATGGTAGCTCCAACAACTAGCTCCAAAGACAGGGTTTTACTAGGTCTGCTGCAGGATGAGAAGCAGACAGACCCAGGTACTGAGAAGAGTTACTCTCTCCTGCTCTTGATCGCACGTAATGAACCTTCTCTAAGGAGTGAATCTCACCCTGTGAGGTTGTGGGAAGCAGCTTCTTTTTATTTAAAAAAAAATTTTGCTCACACCAGGACCAAGTTTTTAAAAAGGGGAAAAAAATCAATGTATAACACCTTCCAATAAAATGAGTGATAGGAAACTATGACATGTATAGGGAGCTCCTGCTGTTGCACAGCTGAGGTATTGCTGCTTTAACATTCACTGGCAAGAACACTGTTATTCCCTCCAGTCATCCCTCGCTTGTTCTTTTCTTGACAGCAGATGGGAAGCAGGACACAGAAGACACCCTGAAAAAGTGCAATTACATCCTTATCTTTGCTTATCTTGATTTTTCTGCACCTTCTTTCATAATAGTTGATTGGTTGTGCTGTGTCAAGCAGATGCTTTAAAGAAATCTATTTATGGGGATGCTCTGTTTGCAGCTGGAAGTGGTTTACAATGGCAAATAAAAGGACTGTTTTCACTGAGATGTGAGATGTGCAGACAGGCCCAAGGTCATGCTAGTCAGATGGAAGACATTTTCACTTAGTTGACCAGATCACTGTGCTAGCACAGCCAGATTCACAGAATCACAGAATGGCTGAGGCTGGAAGGAACCTCAGAAGGTCACCTGGTCCAAACACCCTGCTCAGGCAGACCAGCTAGACCCAGGTGCCCAGTACCATATCCAAACAGCTTTTGGGAATCACACGGGGTTGGAATGGACCTCTGGAGATCATCTAGTCCAACCCCCCTGCCAGAGCAGGTCCACCTAGAACAGGTTGCACAGGAACTTGTCCAGGTGGGTTTTGAATGTCTCCAGAGAAGGAGACTCCACCACCTCCCTGGGCAGCCTATTCCAGTGCTCTGCCACTCTCACAGTAAAGTTCCTCCTCAGGTTTAGGTGGAACTTCTTATACTCAAGTTTGTGCCCATTTCCTCTTGTCCTATCCCTGGGCACCAATGAAAAAAAGACTGGCCCCGTCCTCTTGACACCCACCCTTTAAGTATTTATAAAGATTAATCAGATCCCCCCTCAGTCTTCTCTTCCGTAGACTAAAAAGACCCAAGTCCCTCAGCCTCTCCTCGTAAGGGAGATGCTCCAGATCCCTAATCATCTTTGTAGCCCTCTGATGTACCCTCTCCAGCAGTTTCTTGTCCTTCTTGACCTGGGGAGCCCAGAACTGGACACAGTACTCCAGATGGGGCCTCACCAGGGCAGAATAGAGGGGCAGGATAACCTCTCTTAACCTGCTGGTCATGCTTCCAGCACCCCAGGTGCTTTTTGATGCACCCCAGGATGCCATTAACCTTCTTGGCCACAAGGGCACATTGCTGGCTCATGGTCATCCTATTGTCCACCAGGACTCCTAGGTCTTTCTCCTCAGAGGTGGTCTCCAGCAAGTCAGCCCCCAACCTGTACCGGTGCATGGGGTTATTTCTCCCCAGGTGCAGCACCCTACACTTGCCTTTATTGAATTTCATCTGGTTCCTCTCTGCCCAGCTCTCCAGCCTGTCCACGTCTCGCTGTATGGCAGCACAGCCCTCCATCATGTCAACGACCCCTCCCAGTTTTGTATCATCAGCAAACTTGCTGAGGGTACACTCCATCTCCTCGTCCAGGTGAATACATGATACACTGATGAATACACTGATGAATACATTGAAGAGGACTGGACCCGGTACTGACCACTGGGGGACTCCTCTTGTTACAGACCTCCAACTAGATTCTGTGCCCCTAATAACAGCTCTCTGAGCTCTGTCTTTCAGCCAGTTTTCAATCCACCTCACTGTCCATTCCTCTAACCCACACTTCCTAAGCTTATCTCTGAGGATGCTGTGGGAGACCGTGTCAAAAGCCTTGCTGAAGTCAAGGTAGACAACATCCACTGCCCTCCTCTCATCTATCCAACCAGTCATGCCATCATGGAAAACTATCAGGTTAGTCAGACATGGCTTCCCCTTGGTGAATCCATGTTGACTACTTCTGATAGCTTTCTTTTCCTCCATATGCTTTGAGATGACGCCCAGAACGAGTCGTTCCATCCTCCTTCCAGGGATGGAGGTAAGGCTGACCAGCCTGTAGTTTCCCGTGTCCTCCTTTTTGCCCTTTTTGAAGACTGGGATGACATTGGCTTTCCTCCAGTCCTCAGGCACCTCGTCTGTTCTCCAGGACCTTTTGAAGATGATGGAAAGCAGCTCAGCAATGACTTCTGCCAGCACTCTCAGCACTCGCAGGTGCATCCCATCAGGTCCCACAGACTTGTGGGTATCCAGTTCACTTAACAGCTCCTTAACTTGGTCTTCCTGCACCACGGGAAGGGCTTCCTTTGTCCAGACTTTCTCTGATTCGTGGCTCCTGAGGGCTGGACTGAACAGTAAAGACTGAAGCAAAGAAAGCATTTAGCAACTCCACCTTCTCTGCATCCTCCGACACCATGACATCTGTTGGAGGTGGGCCCACATTTTCTCTAATTGTCCTTTAGCCTCCAATATAGTTGAAAAAACCCTTCTTTGGGGGTTTGACATCCCTTGCTAATTTTAATTCCAAGGAGGCCTTGGCTTTCCTTGTTTCATCCCTGCATACTCTAATGGCACTCTTATAATCTTTCCAAGTGGTCAGTCCCTTCTTCCACTCAGTGTAAACTTCCTTCTTCCACTTGAGTTTTTTCAGAAGCTCCCTGCTCAACCACAGAGGTCTCCCGCTTCTCTTGCCTGTTTTCTTGCTCTTAGGGATGCACTGATCCTGAGCTTGGAGGAAGCAATGTTTGAGTATCGACCAGCTCTCATGAGCCCCTACCTTCCAGAGCCTGATCCCATGGGATTTCTCCTAGCAGTTTCTTGAAAAGGTCGAAGTTAGCCCTCCTGAAATCTAAGGTATCAGTCCTACTTACTGGTTTACACATACTGCCCATGATCCTGGACTCTATCTTTCCATGGTCTCTGCAACCAAAGTTGCCTCCAACCTTTATATCCTCCACCAGTCCCTCTTTGTTTGTCAGCACTAGGTCCAGTAGTGCTTCTCTCCTCGTTGGTTCCTCCACCAGCTGAGTTAAGAAGCTATCATCAATACACTGGAGGAACCTCCTGGACTGTAGGTGCTTGGCTGTGTAGCCTTTCCAGCAGATATCAGGGTGGTTGAAGTCACCCATGAGAACCAAAGCCTGCGATTGCGAGGCTACTTTGAGCTTATTATAAAAATGCTTCATCAACTTCCCCATCCTGATCAGGTGGCCTGTAATAAATGCCCACTATAGTGTCTCTCATACTGGCCTGCCCCTAAATTCTCACCCACAAACTTTCAACTATCTCTTCATCTGACCTCAGGGAAGTCTTTGGGGACATCTTCTCGTACTCTATCCATTCCTTAACATAGAGGGCAACACCTCCACCTCTCCTTCCTCACCTGTCCCTTCTGAACAGCTTGTAGCCCTCAATACCCACATTCCAATTGTAGGATTCATCCCACCAAGTTTCAGTGATGGCCACTATCTCAGACTAATCCTGCTGGCCACAATTTACCTGTAAGTAATAGTAAGCAAAAGTGTTTTGATGTACCTGATTGAGCAGAAAAAGTTGTTATCTTTTTTCTGTTTTGGTGAAAAAGAAGTTGAAAGAATTATCTCTTATGATAGAGAGAGGCAAGGGGTGGAGGGGCAGAAAGGCTTGGTAGGCAAAGGGTTGCTTTTCTGTATGGTTCGGTCCATAACACTTCCAAGCTGACTGGGATTCATATGGTCCCTGTCAACTGCTCACCAGTGAGTGCTCCTGTTGGCATGAAACTCTTTCTTACACTGGATTTTCTTCCTTAACTCCCAGGGATGCACATTTAGTTTGCACACAATTTTGAAATGGCATGTTTTTCTCCTAGTCTCAGAATAGAGACTCTAGAAGGTGAGAGCACAGGTTTTATGATTACAGTATACAAACCTCTATCCCAATTTAGGCAAAACCTAAGGAAACTGCATGAGAGCAACACTTCCAATTTATTTGCAGAAATACCAGCCAGACACCCTCTCAGCACAACTGATACTGCCTGATACAGGACAATAGCAAAAAGAAGTCCTCCACAGGGCAAATTTACAAACCCCTGAAGTACAACATCAACTTTGAACAAGCAAAACCTATGAGAGTCCACACTGTTTTCCAGGACTCAGGCATGTCACGTCAGGGGGGCATAAAACAGCCAAGGGCATATATACGCATCCTTCACATACTGACACAGAGCAGCTGATCACAGAGGTCACCAATGGTAATTTCCTCATGCTTTCTAATTCAAAGATCCGGTCCCTGAATTAGTGGATAACGAGACCAAAATGACCCATTACTATGTGTCCATTCTGTCTCTGCTTCCCACCTGGCCACCTTCTAGCACAAAAATGGTGAAATTTCTCATGCATGCCATGGGCAGATGTGCTTGACCCGGACTGTGAGAGTATTTGAAACTGGATTAATTTTTCCACTAGCATGAAACTCAAGTTAATATCAGGTTGCTATGAGGACTCAAAACACCACTGAACTTGAACATTTTGATTACACATAGGCTGATTTACGTTTTTGTCAAATACTAACAGCAGAAGTACTAATTACTTTTTTTTAGAATAATAAGCTCAAATACATAATTTGCCTCTAGATTTTTAGTATTTTAGAAACTGGAGAGGCTCAGATCCCCATTTTGGTTGAGGGCTACCTCTGACTGCAGTAGTTCCCTTCAGAAGGCAAAAACCCCCAAATTAATACTGATAAATAGGTTTCATAGAGAAAAGGGTGATATGAGAAGATGTCACATATTTTTCAGATCTTCCTGGAAAAATAGCATGCCATATAACAACATCCTTAATAACCTAATTTCTTATTTTTCTAATCAACTAGAGACATTATTTCATGGAACAAAACCCAAATTATTTGCCTTTGCTGAGGAACATCTTCTTATGCATACAATATATTAAAATAATCAAAATATGCAGCTGGGCTGGCTTTTTGTTACAGAGTGGACTGTATGCCAAGATACTTTTGGCTGGATCATGGGAACGTAAAGATGCCTGCAAGAGCATCTTTTTGGTATTGGTATAAACATAAAAGCGTCTTCTTTTTTATTTGAACTATGATTCTAGGAAGGGGAGCCTTCTCTATGTCAGTAAAAACATCTATTTTTCTCCATTCTTCTTCTGCTGAAGAACATAGAGGAAATCAAAATGGGAACATATTATAATGACAAAGTGGCCATGCAGGCTCCTCTTTTCAGTGTTGGCAGGAGCAGCAGCTGTTACTGCCTTTCTGAAAGACAAGATTTGTTATAGCAGCAGCCAATTACACTGAAAACCTGTTGTCCTAAATTGGTTTGCTTAGCTAGATAAAGGCAGAAATTGGTTATAAGGAAAGGGAGTAAGACGGATATGGCCAGTCATTTATTTATGCCACCGATTCTGTATAAAGACAGAGGTAATGAGGCTGACTGACATTTATGCCAGTGGCAGCAATTATGCAGGTGAGTGGGGCAGTTAGCACCCTGCAAGGACAAGCCCTGCGTCATACCTTGGGTGCCGACCAAAGCTCTCTGAGAACGAAGTGCTTCCTCACAAATGGTGTGTCATTTCCCAGTCATACCATTTGGCAGCCTCGCTGGGATTTCTCCCATGTGGAATGAAGGCTAGGAAGGGAAGAAGCATCTCTGCCTCTCGGAGAGCAGTAGGAAGTAAGCTGCTTTAACCTCACAACTGCCCTCCCCATCACCTGCGGAGACAGTGATGCCCCTGACACCAGCTTGCAGCTGTGGCTGACACACTGGCATTTCCTTGCTGAAACATAAAGAAGGGGCCATGCTGTTGTGAAGAAGGCACTGAGGTTGCAGTGATAACTAGTGTTTCATGCTTGGAGGCCTTCCGCGTAAGGGGACTTGAACACACACTAAAGGGGAAAAATCCTTTGGATGTATGTGGTAGTGCAGGGCCCTTTCTTCTGAGCCAGATAACAATAATTTTTCCATCTCCACAGCTCCCAGTCATAACTCTGTGATGCTACTCCAAAATTAGAAATGGTTAGGATAGGTACAATTTTTTTTCTGAGTTCACTTTCTTCTGAACCTTTTCAAATTAAGCTGCTTTCTGTAATCTGTCTCTGAGAGTGATGGACTCCTGGAACACTGTTAGACAAGAATGTGGGCTTTTTGTGTGATCACTAGTTTTAATAATGCCAGTTCATTTGGATGCCTGAGTTACATGTGTTTTCTGTCACAAGGAGATCAAACAGTTCCTGGGCAAATCTAGAGATTCAAATGCAGGTGACACAGAACATCCCACTGATGGGCACTATTTTTGTTGGCAGTTTTAATCCATGTTCATCATACTGCCTCTGCGTGTCCCAAACAAGATTTGGATCTCATTGGATTAGGTCTTTACAGGTACCCAATATCTGCCAGTACACAGTTTGTGGTCTGAGTAATGAGGAAAAACTGATGGAAACAAGGGAAAACTCGTTTAACTATTTGTAAAGACAGGACTATGAGCAGAAGATGATATCGTGTCTCCTGAATTTTATGTGACACCTTTAATTGCTGGACCACCTAGTCCATGTGAACTGCTGACATATTAATGCATATTAAGGTGATGCGTTCCATCTCCTGAAGAGCTTGATGGGTCTTGCTTCAAATGAGGTGTTATTATTTTAAGGAAAGAAAAATGGGTTGATAGAGGAAATCGTAGTTTTTTAGCCTCTTTCTTCATTTCAGAGTGGGTAAGCTGCATAAAGTTTTGCAAAGGGCTTTGGCAACACAACTTCTACCCAAGACGGTTTGGAATATGACACCAATAAAGTGTTTTTCTGGCTGTATACCTTTTTAAAGAGCTATATAATAATAAGCATATTCTCCCATTCTTTGGAGCTCAGGAAGTCACTTACATAAATTCCACCTGGAGGTATATATTGCTTAATAGCTGAATTAATTTCTTTTCTCACTTTTAACAATGTCAATGCTTCATTTTTTATACTTCTTTTCAAAAGCAGCATGCCAGCAAAACCTCTCAAAGAAGAAAGCGCAAGGAATATGGTCTTTAAAATACTTACTTTGAAAGCAACAGCTTATCATCATTTATTGGAACTGTCAAACCTTTCCAGAAGGCGTGTGCTTCTTGTCCTGACTGCTTTACTGCTGCTGCTGTCACTCAGCATTTATAAGGAGACTAGTTTCTCAGCATTGCAGTACCTGCCTGAACTTACTGAACCCGAGCTTGTTATACCATGGTACTCTTTGCAGTGCTGAATATGAATGGCAGTCTTTCCAGAACCTGTGAAATATTTGGGTATCTATTTAAGGATGCTCCAACTTGCAGCTTTATGGGAAAGTGGTTTTATTTTAAGTAGAAAATGAAGAATGAAACCCAGTTTTTTCTTTACTGCTTTTCTATGATGATATATAGGTTGGAAAGTCTTCTGTTTTTCTTTTGAAATTGTCTGAAGTTTTTGTTATCTGTCTTGAAAATAAAGCCATTTCATGAGGACTGAGGGTTATTCATACACATGAGGGGGCTGAATTAAAGCTAATGGGCATATTTTATTCTTGTGCTACTTTGCCTCTGACTGCTTGATTTTGCAAGCTTAATGATGTTTGAACGTAGGAGGTTGATGGGTGAAACTTGGTGTGCATACATGCATACACATGCAAAATGAGCAGTCTGTGGTTCTAAAATCAGTGTCCTGTTCCCTTGATCCAGAGGTGTATATAATTCCATTGACATTTTTCTAAATTGCTTATCAAAAAGTGGTATTTCACATCCAACTCTTCTTCTTCTATATTTGCATTGGTGAAACAGCAAAAGGAGGATGCTTGGGCCCCAAGCAGGCATTTTTAACAAGAAAATTTAGCTGGTGCTACTTTTCAGTGTGGTACAGTTGCAAATCAACTGAGGCCTGCAGAAATAATTTATGCTTCAAGAAAAAAATGCTGACCTGAATCATGCAGCTGGCTCTCCCAAACAAAAGTGTAGTTGTTATAAGACCAAAATGAGAAAATATTTCCAGTGCACTGTTGAAAGCCCATGTGTGTATCTCAGGCTTGCTGGGAGTTGTGCACTTTGAGAAGAATTGAAGGAAACAGTCTAGTGCTGAAGTCACCAAAGCACTCCTCGTGGGTTTTTGCTGGACAACCTCACCAGTGACAGGGATGGCTTCTTGTTTTGGCTCTGCCTGTCTCTTATAACTGGCCTGCATACCACTAAGATGATGACTTCCAGAGTTAGACAGCTTCTTGAGAAATCCAGATTAGTGATATTCTTCCTACGAACTGGAGCTTGGTTGGTGATAGCTAGCAAAAAAAGGCAAGTTGCCTCTCAAGCTGGAAAGCAGATAATATATTCTGGAGATTAGTGAAGGAAACAGCCTCTGTTCAAACTCTGCTGAGGACTCTCACCATTTGTGAACATTATTAATCCAAAGGGATCTAAGAAAATCTGGGCAGCTTTAAAGGCATAGCTACAGTTTACCTTAGAACGTATAACACATGCCATGAATCGCCTCATTCCTTAAATATATTGATGTGGCTATCCTTGAACAGCCTTCGGAGGAAGGGGTATGGACAGCTGGTTGAAGATGCTTTCTCATCGTGCTGTTTGAAACTTCAAGGAAAACTATTCAGTGCCTCATAGTTTCAAGATGGGCATGCAATACAGAGTTACTTAATCATACTGGTCCACCCTCTTTAGAAGTGCCATGCCATTTGATACCTGTAAGAAAAATCAATGTGATAAAGATATTTGCCCTGTAAGAGCAAAGATTATAAACAAGATAGCCTCTATAAGCAAAGGCGCTTAAAAGTATGATTATTTAATGCTGATCGTGAAGCAGTATCTGACTTTGATCCCATAATTATGCATTAATATCAAAGTCATTCAGTTGCCTCCCTGAGAAATAGGGAGGAGCCTTCTGAGGCTACTGATATTTTAAACTAGGAAAGTTGTTATGAAAACTGGGCAAACTCTCTGTACCAAACATCATAATAGAGAACAATGAGGAGGAGATAACATTAATGGCTATAAATGTAGATCAAATAAAAGAAAATATGGCTTCATGAAGGACACCATGAAAATGGGAAATTTATTGCTTGGTGATAATAAGGTCAAATACTGTGTCTGGAATAAAAAAAAATGACAGAAAATTTTATGAGTGCTAATAATATTTTAATTGTATGATCTAAAATAAGGATAACAATCTCCTGCTTCATGCTGTGATGGCTAAGGATAGAAGTACCCTTTTAATGCATGGTGCTAAAGAACCGACATCTGTGCTACGGGATTTTTTCCTCTATTCACTGACCTTTGTTAGTGACATTTATAGACCAAAAAAAGTTGGTTTTTTTCCTGAAGAACTATTCCATTTCTATAATTTTAAAACCTGGTAGTTACAGCCTCTATAACTTTGTGTGACATGCTTGTCAAGAATGTGTTTGCGCAGGGCCCGTACTCTGAGCATCTTTACCGTTCCAGACATCTGGTGGCACTGCCTATGAGAAGAAGTGAACAGAGATGCTGAGACAGAACTTGTTCTGAGGAGTAATTCTGGAAACTATTTTGGCTACACTGCAGATGGATGTCTGTCCCACTCGCCTGCTGAACTGTGGTCCTGATCCCTCTGAGTGAGCAGAGAGTTGACTGCAAGGTGACTACTAGTATCATGGGAATGTAAACTTCAAAGCTCCCTTCCCTTATATGGCACTCCTGGTGCAGGCATCCTTGTCTGGTATGAGAGCCAGTCATGTGTCAGCCACCACCCTTGTCCTGTCATCTGTAAGTAACCCCAACAATCTAGCTGTTGCAGCTTGGAGGTTAATCTTTTCCTTTTGCAAAGTTATGCTCATTTATGATCATAGAACAGTTTGGGATGGAAGGGACCTTTAAAGATCATCTAGTCCAACCCCCCCTGCTGTGACCAGGGACACCTTCAACAAGACCAGGTTGCTCAGAGCCCCATCCAACCTGACCTTGAATGTTTCCAGGGATGGGGCATCTACCACCTTCCTGGGCAGCCTGTTCCTGTGGCTCACCACCCTCAGCATAAAAAATTTGCTTCCTTATATCTAGTCTGAATCTATGGTCTTTTAATTTAAAACCTTTACTCCTTGCTCTATTGCAATAGGCCCTACTAAAAAGCCTGTCCCTGTCTTTCTCATAAGCCCCCTTTAACTATTGAAAGACCGCAATAAGGTCTCCCCAGAATCTTCTCTTCTCCAGCCTGAACAAGCCCAACTCTGTCAATCTGTCCTCATAGCAGAGGTGTTCCACCCCTCTTATCATCTTAATGGCCCTCCTCTGGACCCAATCCAAGAGATCCATGTCTTTCCCCTGCTGAGGACTCCAGAGCTGGACACAGTATTCCAAGTTGGGTCTCATGAGAGCAATGGGGCAGAATCGCCTCCTCGACTTGCTGCCTGCTGTCCACACTTCTTTTTATGCAGCCCAGGATATGGTTGGCTTTCTGGGCTGTGAGCACATTGTCAGCTCATGTCCAGCTTTTCATCCACCAGTACCCCCAAGTCCTTCTGGGCACAGCTGCTCTCAGTCCCTTCATCCCCAGCCTGTATTGACACCAGGGTTTGTCCCAATCCAGGTGCAGGACCTTGTACTTGGCTTTGTTGAACCTCCTGAAGTTCACATAGGCCACTTTTTGACATTGTCCAGGTTCTGCTGGCTGGCATCCACTTCCCCAGGTGTGTCCACCACACCACTCACCTTGGTGGTGTCTGCAAACTTTCTGAGGGTGCACTCAGTAATGACTATTTATTTGGTGACTGGTTGAGAAACAGTAATTTTTGTGTCAACAGCTGTGGAAAGGGACTTTTTCACTTCCTTTTCCTCTTCCACCTCTTTTTCACTGTAAAGTGAGGCTGCCCTTTACTGACCTCTGTCCATGGGATGATAGACATTTAGAATAATAGAATGGGTGCGAGTAACAGAGTGAGACTGGTTGGTAGTACTGAACTACTGTGGCATCTTGATTGTACAAAGAAGATTGCCTTGTTGGTGCAAAAATAAAACCAGTTTTCACTCTGACTGGCAGAACCAGAACAGCCCTCTCTGGGCTCGTGTTTGAACACACATTAGGTGCATGCCAATTTCTAGGCAGCTTTGCTGCTATGGCTTTAAAGCAGAGCATAACGTGGGTGATGCTATGGCCAAACACATTCTTCTCCATGTCCTCGTGTAGTCAGGAAGGGCCATACTGATTCCAGCTGAGGGTCTGTTAAAAATAATGCAGAGATCTCCAGTCTCACTTGATCTATGCATGCTGCTGATAATAGCATAGAAAGGAGTGCTGTGGCCTGCATGTCCTACGTTTGATCTTGACTCCCTGGCCTGAGCAACGGGATATTCATTTGCAGCATCGTTAGCCACCTTCAGCACAGGCCTGAGCCTATCTTATGGATCATTAGTGAAACATGTTGCTTGGTCCTGCACTTGGTCCCCAAACTGGATCCAACAGTTGGCCTCCCAGTGCAACATTTTTCAGATTCAGGCAGAGGCAAAATTAACACTCGGTGCCAAAGCTAGCAATAAAATTAAATATTAAGAAGTCAGCAAAGGTGAATTGTACTTCTGCCTTTAGCATAATGATACCACCAAGCTGGCTAAACTGACAGCAAGTCTTGTAAATGATGGCCGAATTACTCAGCAAGGCTGAAAGACAGTTCTACAGTTTAGAAGTAAATGTAATAAGTTAAGGCAGAAGTTAATGTAAAACTGAGCTATGATTTTGGTCTATATATAATCACAATATGCTTTGATACCCCTTTCTGAAATTAGCTTTATAAAATTTAGATTAAAACTTTAAGGTAGGTCTCGTAAGTTTCTCTTTTACATGCACATTTCTGATTATTTTGCTTACACTCAATGTTTAATACCAGAACTGGCAGTGAAGCTTGTTTCTTTCCTGGTTTTCCTAGCTGCATATTTCTGCATGATACACAGGCTTTCTAGATATGTATGAGGCTGTCAACAAAATGTTGGTAGTACAGGAGTAACACAGGCCATGAGAGGGATTAGGTTTAACGCTTGAAAAAGCCCCACTGAATGCTGAGGGGATCTTATTCTGAGGAGAGTAAGTCACGTAGTATCAGGCATGGGGGTGCATCCCAGATGTGTGTCAACACACACCAAAGGCGTCCCTGTGCTAGGGAAAGATTTCTCCTCATGGCTGTTGCATTGCACAAGAGCTGAAAGAAGAGGTGGGAAGTGGTGTGGTAGGAGAAAGCAGAGCAAGAGGAGGAACAGGAATGGACATGTCACCTCGGCCTGAGCGCTGACAGGGGGCTGGTTACGGCAGGTGTCACAGGGAGCTGAGTGGCAAGGAGAGGTACAAAGTTGGAAAAAGTGGTGCCTGTGATTTTGGCATGATTTTCTGTCAAGTATGAGGAGCTGCGAGTGCGATAGCACAAAGCTACAGATTCAGGAAGGGGGAAGAAAGGCTGGGCTACTTGGCTAGGGGGAAGAGAAGAATCTGAGGCTGTGCTTGGAAAACAGGAGAGCCTGCTGGAGCAGGTCTGAGCAGAGGAGAGACAGAGGAGGGACAAGTGTCTAAGGTGAGCCAGGGGGACATCCACAAAGGCTAGGTCAAGGAGGCAGGAGGATGAGCTGGAGGAAGGGTTTGGGGATCACGGAAAGAGTGAGACTGCAGGGGATTTGTGGCCAGCAGGAAAGAGGTGCCACTTCTTGCAAAGAGAGATTAAAATCATGCACCAGGCATCTGGCAGTGTGGAAGCAGAGAAAAACACCTGCTTTTCAAAATGTTTTGTAGCAAGAAAGGACCAGGTGTGGATGTGTGTTTTACCCTGTGGTAATGAGGCTTTCTCTGGTCTTTGTGAAAACATTTTCCCCAGGTTTTTACGGTATTTACAAAACCACTCATTATTGATGTTTTAAATGTTGAGATACAGGAAGCTTTGAGCTTTGCCTATACTCAGACTTCAAAACTACCTACAATCTTAAATTCATCACGTACGCTGGGTGGGATTTCTGCAGCCTCCCAAATGTGCTTAGCTCCTATCCAGAGTTTTGCCTGTTTTTTGACTTTCAGAGCTGTTTTTTGATTTTTCAGACGAGTGATGTGTCCCAGTGAAATGACTGTCTATCAGTTCTCCTCAATAAACTCATGACTGAAAACATTTACAAATCTTTGACTTGAGTGCTGTTAAGGAAACAAGTTATTGACATATTGGAATAATTTGCACTGCTCAGGCTAGCAGCACAGAGCCAGCATGGAACTCTGAGTTTTGCAAATATCTCACACCCAGGAGGAACTCAGCCACTGGTATATTAGTGTAGATGAGACTGATTATGGCAGAGGTCTTCATTGCCAGAAAAATAAAGCTCTAAACCAGTTTCTGAATATGGTTTTATAGTACAACTCTGTGTCATATCATATGCGTTAGGGCTGGGTAAAGTTTTTGGCATATTAGAAATGTGGTACTCTTTACTCCCAAGAATTTCCTTTCTACTTTTCACTTACAAGATTTTTCTTTTTAATGTAATTTCAGTTTTTGTTTTCCAAAAATAAAAAAAGGCATTCAAAACTTACGCATTTCAGCTTGTTGGATATTTTTTCCAGTTTGAAGGTTCTTCTTTTGATTTATTTTTTTCCTATTCCTAGGAAAGAAGACATTGAAAATCAGTGAAATCAGTATTGAAAAACAGTGAAAAGCCCCGGGTTTTGTTTTCCATCCGTGTTTCCTATATCCTCCCCTACCTGCCCAGCACTAACCCTTCCAAGGAAACTTGCAGCCTATCCAAGAGTTCAGTTATCAGCAAAAAACCAAATTTAGAATGAATTACTAAGTATAAGGAGGAACAAAATATTTTAGATCAGCCGCAGTACTGCAGTTCAGAAACTCAAACTGAAGTAAGCTTCCAATGAGAGCTATGTCAGCAATGCTACATTATCTGTGCTCCCCCCAGACAAGGACAATAAGCAGCAGTCACACTTCCAACCAGCCTGTTATCTATGTGGCAGATGTCCTCAAGCATTTGGTGTATGTTGTCTTCTGCAACTATGATTCGTGTGGGATGGGAAGGATCCCACATTTCCCTGGGAGAGTTTTCAGTGCACGCTGCAGATCTGAGCTGCCCCATTGCAGTGCTGTGGATAGGACAAATGGAGTTCAGCCCACAGAGAAACGAAGGAGTTTCAGACCTGCAGGGTGCATTCACTGCACCTAGTTTCAGCTGGTGCTCTCCTCTAGGGCAGTTGGGCTTCACAGTAGGTGTCTTTCTGCACAGTTTATCTGTCCTTGCTGTTGCATTCCATGGGGAACGGCAGTTGATGGAACATACTGCAGATTGTCCCCTTTCTTCTGCATGTCCTCCCAAGCAATTGTGGGCTTGGAGTTGGGTCATAGAGTCACACATGAATCATCCAGAGTGGAACATAGCATCTACTGCTTTTGAGCATGGCACTGTTTCTGACATGTTTCCTAACTGCATCGTTTGTTCAATGCATAGTGAAGGGCTGAAACTTGAAAGCATTTATTGGGAGAGAGCACTGAAGAACTACTACTGAACAACTACTGAGCTCTTCTGCCCGTCAGAAGAGCTTTTGTTGTAATATAGTATTTGACATTTGCAGCTCACCTAGCTCATTGCAAACTTACTTAAAAACAAGAAAACTGTGAGACGTCTCTGTCTGGTGTTGAGTGAATGTTAGCTACTGGAGGTTCTTTTCGAGTATTTGCTGTTGTTAAAAAAGAAATTTTAAGACGCATTTCCTATCTCCAACTCACAAATGATTCTGTGATCTTCTCTTCCGCTTTCTTTTGCAACAGTTCCAAGCCTCATCTTTTTTTCATAAGATCACAAGCTCAGATATTTCTACACTGTTTTCATTAGAACATCAGCATACCTACCTGCCTACTGAAATTATGACTTGTACTGACTTTTAGAGCATGCCTACAATTGTAACAGAGTAGCTGATGTACTGGTAAAATGAAGAAAAAAATGAAATGCACTACCTACAAAGGAAAAAGCAGAACCAGCCTTGTGGACAGATAACTGTTAAACGTGAAAGTCAGAACACTTACAGAATTAGTATCCATATTCACTGGCCCCTTTCTGACTTTTATATACATATATATGTATATAGGTAAGTATAGAGTACCCAGGTAAGAAAGTTGGGTTTTTCATGTTTCTGGTGGCTACTGTTTACAGACAATGACCAAAAATGTATGTGTCTGATCTTTCAGGAGCTCAAGCCTGTATCAAAACTACAGTATTCATCACACCAGCTTCTGCTTGTTGCATTTGCACATCTGCATGCGCTAAGTAGCCATAAGTAAGCAGAAATTTTGACAAACTATACAGTCTGACCACTCAGTGCTGGATAATGGCTGACACAGAAACTTGACAAGAAATGTAAAATGAGAACAGAGCTCTTCACCCTTCTTGTCTTGGTTTCTTGCTCTCTGTAAGAGACACTTTAAGACCTTTCTTGAGTTTAAGCATAAAAGTACCTTTGTGTTTTGTCCTCCTTTCACCTACTAAACGATCTTCAGACCTGTGGTTGGAAAACTAGCTGTTAAATTCCAGCTTAAATATATTGAAAGCCTATTTCAATCACTTCTTGTGCCAACACTCTCCTTTAACATAAATAATTCTGGTTTTCCCCTGATGTTTAGCCCCAATCAATTTATAGACAGCAAACATATCCTCTGCAGTCTTTGCTTTGCTAAGCCAAACAACTCCCACCCTTCAGTCATCTCAAGTCAGGCAGGCTTCACTGTATTCCTCCTCCATATATGTTTCCAGTTTCACTTCAGCCTTTCTTGAGATAGTTGCCTAGAACTGAACACAAGAGTTCATCACCATCCTTGTGCAGTGGCATCTCCTTGCTGTTACTAGTAGCCTTTCAGTTGCTGCTGCTTTCCCCTGAGGACAGATAAGACCTTGTGTGTGGAAGATCATACATGGTTTAGTCCTGGCAGCATCAGCCTTCTGTGTTAACAGGACAGTAGGCTGTAAAAAGAAAAACACTAATTCCTTACCATGCCCTCTTTTCTGCTATGGGATATTTCTGCCACTGAACAAAGCCTGTGTTTAACACAGTAATGAGCACTTGCATTTATTATGCATGTTGCACGTCCATGGGCACTCTAGAACATCTGTAGTGTGCTGCTCTAATATGAATTTTATTGGCCCTCTCCTGGTTTGGGAGTCCAGGCTTGACTTTTCTTATCAGTTCTGCCTGTTGGGCACAGTCCTTTGAGCTGGAGAGAGGCTGGAGATGTGCTGCCTCTATGGAGTGTGTGTCTTCTCTGCGGTCAGGGTCTTCCTGAGTGCAGTCTTGCACTGGAGTCTGCTGCCATGCCTCATTCTGCTTAAACCATCTCTTGATGTGCCCCTTCTCATGAGCTTTGCTGTGGAAGGAGCTCGGGATAAGGATGGTACCTTGCGTAACAACTGTTCCTACCCTTTCTGCCCTCAACTGCTGCTACTACAAGGGAGCACGTGTTTCTGGTCTTTCTTCCTTTGCCCCGTTGCACATAATCAGGTTGGGTCAAAGTCCCACCTGCACGTTGCATGGCAGAGCACTCATCGCTTCTCTTTGCATATGACTTATTGGGTGACATAAGGGATATCTTAAAGGCAATGTCAACCAACTGATCAATCAGAGTATGTATCAGACATTTGCTTTCTGAAAAATAGATACCTCTCTGACCATCACCAGCAGGAACAGAAAGAAGATAATGAGAGAAAGAAGGCTCTGAGGAGACCTTATTGCAGTTTTTCAATAGTTAAAGGGAGCTTATAGAGAAAAACGGGGACAGACTTTTTAGTAGGGCCTGTTGCGATAGAACGAGGGGTAATGGTTTAAACTAAAAGAGAGTACACTCAGAGTAGATAGAAGGAAGCAATTCTTTATGCTGAGGGTGGTGAACCACAGGAACAGGCTGGCCAGAGAGGTGGTAGGTGCCCCATTCCCAGAAACATTCAAGGTCAGGTTAGATGGGGCTCTGAGTAACCTGGTCTGGTTGAAGATGACCTGGTCTTAGCAGGGGGGTTGGACTAGGCGACCTTTAACGGTCTCTTCCAACCCAAACTATTCTGTAATTCTATGATTCTATGAATAGACAGCATGTTTCCTTCACTTGAGTGCTAGCAGGCCTCTGTGTAGCTCTGCTGGAATACCAAATATAACCTTTTGGAAATGTGGAAGTGCTAAATTTCTTACAGATAATTCATTACCTGTTTCTAAATACTAAAGTTTTTATTCATTTCAATTTTATATGTAGCTGCCGGCTACCAATTCTTTAAAAGTTGTTTTTCACAATAAGATATTCACCCCTGCTATTTTTTCTGCTAATGTGTAATGCTGAATTAGAGCAAGTGATGGGTTTGCTACCTATGTGTAATTGTAATTGGGCCTGTGGGTGTTCGGTGTACATGTATGCAAGAGTAATTTGGTTAATGACTCATGCTTACTGCCCTCATCTTTGAATATGCAGTAATATTATTGTTGCCCCAAGCAGATGGAACTCAGCATGAACACGTACCATTTCGAAAAGGATCCATCACCCAAGTAGCAATAGGGAAAAAGTTTTATACAAGTGTTTATGTTCCAAATCTCCCTGGATTTTTATTTGCCATGTCTTACTGGTACATGAGCTACTGCAACTGTTGAGCCTCTCTTCTCTCTCATAAGATAGATAGAGAGAAAATTACATCCAGAAAAGTCCTGAAGTGTAGGTCCTATAAGCTGGAATTTTTTTAAGAGCTTGGATTCATTTTTACCTGTAGAATGCTTCTGAGGTTCTTTTGTGCAAGCAGATGCTATATTTTTATGGGAATGGAGACTATTTTTTGTTATGATAACATGCAGAGAAGTCTCAAACATTTATGTAGTTGTTCTTAGTTTATACATATTTAGAAGATTTCTCAAGCAAAATACTGATCTTCATACTGCTTACTCTCCCCATTGGTTAGAATGAAAGAGTATACAATTGCTGAGTTTCATGTGACAAATATAATACAAACTTATTTTCAAAAGAGAAATGTCCCAAAGTCAGTTTCCATTCTTTTACACAGTTTGGTTAGGATTAAATAATATGCTTCAGATCATGGGAACAAGCAGAAAACATGATAGCAGAGTAATGGCAGTGTTTGCGATAAAGCTCTTTAGTACTTTGTCCCAGAATACAACATCCGTGTCTCATAAAAAAAAAATACAGAAGGAGTAACTGTACAGAAAGAAAATAAAATATGCCCATGGAAAATTGAAATAAGCATGGTATCTTGGCAGGGTTTCTTTGTTTGTCTTTTATTGGTGGGTAATCTCTCAATTACTAGAACATTCTTTCTCACTCCAGCTGTGCCTAGCCTTGTTTTGGCTTGATTATAATTAACATAGGGATTGAACAGTTCTGAGTTGAACTATAAGCACTTAAGTCACGTTCAGTCACTTTCTTCACTTAACCCATGAGTGCATTATCAGGGCAGCGAAATTTCTCTGACTGTAAGTGCAAGTTTTGTCTGCATGCTTTTTTTCTAGATATAAAATTAATGTGGCATTGGTATGTTTATCTCATTTGAAGCTGTATTTATAATAAATTTATCTTTCTTTGCATGTCAGTTTCTTATTCTCTTGGTTTCAGATACTGCTGCGTTGTTGGCACATGAATTCAAAGTTAAACATCATCTTCAGTTTCTTGTACAGGGACACTGTTTAGCAGAAGAGATGGTCAGGAGAGGAATGAGGGAGAAGAGGAGAAGAGGCTGCTTGAGTATGCAGTGGTAAAATCAGTTGAGTGTGAAGAACTGACTACTGTCGTGTTCCACTCATAAAAGTTGCAGGCACCATTTTGCTTCAGAGCTAAATTGCTGTGAAGTTGACACCTTGACATCTTAAACTCATGCATCATTTCAAGGCCAGGTAGGCTGACCTCATGGCCAAATTAGGCCTGCTGATTTAATTTTTATTTCATTGCTCCTGCAGAGCGACCAAAGGGGATCAGCCCTGTTGCCTCAACTCTTTCCCTGTTCGGAACCCGCTTTGCGTGCACGGGGTACGGGTGTTGTCCCACACCACCAGTTCCGGGGAAGGTTTCTCACTTGATTTCAAAGTGAGTTCAAACTCTGCTTCAGTCTAATGGAGATGCATGTCGAACCAGAGGCATCCTGACAGCCCTTTACAGGTTGTCACTTTTGCCATGCCTTGTTTTCTCTAATTCCTGGTCCACAGGCACCATGTCTTGGCAATACTTTCAACATTTATTACCAAGATGCTGCCTCAAAGCTTATCGCAATCTGGTGCAATTAAAGGGTTGGATCCTCCTGTCATTCAGCTCTGTGGGAAGTGTGATATTTCCTCATTTCGAACTAAACTTAGTCACTCCTCAGACAGACAGGGAAAAGGGACATATGTTCAGCTCTGGGTACCTGAGATAGCAGCCAGGGCTCCTCAGAGTCAGGGGGACAGGCGGGCTCAGCCTCTGATGCTCTGACCTGTCATCTGGATGAGCTAAGTATGCACAACATATGCTTTAGGAGGGAGAGCAGGGCATAAGTCAGCCCTGAGTCCATCCTGCTGAGGCCATTATTATAGTCTTGCTGGGGCACAGAAATGAATAGCGTAAAAGCTTTTGAGAATTGCAACATTGGATTAGTTCCTCCAGCTGCAACCATATAACTTTTTACTTATTTATCTGCCACTGCTCAAGAGCCCAGCCAAAACTAAGACTGCCAGAGCACTAGGTTTTCTTTCTATATGACTATATTTTCTTTTGTACTCAGTCCAAAGGAAAGGCAGGTTATGGTGAATTGTTTCAGAGTTAGGCCTTCCATCTCTGCATAATGGCCACTGTAAATTGCGCTGTGGGTCCTGCTTGGGAATGCTCCTGAGGTGTGACAAGTCTCTAGTGGGTCTGTGCACACCAGGCAGAGTCCTGCTGCCTGAACTTCCCCACCTCTAGACCACCTCTGTTGGCAGAAGTGGGTCAGTGCTGTGGGGACTAAGCTCCGTATGACAAGTGCCAGTCTTTGAATCCACCTCTAAACATCTTCTCCCAACAGCTGGAACAAAATGTAGTTGTAATAAGGGGTACAGCAACCGTTGGATGTTTAAGCCAAGTTTTAAAAGAGGTTTGCTTCAGTTTCAAAGGGTGGGTACAAACAGCACTCCTAATGCCAGCTGTTTACAAATAATAACATGTAGCTGTGACTAATGCAGAAGTGAAGCCCTTACGAAGAAATGAACCAAAAATTCTCAAAGTCTTGTAAGAGTCCCGGTGTTCCCTGTAGCTGGCAGATCATAGAATCATAGAATTATCTAGGCCGGAAGGGACCTCCAAAGGTCATCTAGTCCAACCTCCCCACAGTCAGCAGGGACACCCCCAACTAGACCAGGTTGCCCAGGGCCTCATTGAGCCTCACCTTGAATATCTCCAGGGAAGGGGCCTCAACCACCTCCCTGGGCAACCTGTTCCAGTGCTCCACCACCCTCACAGTAAAGAACCTTCTTCTAATCTCCAATCTAAATCTGCTCCCCTCTAGCTTAAAGCCATTGCCCCTCGTCCTGTCACTACAAGCCTTTGTAAACAGGCTCTCCCCAACCTTCCTGTAGGCCCCCCTCAGGTACTGGAAGGCTGCTATTAGGTCTCCCCAGAGCCTCCTCTTCTTCAGGCTGAACAACCCCAGCTCCTACAGCCTACCCCTACAGGTCGGCAGTTCCCGGGGTCTTCCTTTCTACTTTTTTAAAAATGGGTGTGATGTTCCCCTTCTTCCAGTCTGCAGGGACTTCACCTGACTGCCATGATTTTTCAAATATCCTGGAAGGTGGTTTGGCAACTACATCAGCTAGTTCCTTCAGGACTCTGGGATGTATCTCATCAGGTCCCATGGACTTGTATATCTTCAGGCTCCTGAGTTGATCACGTACTTTGTCTTCATTTACAGTGGGAGGGACTTTGTCACTTTGGTCTCCAACTTGTGTGATAAAGCAGATAAAGCTGTCTATGAGGGCACAAAGCCTTGTTCAGAGCCAGTGACCAAGAGATTACAGAACATGTCCTTGGATGTGACTACTGTATGTGCATGCAAAACATTTATTACTGCCACTGTATTCCTGAAGACTGAAACACATGTGAAAGTGTGTCAGCTGTTATAAAGCTTTTAAGTTATAGATAGTATTGCCATTCATGATGGAAGGTCATAGTTTTGAGAAGCTCACACCTATCTTGGAGATTTGATTGCCAGTTTCCTGTCCAGCCTCATAAAATTACTTTGCTCTAAATCCCACCCAAGATTTTTCAAAGAAAACTTCTAAAAGCTGTTAAGTCGTAACTAAAAAAAATAATTATCCCAAGTAAGTTTACTCTAACAGTGCACCTCAATAGCTTCTATGACACTTATTGTCTCTTCGCAAAAAAACAGTGGTTAGTATAAGTAGCAAGCACTTCATTTCACAGATATCTTGATATGAGTATGAAGATGTCAGGAAAACAAGAGTAGAGGCCCTGTATAGCACAAACCACTATAGTTTTGCAACAGACATACGAATGGCTGTAGTTCATCCAAACTAATGTCTAAGAAGGCCTGCCGGTCTGCTTAATAGTATCCAGCTACAGAATCACAGGAAGAACTATGAAAACAGGACAAACATGCAGTTATCCTGCTTCTGCTGCAGTTTCCAGATTTCCACAAATCAGTGGAGCTTCAGTGATTTACACTGGACAAACATTAGTTCAGTAATGAGGATCTGAAAACTAAAACAAACAAAATAACCTTCCTAAAGCACATTTTTCAGTTGCCTTGTAACAACCATAATTAATTTTTGTTAGTTGCTGCTGCTATTTTTAAGGCTTGCAGCTGCAGAATGCATCATTTTCCATCAAAAGAACGAGAATACCTGTAGTCTTTATATAACTTTAATGCAGAAGTATTGCTATCCAGGTCTTACATATAGAAATATTTTATAATAACAATACTGCAGCTTAAAGAATGTGGCCTTTAAACAATTTGTTTAATACCCCTTCTGCCATTGTGACATCTTAATAGTTTGCTGATAAAATAACACCATTAGCACACTATGCTACAGTCACCAGTGCCAGAGCCCCCATGATGATGCAGCAAATTATAAAACTAAAAACTAAACTAATATTCTAACAGGTACTGTTTGGGTTTACAACTTGAATTGTTGATTGCAATGGGGCTATGATTTCTTCTGTAGCTGGCTGTTTTTCCTATTTTTACATTCACAAACTTACACTCTGACCTTTTTTTTGCTTCTCCCGTTACAAGTTAATTGTGGGGTTAATGAGTTTGTGGTGATTGGGGATATGCACCAGATGGCATAGTCTGCCTAACATTGCTTAATTTACACATGGAGTTTCTATGAGTTAAATGACCTTAAATGTCATCAGCTGTTTAATTGTAAAATAAATCCAACTCCCTGGGTGTGGATTTCCTGGGTGTTACCACATATGTTAGTTAAGGCTTCTCACAGGAGGTCTTTAAACAATCATCAAATGACTCCAAGTACAGAAAAGTCACTTAGACCATGCCATTTGTACTAGCCAAGAGTCTTACCATCTACACATTTGTGGACCTAGTCCTGCCTATCAGTGTGCTTAATTACTTTACACCCAGGTTGCTCCCAGCATTTTAGTTTAAACAGCACATGACTGTCTGCCAGGTTTGTAATGGACTTCAGATATTTATGAGGGTCAAATGCCCCATCTGTGGATTTATATTTTTAAACTTGTCCTTCTTTCTTATTCCTCAAGCTTTTTAAGCCAGTGGAACTCTACTTTTTACTCTTTGAAATACCCAACAAACATGTACTCTACAAGAAACATTAGATTGTGATTCAATGCTGTAGATAGATAGTATAACACCCAAAAATCATCAACTGGGAAAATGATGGGAATGTCCAGGATTTTTAGGCTAATAATCCTAACAGGAAAAAGTTCAAAATACAAGAGAGAGGGCAAGGAAATAAAGAGATTAGCTCAGTTTAGTTCTGCCAGAGTATCCCTTATGCAAGCTGGAGATGACTGACAGCAGCTGTTCCAGCTTGTTCTCATGATCACACAGCCAGAAAGAAAAGCTCAGGCTGCGCTGCTGTCGCACTGTGGGGACTCCTGGGGCGTTTCAGGGGGTGACTGCAAACGCAGACCTCGAGAAGCCTGGCAGAGTTCACTCTGAGCAAATGATGGCTGCAGAATGAACAAGCACATCTCTCTCGTCTTGGGCCTGGTTGCTGACACGTTTCAGGTGTTGCCGAGATCCATTTGGTACATGACTCTTGCAAGGGGTATGTGGGCAGCTGGGGGCTGCTGGAGTTCTCCCAGGCATGTTTCTGAGCTTAGGGAGAGGGTGATTTGAAGAGAGAATATCTGAATCAGTGCTGGGCATTTATTGCTGCATGATGTAGCATACTATAAGCTCACCAGTGGTACTACACCTGTGTAAGCAGTTATGTCATTAGATGTTTCTGGTGCAAAAATTATTTGCAGTTAAGAGGCCAGCTTTTCAGGCTCTTCTCCCCAGCAACTCTGTAAAGCCCTAGTTCAGAATCGATTTGGAGCCTCAAGCTTTCCTTTACAACCACTAATTGTGTTTGGTTGCTTAGGGAGTGAAGGAGGATTTAATCAGATCTATCTCCATTTTTCTTCATTATCAGAAGTATCTTTACAAAAGATATGTGTTTAAAGTGCTAAGATTATTAAAGTGTCGTTTTGAGAAAAGGCTTTCATTTTCTATGGAAAATCCTTTTGTTGCTGTGCGTTAATACTAAAAAAGTCAACCATTGCTCTATTTAATTATTAAAAACACTGCTAGAATGCAGTGTGACTGCACATGAGACTATGTGGCTCATACCTGGGATTTCTAGCCATGGCAACCCAGTTGTCTCAAAGCTGGCAGCTAAATAGGCATCTCCAGCACTTTCACCTGGTCTGCATAAATTACAGACCTAGTGCAGCCCGTGTGGTGGTGGCATCCTGACTCAAACAGAAGTCACACCTCCTGTGCACTGCTTGAAGGACGGATTGATCTGGTTTTCACAGTCCAAAAACATCAGCTGAAAACTCTAGCCAGTGGATAAGATCTCTGCAACTTGTCTGCCGCAAATTCAGTGGGAAAAAAAGAGACAGTAGGTGTACCCTGGCCTTCTAGAGGAGTAGAAGCGTCTGAAAATTTCACTGAATCTCTGGCACAGCACGGTGGGACCAGCCAACAGAGCTAGTGAGAAAGAGTGTTGCTTTATGCTATCGTTTGGGGATCTTGCAGCTTGGGGAGAAGGCCAGTGAATTACATTCTGCAGAGCTGAAGAAACCTTTTTTCTGCTGCTTAAGTATTAACATGGTTGTATATGGGGAAAAGTGCCTTCCAGCTGGATAGATATGATACTATTTTAAGTGGTCTGATGTGAAAACAGGGTTCAAGACCCTGGGGCAAGGTGTTAATCTAACGTGTTTCAGTAACGCATAGGGAATACCACAGAAGAGCAGTGAATTTCTCTAGCTACAGTCTCAGAGAATTTCTCAGACCTACAGTCTGTTCCTTGCATGTGCTTCCCATGGACTTCACAAAGACAGGGATAAGGTGCAGAAGTGTGCCTGTATGGCACACTTACACAAAGTGTAGGGTAAGCAAAGTCCTCCTTTTTCAGCTTTAAGATGTTTCTTGTATTACAGTAGTATTAAAGTAGTAAGTTCATAAAAAGGGAAGTTGGCTCTCTCCTACAGAGATTAGGCTCTGACCTGGCCAGCAGACCAAGCAGAGGGAGGAGATGTGTGAGGACAGAGCCTTTTGTGCTGGGCCTCCCTGTTTTCCTACAGTTAGCACAAACCCACCTGCCTCACCTTCCGAGGAATGCAGCCTCAAATAGACCTGCCTTTATTTACAAAGTACAAGCTTACCTTGAAAGACAACACAATTCTCAATTAACATGCTGGATGGTTTGGGAAATAATATTTACTCTGCATTTATTTAAAACACAAAGTACTTCTGTATATGCTTGTTTTATACAAAGACCTCTATTATCTTATCAGTTCTAATTTTTTGAATGTTTATACATTCCTGCTTGTTTTGATGGTAGAGCAAGCCACTGGCCTTTTTGCCTTTTTTTCTTTGTTTTTGTTGTTTTCTTCTCCTTTTTTCCTCTTCCATGGTTACACTCCTACTTACCGTCTTTTATGTTATGACAGCAGCTGCACGCTCAGTTGTGCTTTGGAGCTGCACAGGGATTGTGTGAGATACTGCGAACCCAAAGACACAGCAGGCAGCGTTTGTTGGGGGGGAGGATGAGGACATGATGCAGGGGTATGGTGAATCACCAGGAATCACGAGGAGCTGCAGTAGCAGAGGGAAGAGTCAGCACAGAGGCCCTCATGACCTGCCACATGCCCTGCCCCGGTAAACAGCCCTGCTTTAGCCTGACTTTCATGCTTTTCCTGTAGTTAGAGGAGGATGTTTCACATCTTTGAAGGAGGATGTTGTTAGCCTGATGATGTGCACCAAATCTGATAGAGAACTTCCTGCCAACTTGTCTTTTGGTTCAGCAGGACAGCTTCAGTCCTACACCATCATGTTTGGAACGTATGTGTTGTGTTACAGACTCAAAAAGTGAGTATGCTCATCTAGCCCATACTTCAACAACCTCTCTACAAAGATCTTATGGCACACATGGTCAAAAGCCTTACTGAAGTTTAGGCAGACGGTATCCACTGCTCCCCCTTCATCTATTGAGCCAATCACTTCATTGTAGAAGGTTATCACATTGGTTGAACGTGACTTCCTCTTTGTGGGGCCATGCTGACTACTGCTGATGACCTTCTTGTCCTTTGTGTGCCTGGAAATGGTGTCCAGGATTAGCTGCTTTGTCACCTTCCCAGGGACTGAAGTGAGGCTAGCTGGTCTGTAATTCCTAGGGTCCTTCTTGTTGCCCTTTTTGAAGTTAGGAGTGCCATTTGCTTTCCTCCAGTCCTCCAGCACTTCTCCCAGTTGCCATGATCAATCAAAGATTATCAAGCGTGGCCTCACAATGACATCAAGGCAGCTCCTCTGGCACTAGAGGGCATATCCCATTGGGGCCCATGGTCTTATATATGTCCGCTTTGCTTAAGTATTCTCTAACCTGATCTCTTGCTCCAGACTTTCACCCTGGTCTCTGGGTCCTCAGTTCCTGAAGGCCAGTCCTAGTCATTAAAAGACACTTCTTCAAATATTTATTTAATCATTTATAAGAGGGTTGCAGCTGAAATTACTTTTTTGAAGTGGCACTTCAGTGTCACTTCAGTGCTGAAATACTTTCTTCCTTGTGTTCCTCAAAAACAACAACCAGTCTGTATCCCTCTGCTCTAGCTGTGTAAATGGAAGACTCAAACTGAAATCATGAGAGTAAGTGCAGACACTTAAGCACTTAAACCATCCAAAAATCTCTGCTGAGGAGCATGTGTGCAATGCTTTTAGAAGAAAATCTGGGTCCCATGGGCTCAGCTGTACCCTGTCAGGCTTGTGCTCATAAGATCCCTTTTCTGTGCACATCGTTTTTCGTGAAAAGGGCCAAATGCATTTTTCACGAGGATTTCCCCTGTCCCGAGCATTGCATGACTGGCTACAAGGAAGATCTTCCTCCCTGTTTGTACCCTGCCTCCCATGCTGAGCGGGGAAGTCCTGGCAAAGCATAACACAACCAGCCTTACCTTCTCCAGGCGCTACCCTCTGGGGAGGGGATGGTTCCTCCTCTCCCCACAGCCAACGCTTCGGGGACGCCCCTGCCTGCTGCTGTGCTGGGTGGCTGTATGGGCAGGCAGGGCTGCTGCCCAAGGGCTCTCAGAACTAATGGCAGCCCCCTGGGTGCGGGGGTCTCGCTGGCAGTGGTGCACCTGGCTGCTGGTTCCCTGTTGCAGAAGGGGGCTGTGTGTGAGGGCGCTCGCCAAGGTAAGGCTTGTGCCACTGCCCCCCCTTCAAACATCCCCCCATTGGGGTACGGCTTCACCCTGCTGCTGCATCACCACCACAGTGGCTGTGTGTTCCCCTGCTGTATTTGTCTGAGCTGTGGCGACTGTAATTCAGTGATTACTGCAGCTCTTTAATCTGCTTAGGGAGCAGAGAAGGAAAGTTGAAAGGTGGAGATAATTCCTTCCAGAAGATTTCTAAATGTGCTTTTTTTAAACTCTATTTTTCCGCTGTGTGAGGAAATGAGGAAGAAGAGAGTCTAGCTCAGGCTGTGATAAAGAGGTATTTGTTTCCTCACCCTACAACATTTATTAAGCTGGAGGCAGGAAAGCATATTTATTTCCACACTGCTGTTCCAAATTGGTGCCACCTGCCAGAAGAATTGAACCTGATAGATTCCTTTAACACCATGCGATGCCAGTGCTATATTGGCTCTGTAGCCTTTTCTGTTGGAACACCATCACCATGGTGAATGTTTTTCTTTCCAAAATTGTTTTTTGCAGCAGTGAAAATAGAGACTATTCTGTGTTGTGAGGCCAGAAAGGCTCAATTAGAAATTGCCAGACTTAGTGTAATGAGGATGCAGCCACTTGAATCAAAATGCCGTGGCTATTTAATGCAGGCTAGAGTGTGCTAAGTGCTGGACAGTGGTGCCTGGGCCTTGACTGAGCACTGTGAGCACCTGCTTAACTTCAAACTGTGTGTGAAATTACTGCCAAGCAAAGTAAAAAATTGTTTTGACCTCTTGTTAGATTTGCTTTTCAGTTCACAGCAGTAGGGGTGGAGCAGGAGTGGATTTTCCAAAACCCATTATACCTAAATCCTGAACATTGATGCACAAGATTTTTTTTTTTTTTTGTCTTGTTCCTGTGTCCACAAACAGTGGGCTTGGATGTCTGCATTGCTTCACTCTTGAGCTGATAAAGTCTACTTAGATCATGTTCTTCCCCAGAGAAGGACGTTTGTCAACACCTGTCTTTTTAAAGCACTGGCCTGACATAACTGCAGCTGTGCTAGCAATCCTCAGTGAAAGTCACACTGATCATAGAGATAGATGATATTTTGCTTTTTTTTTTTCCCCCTGATTAATGCATTTATTAGAATGATTTTTTCACCTGCGCCTGGAGAAATCAAATTAATCAAATTAAAACACTTGCAAGGAGCCAAGCCTTCCTTAGAAGAAAAAAAAAACAAAAGAGTGGAGAAAACCTTTTCCTGAAAGTATGCAAATGAAAATATTTTCAAAAAGGTTTTTCAGGTGACCTGTATTAAAACAAATAGATTAAATTAGGGTTACGTATTCAGGAAATAATCCATTCTCAGCAAAATAACACTTTTCTTGCATTTTCTTGAGCTATTTGTCTCCACTGTCTAGAAAAGCTGAACAGAAATGAAATGCCCCATAGAAAAATACAAAGCATGGCAGGAAGATAATCTGAAAAATGCCTTTACTCTAAAACTCTACATTATATAAAAAACAAAGGAACATGGCAGTAAGCTATAGGACAAATAGAGAGCTTATGAGATTTTAAAAAGCAGGAAGCTACTGGAGATTAAGTTTCTGTAAAATTGAGCTCCTAGTAAGAGCTATTCAGAAACTGACTGATAGAGCTGAGTGTGGCTGGAAAATCATTGCTTGTTGCTCTCCTTGGGTTGTCTTCAGATCAGTGAACATTTCCTGAACACCTGAAGTCTGTGTCCTGCACCTTGGCCCCCAGGAGCGCAGGGTCTCCATCTCCTGTGCTGTTATCTGACAAAGATTCAAAGGGATCCATCATAATAACATAGCAGCACCTGGGAATTAAGAGCCTTCAGGTGCTAGGGTCTCTTTCCCTCTTTTGCTGTTATCTTAAGAAATGTATAAACTGAAAAAGAAGCTCCTAAAGTCTTGGGGACTGCGGATTTTTCTAGAGCAGTTTTTATTCTAACGCTTCCAGATCACAGGAAATTTCTAAAACTTTGCTCTTGTTCAGACCAAAAGCAGAACCCTAGCTTCAAATTTCCTCTGAGCCAGGGATAGCTGGTTGCAGACAAATCTGCCTAACATCCTGTACCTCAGAAAGGAAAGAGAGACTATTTTCCTTGTAAACAGCTTTACTTATTACTCTGTGCCCCGAAGCTGTTTCTGCCACTGCAAAACAGTCACACAAACACAAGAACATTTCCTCTCATTTTGCACGGAATTGAATTATCAAGAAAAGTTCAGAGCAAGGAAGATCTAACACTGTGTCCGTAAATCCAGGCTCCTTTCACCTCCTCCATCCTGCATCCCTTGAGGCTGGAGTGCAATTGATCCAATACTTTTCTTGGGTCTTGAGTCAAAGTGTGTGGTTTTTTAGACCAAAAACAAGCTTCTGTTTATCCTTGAGTGTACTTCTATGCAGTTTAGATACTCTGTGGTCTTTTGGTATGTGCTGCAAAGCTGCCGCAAGGAGCAAAGTTTCCAGTCCATGGATGGAATAGTCTTCTCCAGCTTTTGCTAAACGTTTGCTAAAATGCTTTTCTTCTACCACACGCTATTCTTAGTGTCATTGTTTTGGAATAACATCCCCTTACTTGAAGCCATTTTCTCACTAAGGAAAACACAAATGGAGGGTCTGAATGCCTATGCTGGCTTTTCTTACGGATCATGGATGGCTCCAGATGCATCCTTTCTGCACAGAAAAGCTGTGCTTTGCAGGGAACACGCCACTCTGCTCCAGCGTGTGCTGCAGTCAGAGACGGGGGGATGAGTACGACTGGTGGCATCAGGCAGCTCTTTTCTTCCTGGGCATCAATGAACAGGTGATTTGCTCAGGGCTCAGTGTCTGTAGGTGATGGCCTGCATGATTGGGAGGAGTAAGCACTGTGCAGAGAGATGAAGTAGGGTTGACCTTGCGTGTTTGCAGTGGCACATTTTACCAAATCAATAAGTTGCAGTCACACAGCCTGGCAGTACAAGAGATGCCTGCAGCATTTTCAGTCTGTTTTTCACTCCTACCGAGGAACTAGTAACCTTGCAATCTTTGCACCTGTGGCACATCCTGGGAGAGGGAGGTTCTAATGCATGAAATATATCTCTCTCTCAGCAATGTCTTATACACAGAGGAAATACTAGAATGCAATTGCCCACCAGCTGGTAAGCAGTAGAAATAGCATAGCTGCTGAGATAGGGCTGCAGGCAGAAGTTCAGAGCAAGAATGAGGATGGTGACCAAAGGAATTGGGATTGTGGGCTCTAAAGAGGGCACCGCAGCCCTGTTAGCAAAAACTGGAAGAAAGCCTGCAGTGGAAAAAGGAGTGAAGATTAGACTGATGATGAAAAGCTGCACCCTGTGCATTGTTGAAAGTGGATAGTAAAAAGACCTGATTTGGGGCATCAGTGTGGTGTTGAACTGATTTGAATCCAGTCCTGCTATTTTTTCCCAATGTTGTCAAATTTCAAAGCTTCAAATGTAGATCAAATTGCCAAAACATCATGAAACCAGTTGTAAGCCAATGGGAGATTAAGGAAAAAAAACCAAATTTAGAAATGCCAAGATTTTCATAGTTTTTTAAGGTCTGTAGAGTGTAGTCTAGTATTCCAACTGCTTCATGATAACCATAAGGCCTATAATTGTTTTATTTCCTTACTTTCACAAAACAGAGAATGAATGGGACCCTGAACCGTAAAGACCTATTCATACATGTTCAAGAAGAGTTAAAGTCGAAAGTTGTAATGCTGCTTGGAAGAATGCAATTGTAAAGAGACATTTTTGTAGGAAGAATATGAACAATACATTGAGGAGGCAGCAAAAATTGGTAATTTTTTTCCATTTCTTCTAAACCCTTTAGAAAGTTGTGCAGAGAGTTTTTGCTAAGAATGTCTTCTGTGGTTATGAAAATAATAAGTTGTCAGAAATCTTTGCCCACTGACCAAAAGCAGCCTTCCCCTTGTTCAGATTTTGTCAACCTTCCTCAGCCCTACCACACACTGGAACCACACCAAATTTATTTCTCGTGATCCCACCTTGTTGCAACTTTCACACGTAGTATCATGGAGCTTCATACATTCTTTCACCTGTTTATCTGTCACTTGTATTGAATCATCCAACTTGTGTTATCAGAAGAAAAAATACTGAATGTTAAATGGTATTTAAAATAAAACTTTTAATTTAGCATTCAGTATTCTGAATTGATGAAATACCTGGGCTGCGAAAAAAAAGGCTGAGATGATTCATTGAGATTCAGAATGGGAAGCTGAGGTCAGGGACATGTTGCTAGAGAGGTCAAATCATAATTTTTACCATAGGTAACACATTAAGATGAGCATGTGGGAAAGCCTATCCTGACTCTACTATGAATAAATCACTATCCAGTTATGAGCTGCTGCTTCTGTAAGTTCGCATCTATTATAAAGTGGGGCAGAGGTTTTGCCACAGGTGAAGCCACCTATGTCTCCATGATGTCTGTCTCAATAAATTTAGCAAAACTGAAATCGGAGTTGCCCAGATAGGAAATAGGCCCAATGTGAGCTTATGTCCATGTCATGCTTCTTGGAAGCCTCATCACATAAAAGAAACAATGAATAAAATAAACAAATAGTGCATCTTTTCCAAGTATTATATTGTGTTGGTTTTGTCTTGTTTATTTATTTTATTTTACTTTAGTTTAGTTTTTGTTTTGTTTTATTGTTTTCCACCTCCTATAGACATCTAATGCTAATGAAGATTACTGGCAGTGACTCTATTGTGTAAAGAGCTTAAATAAATCTTGTTTACTCACCCAGCCCCTGGCCATTGTATTGATTTTAATATGTGTTAGCCACCTAATTCTGCCCTACTTATTTTTCATAGCCACAAGGTCAGCCCTTGTTATGTTTTTGGTACTTCACAAAGCCAAGCTGGACTAGCTCTCAAAATGCAGCTTCAGTCAGAGTCCAGCAGTACAAAGACCTGGTGACACCTCCTGCTTTCCACCTGGCAGGCTTCACATCTGGGTTTGCAGTATACAGATGAAACAGGAAAGCAGCCTTTAAAAATGTAAGATTATGTTTTGCAAAATAGTTTCCTATATAGAGGAAGACTAACCAGGATATCTGATAAAGACCAACATCCTCCCAGGCAGAGAAGGGCGACCCACAACCTGCACAATCAAGACACACTCTTGAGCTACTGGCCACACATGGAAACCTGTGGCCTCCTGTGGCTGTCCTGTCTGTACAAAATACAAATGTGCATGGTTTTTCTCATGACTGCTGTGTGCCGTAATGGCAAATGTATTGTCGCTTTGGGGATGGGTAGCATTTTAAGGAGCTCTATGAAAGCCTGAGTTACAGTCTCAAAGAAGTGAGGTGGAAACTTGTGATCATGTTCTTCACTAAAAGTGTTTTGCGTCCATACAGTTGAATTAAGCTTCTCTTAAAATTCAGGAGGAATTTTTATCTGATTGTCAATCAATTAGAGCCTAAATTTTGTCTTCCCAAGGAGCAAGAACCTTGAACCTCTTTCAGTACAGAGAAAAAACTAAACCACTGTAAAAGCCTCGGTGGCAAAAAAGAGTGAAAAAGACTTATGGGTCACCTCAGGGGAAAATGCCATTTTATCAGATTTGATCATTTTATTCACAGAAGTGAAGGTCACCTGACATCATGCTTTTATAAAGGAAATTGCTCTGGAGTATTTTGCAACCATCAACACGACAGCAGCATCTCCTCAGACAATGGGCCGTTACCAGCTGTGAGATGATAAGAGAACGCAGCTGGCCTGCAATAAGGCATGTGTAGTGTGAGCTGTATGGCACTTGTACTGCCTGAGACGTAGCAATGATTTTTTAAGGTACATTCCTTCTGTTTGTATCAAAGCACTTTGTTCCCTTTAGCTTAAAATGAGCAAATGAGCAAATAAGCTTTGCATTTCTGTTGGATAATTCATTCTTCAATTTGTTCTGTGAATGCTAGTCATACTTGCTGCCAGAAGTCCTACAGAAATAGGCTCTTGTCCTGCTGCTAGTCATGTAGGACCCTGTATGTGCCCTCTTACCAATTTGGGATCTTTGTCTAAGTAAGAAAACACCTAAGCTTGTGAGATAATGGACACTGGCACATTCAGATAAATGTGAGCGTGTGCCAGAGTCTGCGAAGGAGCAGCGTGCGTTACTGGGCTTTCAGATTCTGATGCAACTGGCTTCAGGCATTCAGTTCTGGCAACAAAATGAAGTAAAAGCAGTTGTGAAAGTACCAGTCTTTGAATAACTCTGCTTTGTCAGAGGTTTTGCAAACAGGAATCAGAACTGGAGAGAGACACATCGTTACAATAACTCATTTTATATTTTTCAACATATACAGAACACTGGTGGGTTTTTTTCTGGTTTTAGAGGGAGATCTTTTGCAATAAGGAAGTCTCAGGATGACCTGCATGCAATACATTAAGTTTTCGTCTAGTATTTTCACTGTTCCGTGCCTCCTAAGGTTGGTAAAACCTGGTGTGGCTGCCCAGCATTTAAGACTTGCTCATTTCTGAAACCTGGTGACTGCTTTAGCCCTGTGTCTGTTCCCAGCACGAGGAGAATCCTTCCCACCCCCTGCTGTCCTGCAGGTGGGAAAGCAGAAATTCTTCCTCACTGCTGCTTCTTACAGAAGAAGGGTTTCTGGGAAAGGTCTTTTCAGTAATCTTTCAGGTACTTGACCGAAGGTTTTCCTCACATCAAATTCAGGAACAGCTGAGTTCATGGTGACATGAGTGCAAAACAACTGCTGCATGGTCAAGGAATATAAGAGCGAACTTGTCCCTGCATGCAATCCTGGGCAGTGGTCACTTTGAGTGTCCAGATATGTTTTTTGATTTTGTTAATTGTCTTCACACTTTGTGAACAATGACCAGGCAGGTCTCAGGTTCATTATGCCATACTGTGTGCAAGCTCCCAGAGTTCAGGCTTCTTCAGGATACTTGAAATTTAATTTCCACTGGCCCCATGTAAGGTCTGCTGATAAGTATGTTGCCACTTGAAATAGGAAAGACAAAAGTAGGAATAAGGAGGTTAACGCAGGTAAGAAGGAGACTAGTTTGATACTGCTCAGAGGTGAGAAATAATGGTGTAAATCCTGGATTGAGCTGTTGGTGCAAAACTGAATTAGCAGACAGGGGGCCAATGAGTTATTACTCCATAAATATTGTTTTGAAGTGCTTGATAAATTGCTTTTCTATGTAACTCAACACTGGTATGTAGTTTTGGAGAGAGGCTCTTCTGAAAATAATAATGTTCAATAACAAACATCCTGATTTGGATGTTTGTTCAATAACAAACATCTGTGTTTGGTTGATGAGGTTAAAAGGCTTGTATCTTTCTAAGCACCATTGCTGTTGACTCAAGAACAGAAATGCTGAAGTGAATGTGAGTAAATGATTATGTATAAGAACCAATCTTTGTTTCTCACTACTTTATTCACTCTGCATCCACTAGCTGGATTTCAAGCATATTGACTTTGGTTATTTTGGGTCTGGTTAACTTTACGTGTATAGTAAGTCTTTGTTCTTTAAGATTATTGAATCAAGTGCAAGTTCTTTTTTCTTCTATATTATGTTTAAAAAAAAATCAAAAAAGGGAAAAAAGAAAGAAAAGTAAGTTGTTCATTCAGGTCTTGAATGTATGTCGCAGCACTTATTAGTCCAAAATAACTGATATTCTGAAACTGGTTCCAAATTTTTTTGTGAAGAAAATGTGATGATACAGAAAAACTGCTGTCTCTCTCCTTTAATCTTTTTCTCCATAGTAGATTTGAGTATGAACTTGATTCGAAATTACTTAACAAGTAAGATTGTTATGTATGCATGATGTAGCCAAATCCCCAGAATCCTCCTGAAATAGACGACCCAGAGATTCATGCATATTTTCCTTGTTTATTAAAGAACAAAAGAAGGTTGATTGTCTTAAACTAGATTTTCTGATTTGCTGTGAATTTCTAGGGAGGACTTAACCTTGCTGGAGTTTACCGGTCAATATACACATAAGGAAAACTTTATTTATGGAAAACTTTTATACCGCTTGCAGCTTGCCTTGTTGAAATCTGTTGCTGAGAGGTTTCATGTCAGTATTGCTAACCACTCCAGTGAAGACAAAAGACTGGATGGCAGTCCTCAGGGGATGGTGAGATGGCTGAACCCTCCTGTCTGACAGGCGGGCAGGCGGTCTTGAATGGTACGTGGGGGACCGGCTACCTTCATACAGCTTGCATGGGATGTCAATTACGAGACTAGGTTAATGGCTGTGGTTTACATTAACAGTCATCAGTTCATCCTACCTATGGTTTCTGTACATGAGGTTACTTACCCTTGTGCTTACCTTTCTTGCAGTGATGCTGCAGAGTCCTGAGCCAGGACTCCCATAGTGTTAGGTGCCATGCAAACGCAGGGCAGCGGGGCTGTGTCTGCTTCTGAGGGGATGCTCCTTTGCTGTGCTGAGAATGCCTCTGAAAACTGTGGTGGTAAACAAGCTGTAGCTTCAGGATACAGGCTAATTCTTTCAAGCTCTTTTGATTTATTCTTCCCCCAAAAAGAGTAACATCTATTACTGTCTGATTGAGGGCCCCACAGCTTAATGTTCAGAAGGGAGCAAAAAGTAAAATCAGTATTATAGTCCACATCAAGGAAAAATTATGTCTGACAAGGAGAAAAGAAACACCACTCATTGCAAAATGCAATTCTTCAATGCAAACTTTTCAAGCAAATTGGCACTATTGTGCCCTCGCCACAGTCTCTACTGCTCCAAGTCTTCTAATTTTTCAATTATTTATGATGTCACACTGAAACCTTGACTTCTTGCCAACTGGTTGCGCCTCAGCAGACGCAATTATCAACTTTACGTTGATGAAAACCCATGCAGGAAAGAGTAAGACAAAAGAAAGGGAGGGTTGCAGTCAGAGGGAAGAGAGCGCCATAGAGACAGCAGAGAGGGGTGAAGCCACAGCATCTCCCCTTTGCTGCAACTCCTGGCTGCCTCTGGCCCACAGCACCCAGTGCTTCTGGGCTTAGGTGTTCTCAACACTGCCTTTCAGGACCTCTAAACCTGACCTAGAGAGAAACACATGGCTCAGGGGTAGCTTATTCATTCAAGCGTCTATTGCTGGTTCTCCTTCAGTAAGAAAGTCCTCAATGGTCCTTGCAAAACCAGCTGACCTTCAGACATGTCCTCTAGGGAAATCTTTGTGGGTTTTAAGACTGTCCTTGAAATTAAGTCATGAATCACTTGGGTGAATAAGAACAAGCCTCTGAAATGGTGCTGCCCAAGGCCTCAGTGGTAATTATTTTCCTGAGTGTTTTGTGAACACTTGGCCTGAATCTCCTTTGTGTACTCCGTGAACGCAACTCAGATCAGCTGGCAGGTGTCCTGAAAGTAAAGGTCATCTTAGAAATAGTGTGGTGAAGATATGTAAACAGAAAGAATCATCGTAAATTTGAAGCTTTGAGTTTTAAATATTCTTCAAAAGTCCCATGCTATCCACTTCCTACTCAGTGATTAGACTGACCCATAACACACCTTTTTGTTGGTAGTCTCATTGCCTATACTATGTAATAGAAATTTACAAATTTACCATTTTCTATTTATAAATAGAAATTAATCAGATCGTGGAATATCTTTCTTTTGGTAAAGAACAAACATAAACTGATATCCTACTCTGCTAAATATCCCACAGCCCAACGCAAGTCAAATTTATATATCAATGAAGTCAGCATTACAAAAAGGTTGTTTCTGTTGGTGCTGCTTTTGTATTGAGCCCAGTAATGAAAGAATTGGTGAGAATGAGAAATGTTATTATTAGCATCTAATTGGAGTGTCAGACTTGCAGTGTGATTTTTTTTTGTTAGTCTGAATAACACAAAATATTGTAAAGTGTTTAAGGGACCATAATAGATGAAATCTGTCATTCGGTCCTATTTTAAAAATAAATAACATTTAAGAGATGAAAAAAGACAAATTGGTGATATAAGAGGAATTTTAAACAAAATATTGCTTTAAGAGTTTTACTGTTTCATGTCTCCTTTTGGAATAAGCATTATAGCTTCTTGTATGGAAATAGTGTACAATGCTCTTACCTGTGAATGCATAATAAAGAAAGACTGTGAAAGCTATGTTTTTATTTGTCCTATTGAAGAAAATTAATGTTCTCTTTTTTTTTTTTCCCCTTGGAAAGACCAGTATTTTCATTGTCAAAACCTGTCAGTATTTTTGGTGTTATTCGCTTAAAGTCAAGTATAAGTTTTTTTGCCCTTCCAACACAACTTTTATATTTCTTTTTGCAAACTGTTTTTATGAAATTATCACTAGATCAAGAAAGGCAGATTCTACCCAAATGCTTTTGTTAAAACTCTTAGATGAAGCTGTAATACTAAAGAAGTTAAAACTAGGCACGATGTCCTCTGAAAAGCCTAAAATTCAAGCCATTATTGAGATAAAAAGAGCCTGACAATAAGCACTGTTGCAATCTATGCACAGAAGTATCAGATGAAGGAGAACCTGTTGGAGTTGGCTACCTCACACAGTTCTCCATAGGGAAGTTCTTTCCTTGTCACATTTTTGAGCAGGAGAGCAATGTTAGTACTAAATTTATCACAGCTTTTAAATGGGTTTTTATTCATGTTGTGAGAAAATAATAAACAAATCTTTTTTGAAAAACAAAATAGTAAAAAATACTATTTGCTTTTAAAAATTCCATCTGAGCTGTAAAACTCTTAACTGTTTGCTAATTTCTTTTTATTTCGTTCCCTTTCTTCACATAAATATTACACCTCCCTGCATGACATCTTCCACTGAAAGATTTGTTTTGTTTGCATATTTGATTTCATCCAACTTGTGGTTCTAAAAGCTCTTGATCACGTGGAGCACCTTATTGGAAGTTCCCCACTTGCAGAAGACAACTTTATTTAACTCCCAGGTTGAATGATAAAGTGAAAATATTTTAAGAACTAGATGTCATGGTATATTAATTCACATGTCCTTTTTTGAGTGAAAAGTGAGTTCAGTGTCATTGCAATGAAGATCAAGTAAGATCAGAATGGGTTAGATTATCTTGTGGTCAAATGTTTTACAAATTAATATAATTTGCAGACAGGACTGATTTTTAGTGGGAGCGGCAATGTTCTAGAAAGGTATTATGGCTTTCCATCATGAGAAAATATCAGGGTAAAAAACCCGAATAGTTTCGTTCTGAAACTTGCTCCTACAAACTGTGCAGAAACCAACAGCTTTGGAGATCAGCAAAGCATTTATTTCAAAGTTGGCACCTGTAGTGTAGAATTGTAGAGTTGCTTAGAGTCCCTTAAAACTCAGGTGAGATTCACACCACCAGAAAAACTGTAGAGTTTAAGCAAGAAATAGATGGAGGTGGGACCTTTCTTAGTCTCCTTCCTCTAGGAATATGCTTTTCTTCCCATGCTTTGTACACATACGGACAATGATCCTACCCTTCTCATCTGGCTGCTGGGGTCTGCATCAGAGGAGAACATGTACTAGGCACTACATGTCTGAATTCTCCCCTGTCTCTAAATCTCTCTGAAGTTTTCTCTTTGTACTGTCTTGTGTAAGAAACAGGTGGGATTGTGCCTATGATCAGACCAGTAAATACTGAAATAGCTCCCTGCTCCAATAAGACACTGTTTAAGAAAACAACAGGCGTAAGTAAATATTTTAAAAACTGAAATGGAAATTAAACAAAACACTTCCCAAAAATAGCCAGGTTAAACAAATGGAGACTGTGGTCACGGAAGGTAGAAATAAAAACGCACTTTGATCTGAACTGAAATGCATCTTCTCATTTGACATTGATCTCCAGGCAAAAGACGGTAATTCAGACATTTTGAGAGACTTGACTGTATTTCTTATGTAGTCTAATGCTGCCCCCTGGTATAAATACTCCTTGCTACCTTTCCTCTCTAGGGTTCCTGCTTTTATTATCACCCCGTGCTTTCCCAGCTATCAGAAACATATTTGACAATGTTAGTCTGGTTTTCCCCCCGTTATGTTAATGACTTCTAAAGCGTTAAAAGCCAGGCTCCATCTACCAGTGGGTATCTGTAAGGCATTGGGAAAGAAACTCTGTGAAACTGCTTGTGAAGCTGCATGAAACAAAAGCTGAGGCATATGTGTTTCTCTGCATGCATATGAGCAAACAAAGGGAAAGGAGGATGCAATTAAGAAGTCAATATTCAGGCTGTAGTCTAATTTTTAGTAAGTTGTAGATTAAAGCCATTGTAGCAATACTGTACAATATGGTTTATCATCCCTCCTCTGCCCCCAGGCACAAAGAAAAGTATTTCTTCAGTTACAAAAGGCTGGGAAACGATGATGAGATGATAAATGAGGAAAGTCTCAAGTTTGCTGTTTGCAGTCTTAGCACACAAAACTGTAACCTTTGCACACAGAAACAGCGTTGTGTTGATGCATCTCTAGCCAGCCAGTAATTGGTGGTTTGTAGACATAATCTGATCACAATAATTGTGGATATTTGGACTGTAAATACACCACAAGAAAAAGACATTAGGAAGCAATTAGAAAGGCTGTGGTAGTGTATTAGCATCTGCTGTATTGCTAGACTGTAAAGCTCTTGAAAACAGTGAGGAGAGAGAAAAATTTATAACAGTAGGAAGGACAGGCTTGCATTCAGCCTCTGAGTCACCCGTTTGAAACCAGCTAAGAGCTACTTACTAGTAACCTTGAGGGAATAGCGCCTATTTGTAATGGCCAATCTGAGAATGCATTTGAGCAACTGCATTTCTGGTCATGCTTCATTGCAATTAGTTTTGGTTTTTTTAACTTGATGGAGTTAGTTTGGAGACAGAGGGCTAAGAAGAAGAGACTTAAAACTCCCAAGTAAGTGCCACATTCAACAGTCACTGTGCTATGATATGTGGGAGTTGGCTCAGAGTGTAGTTGGACCTCTAGAGGTTTCAGATCTTCTGTCACTACCTAAAATATATTAAATTATTATGGGGATCCAAGTGAGAGCTTAGTAACTTTTAACTAACAGTTTGGGCTTGGCAACATTTATAGTCTTTTTTCATTCGGACCACCTCCAGTGTTGAAAGAGTCAGGCATAGAGGAGAAATTCATGTTGTACACGAGATGAGGCAGAAAGGTCTGTTCCTCCTGATCTGAGGTTAGGGGGTGTGTGTAGACAATGCTGTGAGTCCTTGTTCTGAAGGCTAAGTGATGTCTAAGGGCATCGATAGGCTGGTTGAGGAGAGTCACAGGGAACCAAGACTCATTCTACTGTGAAGGCTGATAAATCCTGTGAGCAAGACTTTCCAACATTCCCAGGATGGGGCACCCTGAGCAGGGGGACATGGTCAATCTTATTCCCAGTGGGCAACCAGCTCCTCAGTTTGTGATTCTTCCAGCAGCCTCATCTTTAATGGGGGAGCCATGCATACTCTTTTGCAGGCTGTGGGAAGAGCAGACAAAAGTGCGCATGAGCATCTCATCCTTTAAGATTCTGGGACAGATTTGTCCTTCCTCTAACACAGGCCTTGTTTCTCATAGTGGTGCCCCAATTGTTGCAACAATAGTGGTTGTAAAATCCAGAGCTGATGGTCAGTGGTGCTGACTCTTGAGTTATTCCTTGAGAACTCTTGCTGACACCTTTCATTAGCCTGCAGTTGAAGTGGGCAGGAATGGAACAAACTACCAGTTATTTTCATAGCAAGAAATTACTTATATCTATGAAGATGCTTTGTTTAATTCAAAGGGCTGGAGAAGGGCATTTCAGCAGGCAATGGAGGAGTGTTTTCACAGTAGGGAAAGGAAGTGAATGAAGGAGTTTGGATAGGATCAAGTGTGCAGCTGCCCACTTTTCCGTCTTGGGCACATGTAAACATTAACAATCAATCAATGCACATGTTTGCTGTCATGCCTTATTTAAACTTTTTTTTTTTTTTTTTGAAACTGTGGCACACCTATCACAAGTTTTTTTGTGCTCCTGCTCAACAGAGTACTGAGCCATTAACATGTTCCTGTGACCATTGCCTCTTTGCTCTCAGTCAAGTAGGGACTAAAGTGTGAAGATCATGTTTTCCATAGTGGTTGGTCCTTGTTTAGTCTCTTTGGAAGTTAGTATTGGACAGGTTTTGGAAAGAAAAATGTCTGAATTCAGGCTTACTGAGAACATTGATACTTGTGTGCTCAGGGGGCAGAAAGAGAAAACAAGTTGGTGTAAGAGCCCTTTAGAACATTGTTGTATGCTTTCTTAAGTGGTGGGATGTGCAGCATCACCTTTGGGTGATGCTGAGGAGTGAAGCAATGTTCACAGGTTTTAGCAAGTCAATAAATGTTGTTGCCTTTGTGCAAGACAAACTATTCTGCTTGTACAGCATGCCGCTTTCAGGGAAGGTTAAGGAAGGGTGCCCCAAGCAGTTATCTTAGGTACATGCAGGGAAAAAAAAAGGATGATGGGAAAAGTTTCTTCCAAGGGTGATTGTTTATACTTAGTGATAGTGAGTCAAAAAGGAGGCCCCAGCCAAAACCACAGCTCTACTGAAGGAAGATGCTGGAACAGAAGTCTTTGCTTTCAGAGTCCTTGTTACTCCTTATTATCATAAGTGAGACAAAAAGTGAGAACAGAAACCTAGCCATGGAGAGCCATTGTCTAAAGCAAATACACAGGCATATCTAGGAGTAAAATGCAGGTCCTTTGGATGATTATGGATGATCATCCTTCCTGAGGATGATTATGATCCAACAGTTGGACAACATTGTCAGTGTGATAGACTCGTTTTCTATTGGTAACAAGGAGCAATTTCTGAACTCTACTGAGCAGTTTTTTTAATGTATTTTGTGACTCTCTTTACATTCCCAAAGTAACTACAGTAACAGAACTGACAATTAAGCCTTGACTCTAGCATTGGGAAGATTACCACAGAATTACGTGGCCCTTTTAGATAGCATGGTAGAAAAATGGGAGTGTAAAGATTCAATTTCCTACCGGCTGAATGACCCAGTAGGCTGCAACCCATCTGTTTTCCTGAACTGCGTGTGTTCTCAGGAAAAAGAAAAAGGCAATCTCCAGGGGGGAGAAGAGAGTTTCAGCAGGAACTGAAGGAGTGTGCCAGTTGTTGGGGGGGGAAGGGGAAAGCAAATAAAAAAAAAAAAGAAGAGAAGAATGGGAAAAGAAAGAAAAGGTACAGCTAAGCCTGTCTGTAACAATGTGGAAGAAAACTTCCGTGGGAGGCAGCTGAATGTATCCTGAGGGGTAGCAGAGAAGGTGTCAGGGATGCTGGTTTATTTAGATAGAACTGCCATTTGTGGTGTCAGTAGAAAGATCTGTGAAAGAGTGCCAGATCCTAGCACTGTACAGCCAGAAAGCTCTGTAGCAGTAGATGATGTATTGGATTTCCAGGGCAGAATGGAAGCAGCTTTTGAGTCCTGCCCATCCCTTGTTTTTACCAATTCTATGCATTTGAGCAACTTTGGAGCCAAAATAAGTATGTAGATGGGAACAGGTAATTGGACAGTACTGCAGTCACTGTGAGCTGGGATGTCTGGGACTTCCCATAGCTGCAATGAGCCATAAAATATATGTCTTTTTAATATAGGGATAAAGGTCTGCATGGTGACCACGGGACCCCTTTATGGGGCCCTTCATTTTCTGTGGGGTCTTTGCCTGTGGAGGTGGGAACAACTGCTGAGCAACAGCAATCCCTGTTTTAACTCATCTGGCACAAGAGGGCACCAGGTGTTGTCCATTGCTCTTTAAGGATGAAGGGCAATGTGATGAAGATTTAGTTGAACTCCTAAACAACACAGGCTGTGTTGCTCTTTAAGGATGAAGGGCAATATGATGAAGATTTAGTTGAACTCCTAAACAACACAGGCTGTGTCATGTCGCCTGGGATTCCTGCAGTTTTCCAAATAGGGTGTAGTTAAACTGCAGTAGCTCTTTTGCAAAGACATCTGCTCCTCCTCCACATGTGAGACTCTGAGAAATAGAGAACATCCTGCTTCCCCTGCTGTCCTCATCCAGCAGTTAATTATTCTCCACTTTTTGCTGTCTTCTGTGAGTCTGGTTTGAACTAGACTAGTTTGAGCTCCCTGCCACTGGATGTCACTAGGCCCTTGACCTGATGAAACAAGAAAAAGTCCTTTCTTGTATCACAAGGTTTTTTCTTCACAGGCTGGCACTTCTCAGCTTTCTCTTCAGTAAGCTGGTAGATCAGCCTTCTGTCTTCCCACATAAAAAGTATGCTCTCTAGCTGATGAGATGTTTATGTGTCTCTCCTCTGAGCCTTTTGCAGTGTTTGACATCCTTTTTCTAGCCGCACAGCAGAGCAGGGAGCAGCATCTCCTTGGTGTTTCCCTGACCTTGTACTTGGAGGCACTCTTGCTCTTTCTGTGTCATAGAATCATAGACTCATAGAATAATCTAGGTACCAGCTCAGTGCCCACATCTGCCAGGCAACGTGCATAGCACTGCCCTGCGCAGCTCCACAGCTGCAGAGAGACAGGCACAGACTATCAAAAGCTCCTTCCACAGAGCCCAGGGAGTACTCCAGCAGAAGTAATGAAAACCTCTCTTGGCTCTGCTTTGCTATGAGACTTCCTGCCAGGCATGAAATCTTGCCATCTCTGCACTCAGACCAGCAGCTCCTTCCCAGGTCACGTCTTTTCCCTGACTTTCCAGGAGGATGAAATCCTCAGTCCTGCAAGGCTTTGGAGCTGGCTTTTGGAGAGAGGCCCCAGGAGCTGTGATCATACTGTGAAAATGCACCAACAAAAGCAGCTTCAGCATTTCCACTGTGTTGACAGCTGGTGGGTGTTCGCTTGGTGTCACTGAATCATCACGTATGGCACCAATCAACAGGTGCAAAGCAATTTATAAGCCAGGCCATCCAGCAGTAGCACGTGGGTGTGCCATGAGGCAGAAGGGAATCATAGAATCATCTAGGTTGGAAGAGACCCTTGGGATCATCGAGTCCAACCATCTACCCTACTCTACAAAGTCCTCCCCTACACCATATCCCTCAGCACTGCATCTAATTGTCTCTTAAACACATCCAGGGATGGTGACTCAACCACCTCCCTGGGCAGCCTATTCCAATGCCCGACCACTCTTTCTGTGAAGAATTCTTTCCTAATGTTCAGTCTAAACCTACCCTGTTGGAGCTTGAAGCCATTCCCTCTTGTTCTGTCATTAATCACCTGTGAGAAGAGACCAGCCCCAACCTCTCTACAGTGTCCTTTCAAGTAGTTGTAGAGAGTGAGGAGGTCTCCCCTCAGCCTCTTCTTCCTCAAACTAAACAGTCCCAGCTCCTTCAGCCTCTCTTCATAAGATTTCTTTTCCAGGCCCTTCACCAGTTTCATTGCCCTCCTCTGCACTTGCTCCAGCACCTCGATATCTCTCTTGTATTGAGGTGCCCAAAACTGGACACAATACTCCAGGTGTGGCCTCACCAGTGCTGAGTACAGGGGCACAATCACTTCCCTACTTCTGCTGGTCACGTTATTTCTAACACAAGCCAGGATGCCATTGGCCTTCTTGGCCACCTGGGCACACTGACAACTCATATTCAGCCGCTTGTCAATGAGAACCCCCAGGTCCCTTTCTTCCAGGCAGCTCTCCAGCCACACTTCCCCAAGCCTGTAGCGCTGCATGGGGTTCTTGTGGCCCAAGTGCAGAACCTGGCACTTGCCCTTGTTGAAACTCATCCCATTGGTGCTGGCCCAATGATCCAATCTATCTAGGTCTCTCTGTAGTGCTTCCCTATCCTCCTGGGAATCAACACTCCTGCTTAACTTGGTGTCATCTGTGAACTTGCTGATGATACACCCTATGTCCTTGTTGAGATCATCAATAAAGACGTTAAACAGAAATGGTCCTAACACTGAGCCCTGAGGGACACCACTTGTGACCGGCCGCCAGCTGGATTTAAATCCATTGAGCACCACTCTTTGGGACCTTCCAGTCAGCCAGTGCTTGATCCAGCAGATCGTATGCTCATCCAGGCCGTGTGAAGCCAGTTTTTCCATGAGATTTGTATCTCCATGGCTTGTTTGCAATGCAAGTGCAAATAGCAGTCACCTGGTGAAAAACAGTCAAGCCACCTCAAGTGCTCAGTTGAATGAACCTGCTAGAAGCTTTAAAGTTTTAGCATAGTGCGCTAATTTCTTGTCGGGTTTTTGAGCTCAGGTGCCATAAGAGGTCTAAATACTGACCAGAAAGGTTAGGGTCCTCAGTTGTTCAGTTCACTCTGTCTCATGGGGAACCATGAGGGTAAACTCCCAGCAGGTACCCTGGAAACACTGTGTGGTGGCCTGGACCAAGCAGCAACAACTTTAACCAGCAGTTATTACCAAACTAAATGAACTTTTAGTCTAACAGGAAAATAGAACAGAAGGGATGAATGTTCTCTGACAAATACTAACTGGCTAACTGTCTTGAGTCACTGCATTTTTTTATTATAACTAAAATTCTTGCATCATAATTGTAATACCTGAAATCAATAATAAGAAATTGGATTATATAGAAACATTGCTATGATGTTAAATACATTATTGGCATAGTGAAATCACTTACAATCCAATAATCATACTTATAACACCGGTTATTGCAAAGTATAATTTGAGAAAGTTAAATTGTGAATCATAATTCAATACAGTGCTTGACATTTATTCTATTATGCATAAAGATAATAGGCATAACAATTTATTTGTTTACCTGTGGCACAAAGCCTGCTCATTTTAATTTGGCATATTTCATTTTGGTGTCTTTTATAGAACAGTTAGAGGATAATTCTGCTCTTGCTTACCCTTGAACAAATAAGGGAAATTCCACAAAGGTATGGGCTCACTTGCATTTTTGTGCCACAGATCAGAATAGTGTCTATTGAACTTTCCTCTTGCCATGGCTATCTCCTGCTCAGCAAGCTAAGTTAGGAAGATGCTTTCAGCTTAATCGTAGATTAGTTTTGGCTCTGTGCTGTGGAGCACTTGTATAGAAAAGCTGCAGTTTGTTCAGCTCTTGGCATGATCTCACCCCTTTAAAATTAACATAGAGTTATCAAAATGACTGAATTTTAATCAATTGCATTTCTGCAGATTGCCTGATATTTTAAGCTGGCAGAAACCTAGAAACTCAAAAATCATAGTCAGTAGTTCTTAATGCCTCAGATGTTGAAATAAGCTAGTGATCAGTGTCTGACTTTCAAAATGGCATCTTTTCAAAGTTTACCATACTTTTGTCATGAAGAGGATTATTGTTTGCTGTCTTTCTTATGTATTTGCATTATTTTGAAAGCTGAAGAACTGAAGACTTGTCATAGCTAGAACATAAGCTACCTTTATCTGATTAAACATTTTTCTGTTTTTCATGTATTCCAGCAAATCTCTGACATAAGTTTGTTGGGAGAGTGGAAGAACACACAAGAGTTAATATATATTCTTCTTCCCTTGATAAATAGAAGATCCCAGAAAAGAACCCTGCAAGAAAACTGTGATTCAGTTTTTCAGTTTATCCTCTAAAGCATTGTATAATCCAATTGTTTTTCAACAGCAGTCATCAGAAATTCAGTTTTGCAACAATAAAGAGGGAACATCTTTTATATGCAAAACAACCTTCTGCATAGTGCTTCTAAAATTAGTTCTGCACATGTATATTGCTCTTATTTTATGACTATTCAGATTAGGTCAGTTTTGTTTAATACAAATATTTGTTTGTGACTCCTGTGTAGAATGTGGTATCAGAATAGTGCTTTCTTAGATTGGCTTTTACCTCTATTAAATAGTTTATGAACATTTTTTTTCCTCCAGTTTCTCTTATAAAACACGAAGTGTCAGAATTATATTTTTTTTTTTTTAGTTTTTCTCTGAAGAAAGAAAATGAAATTGTCTTTACCCATTAAAGTGTAAAAATAATTTCCACAGGCAGAGGCAATGACCTTGAAAAGTGAGGTACCTCAAGTTTTGAAGTAGCTTATCTAACCCAGCCTATTGACATATAAGTTTTCTACCCATCTTCAAAAAAAGGAGGTGTTTTTAGTGTTGTCTGGAGGAGCTTTCCACAAGCACAGCATTAAGGTTTGGTGGGACCAAGAAACACGGCACGTCTGGTTAGATGTGTAACTGTTAACGTGCCCTTGAAACAGAGAACAATGTTCAAGCAGTGTGCCAGTCTGTTCTAGAAATGCTTATTCATCTTTACAAAATTCCTACTAGAGCTGAAAAGAAAAGTTGGTGGGATGTTAGACTACTGGATCCATTAACAAGGAAGGGAATCCAGGTCCCCTCTGGCTGCTTAAGCTCCAGCTGACTGAAGGGTATTTACCTTTTAAGCCAGCAATGCCTTGGAGAATGCCTAGTGTAATAGCAGAATGTTCTTCTGTGTCTGCTGATCCTCTCAGTCCCTCCAGCTGAGAGAGGAGATAAATGTGATTTGCTTTACCAACATCTGAGTGCATTACCTGGAGCCTGTAACCTGGGAGATGACTGAATTCTTTCTGCTAGGACAGTTGGTGGTCTGAAAAGCTCTTATCCTTATCCTTGATGCATGCTGTTGCCCAGGACAGTCGCTCCAACATGTGCACAGAGAAGACTTGCAGTTATTATCCAAAAGCATCTAGAATCTTCACAAATACCTCGATCTGTGAGAAACCTGTCCTCACCAAAAAAAAACCAACCAAACAAAAAACCACCAAAAAAGTCAATAAATATGGCACCTGAGACAATTGACACTCCTTTATGTGTGCTTTTTTCTCACCACCTCAATCTGTTTGTGTCCATTGGGTGTCCTCAGGCTTATGTTTAGACTGTAGCTTCCCAAGCTCATACACTGCAATTTTTGTTCCCTCTTCATTCCACAAATAAAGGCATTTTGATATGATTTATTTTCGGTACTTCAATAGGAACAGTAATATAGTGAATAATGCACTAATTAATGAGGACCTCTGTTAATTTGACAAATTAATGGGCCATTTTTTTAATAAAACAGTTGAATCCAAGCTATTTCCTTCTGAGAAGGGAAGCAAATGTTTGTATGGGAAAAAGCATAAAGGCAAAACATGGTGTAAACAAATGCCAGATAATGTACCTGTCTGCAGTGAATCTGCAAGTGGTTGCAACTAGCCCAGATCTAGTGGGAGCAAATACTGCACAACTAGAGTATAACAGCTCATCTATACAAAAGTTGCAAAGCAAAAGCCAGTCCCTGGTAGGTTTGTGATATTGGAAAGGACTAAAGGGTGGCTGTCAAAGCAGAGCCTGACAATGTAGCTAACAAGACTAGAGCAAATGAATATATTTTTCTTTTGTGCTTGGGTTGTGTTTCATTAAACTTCACAACTTGTCTATAGAACCAACAGTAAAAACACCTGATGTAAAATCCCATTTCACCTGTTAAACAAGAAAAAAGGGTGAATTTGACTAGAGGGAGTAATAATCTACTGAGGCAATATAGACATGTATTGACAGCAAGGTTTTAATGAAAATGTTAAATGTGTAGACTCTACAGGCTGTGAGAGAGTCTATTCAGTCCAAGTATTGCCCCAGGAAATGAGTTTTTTTGTGGAGCCAATGACAGGCATGGCATTGGCGCATGGCATTATGTAGAGAGTTTTGATTGGTAGAAGGGATTATGTTAAAACAACAAATCTTATCTTCTGATAAACTGTTTCTGCATATCTGATGATGTTGTGAAGACTGACCTCAAAAGGCCTTGGCTGTCTACTGAGTTGCCAGTTAATAATCCTTATATTTGCAAACGTGCCCTTACTAGTTATGCTATGGGTAGGGCAGAACAGATAAAGCAGGCTGAAGTTCAGGCAGATGCAGACAAACTCTTAACATTGACCCCATGAAATCCAAGTGAGGTGTTGGCTAGCTGGCCAAGAAATGGAAAAATTCTTGAATTGCATCTTAGCTTATTGCAAGTTAGTTGATAGCTCTTAAAAGGTCACAGTCTTCATCCATTAGAAGACTTGAAACCTGAAATGTTTAGGGGCATCTACCACAGTCCCTGAGAAAGAGCAAACAGCAGGGGTGAACCAAAGGTAGTCAGGCCTGGAGGAACAGAGGTAGTGCTGGGTGGAAACCATATTATGTGTAGAAGAGAACCAGCTGAAAACCGAACCTGTTCAATGATTTCCTTCTGTCTTCGGAAACTTACTTTAGTCTCCTATTTAAAACAAATGAATAAATTAAAAGTGTTTACTCATAAAACACAACATATCAGACATTGGATGAAGAGAAGGTACACAGGACTTGGAAATAAAACAGGAGGAGCAGCTGCAGGGCAGGACATCAAGACTGCAGATGCTGGATGTCCAGCAGTTTGTCCATATGGATGCTGATCTCACACCCTCCTTATTCCCCAGACATCGTTGAGAATGGCAGCCCCTGTCTTCAGACAGGTGGGAATGATCTTGCAGGACAGTGTTGCCATCAGACACAAAAAATGTTATTAAAGAAAGAAGATACAGTTCTTACAGTGTGTTAAAAGGGTGCTTACTGGAATAACTTGAAAGCCTGAGTTCAGAAATGTAGTTGAAGGTGCACCTTTAAGTCAGAAAGGATGTTTCTGCTGCAGGAAATGTCAATGTGCTGGAAAACTTTGCTGTGTTTGCCTTAAACAGGCTGTACTCCCTCCTGCAAATGTCTGAGAAAGTGAATTGATCCTCTTTTTCACTCAGATGATCACTTTCTCCTAGTGTATCTTTTTAGGTCCACAGCACAGTGTTGTCAGCAGAAGTTGCCATTTTGTAGGCATTTGACATCAAGCCACATTTCACAGCAGTGTGATGTTGGATCTCTCTGTCCACAAGGTGTGACCCTGTCTAGCTACATATGTGGCCCTCACAGCATTAATATCTTCTGCTGGGATTCCTGGGGAATAGAAAACGACTCACTTTCTGACCATCCTGTTGGTCAGATGTCTTAGAAGGCTGGGATGGCTCTGGTATCTGCACTTTTCTTCTCTCATGGCTCCAGTGCCATTATGGATAGCTCCAATGTCAGGATATCTGGTCATGGTCTTGAATCCAGTCTACCGTCATCTTGATGCTGTGTTGTCTGCTGTGTTATATGACATGATCTTTTCCTTGGTAGAGAGCTGATAACAATATATACCTTTGTAGTGGATAAGAAGCAGTAAGAAGTTACGCTGTTTTACATCCATGCTGATAGATAGCCTTGATGAAGTGTATTATACACATCATTATTATTTATTTGTGCAGTCCAACATCTTTGTTTTGTTTTTACTTCCAGTGTATTTGCTATAATACACAATAATACTGTTTGTAAGCTATCAGGCTGTGATTACATAGCTTTAGTCTGTTCCTTCCAGACAAACCATCTGCATTTAGTCACAGATTAAAGTCACTGTGACTAGACAAGAGATTTATTTACAAATACTTACCTATATATACTGTTTCAGTTGTAGAAAGACAACCAAAATTTACTTGATAAATTACTGGGTGAACTAACAGGTCTACTAATATTTTCACAGCTATGCAGGCACCAGGATGGATGCATGGATGCATCAGCAGAATGAGAGTGTACAAACAAATAGGTCATTTGCTGCCAGTGTAGGTCACTCCTTAAATACTACTGAGGCAGCATTTGAGCAGACCTGTTCTGCTCAAGTTTGCTGATAAAAAGGGCTACAGAGGACATATAGTTAACTGCAGGTGACAGGGAGAGAAATTTAGAAGAACATGCCATAAAAGAAGAAATTAGTAGAATAATAGTAAAAAAAATCTTTTAACCAACCGACCATTCTTAGCATAGCATCTGCATGCCATACAAGTGTAACAAGTACAGTGTTCTTCCATTTCCTCCTTTAGTTAATTCTGTTTCAATCTGATAATTCTTCATACATATTTAGGGATGTTCTGTGGGGACGATTTGCAAAGCTAAGAGGACAATTACAAGCTTGTTTTCCATTTATTCTAGGGGAAAATCTAAGGCTGGTTTGTGAGCATTGATTTAATTCAAGTACTTAAAAATAGCCTTTCACCAGTGGGTAAAATTGTAAGGTGAGTTTAGAATACATTCCTCATTCCCAAGCACTTTGCAGTGATTTAATAGGAATAACTCAAATAGTACAAATAATACAACCCAGTCCAAATGTAAACACTTACTCCTCTTCCTTGTTTTCTTAGTAATAATTGGTTAAAGGAGAACTTTTCATTGTTTCCACTGTTTGACAATAAAGTTGTTCCCCTTTCTGAATGCTTTTCAGATGACGTTCAAATTATCAAGAGGTTTTGAAGCTAAATGCAAAAGTAGATATAACCCCTCATGAGCTTTGCTTTACTCTGTGCTAGCAAAGATTTGTGCAATGCTTAACTTTGAAATCTGTGTAGAACGAGATGCTTGACTTGGAAACAAAGCTGTAACATATAGCCCATTTGCCTTTTTTGCTATTTGTCTCTTTTGGGGTTTGTTTGGGTTTTTTTTAATGAGTAGAAAATTTCATATCTTCGGAGGTGTCGAAAGGGGGGTTTCCTCAGAACTATTAGCGTGATATAGTCCATTTATTTCTGAGTTACACTTTTATACTTTATCAGAAGTTATGATGTCTCCAAGGTTTAAACATCTGTTTTATGTTCTGGATTGGCTCCTGGACCTCAGTGAAATGAAATTAGTGCCTAGTCTGTGTTTTTGTTTTTACAAATAACTACTGTTCTAAGAGGAAGACTAGCTTCCAGCATACAACTGGGGCTGCCAGTACAAAGATAATTTTGCCTTTGTATTCTCACGGCCAAACTGAATCAGCCTCTACAATAATAATTAAAGTCAGGAGTGTATAGAAATTTATCTGTAATTAATGTTAAGGTATTGTGACAACTCTGGATATCCAAAGAATAGTCAAGGCCTTATATTGCCTCAACACCTGCTACTCTTCAAAGTCCGTTCTTTGACGACAGCAGGCTGAACTGGCACCTGACAAAGTAGCTGTACTTTATTTAGTTGCTTTAAAGGGTTGAAATCACTGCTGCACGCAGCTAATGTCATGGCAGAACCAAGTAGCTGGGGACACAAATCTTCCTTTTGTGCTCTGCTGGGTTCAGTAGTCCCCGGAGGGTGTGGACTCTTTTTCCAGATGGCCCGCTCTGGTGAAAACGCTAATCGTGCTCTGCCCAGCAGCATGAGCTGTGTTGGCAAAGAGCAAAGCTGTTTATCACAGTTGCTCTGGGATTACATGGCAGATGCCACCTGCTGCACAGCAGAGGGCCCGGGTATTTTCTGCCTTCTTCAGGAAGCCATGTAGCCTTGTGAGGTGAATGACAAGGGTCAAGATGTTGGAGGTGACAATAAAGAGTAAGCACGTTGCCCCACTTGGCTTTATGTATTATGTGGGGTGCACGAGATGGGGACAATTAAATATCAGTTCTGTGTCACTTACTTACACTGGGGTTGACCCTGTGCCCTCTTAATTGGTCAGCCTCCATTTAACCAAAGGGTAGGTCCTTTGATGAGGCACCTACATCAGGAGTGCGGCTGCCATAGGCTTATGCCATGGACAAAGGAAAGAGAGACATCTCCAGAGGATTCTTCACCTCCTCTGAGGTCTGAATTGCCCTCTGGAAATGTTAGTCTCTCTCTTTGGACTATATTTATAGAACAGGACAGCTAGGCTTTTAAAATGAGCTTTTCATCTAACAGTGTAAGAACAGGTAGGATGAAGCTCAGGTGGGTGTTTTGTTACCATATGGAATAAAAATCTCACGCATCATGCACTGCACTTCATTTGTGCATGCTTCTCTTTCTCACATCCTTCCAGCTCAGTCACCACCAGAACTGGTAGAGGTAGATCCTCCTAGCTGTTCTCAGGAGGATGTTTACTTGTACAGACCACAGCAGCAACAAAGTGCTGCTTTACTTCCATCTCCCATCCTATCTGGCAGATACCAGGCTTCATATTTGTTTTAAGACCTGTCTCTACTTTCTTCACTCAGTTGCACTAAGAATATAAAAGCTCATATCTGTTTATTTGATATACCTTTCTGTAAGCTTTTATTAGCCTGTGGAAGAGTATGAATGGGGGTCCTACTATCTTACAGTACCTTGTGGACTGGCAGAGGGACTCAGGGTGGTCTGGTCTGTGGCTGACAAAAACACCCTGTAGTGTCTCCATCCAAAAAAGAACCATGACTGGTCCATGGAAGGGTCTCAATTTTTAACTTGAACCAGTGGCTTATCTAGAAGAAGCCAGCTCAACATCTCTGTGATAACACATGTGGAAAGCAATCCCCCTGCCACACTCAAGTGGCTGAAGCCAGGTTGCAGGAGAGCAGACCAGCAGCTCCTCATGAGGAAGGCAAAAGGTATGGGAAAAACACAGAACTGTGCAGAGTGAGGAAACCTCAAAAGTAATTCATGCAGCTATGAGAAGGGAAAATAGTATCTGTTCCGTTAGGATGAATGTATTTTGTGGAGCAAGATCTCTCTGTCTTGTCTGGTCAAAACACTTCTGGAGCGGGGAAGTTATGAAATTTATGTGAAAGGTAGTTCAGTTGGGACCAGCAGCATTGTCGTTCTTCAAAAATGAGTATGCTTTGGGAGATGACTAGCATCGTATAACTCCCACTGGCCTTGGACTTGTTGCCTGGAGGACAAGTTGCCCCAGTCTGCCTGGTAGGGGAAGAGGCCAAGTTTCTCATTCCCATTGCCTGTCTGCCTGCTCAGGGAAGGGAGAAAAGAGCTGGTTGCTAGCAAAGGAATCCCAGTTCTAAAGTAATGGAAAGGTGACAGGAGAAAAGATGGCAATTGCTACAGCATGTTTAAAACATCTGATCAAAGGAAGAACAATTTCAGTGAAACATTTAGCTTGCTACACTTGCATGATGCTAGGCAAAAAGAGTAATCATGACAAGTAGTAGAACATATAATTGTACACATGATGGTCTCCGGTTCACAAGATCACCAAAACAGTGGTTAAGGTTCATTAGAAGTACTTTCAAAAGGAGAATTGCTTGGAAATGTTCCCCCCTGCAATGAGATTTTACGAAACACATTTTGATATAGAAAATGGTTTCGGTTTAAGTTTTCAGTGATAAACTTTAAACCAAAATTTTGCTTCACAAAATTATTTTGCATGTTCATGCCTCCAAATGATTTTTTAAAATGGATTTATTTTCCTTTTCTAAATCTGATTTCTTTGCTTATTTCAAAGTTTGTCTCTATCTGTCTTTTTCTTTCCTCTTGCCTGTTCTTGCTGTTGAAAGTGAGATGACTACTACACGGTTTTTTTAAATTAATTTTTCCTTTTGACAGGATAACTCTGAAGATAAGCTGATTTTTTAAAAGTATTACTTAATGCTTTGGGTTCCAGAGTGAAAAATTAGGAAAAAAATAAAGGAGAAATTAAAAGTAAAGAAGATACTCAGTGTCTTGAAACCCCAGTACTGAAAGTCAGTGTGAATTAACTTCTTCCCTCTCCCATGTACATACACAGCCTACTTCAGAGCTGCTCTCAAAGACAACTTAAGAGACACCTTAATGCTTCCTTCAGAATCAGGACAATGAATAAAGTGGTGTCCAGTTTACTTATATATACACTAGTCTCCTTACCCTTCCATTTCAGACACATGCTTTGTGCTGCATCACCATTACTTTTTTCAAGCTTTCCCAAAGGGCAGCTATTTTAAATGATTTATTAGAGCACAAGTACTTAAGCAGAAGATTAAACTGAAAATTCATTCTACAATTGGTTGACAGTAGTTTGGCTGAACTGTCAATTAAAAAAATTGCTTGAGTATGTTTCCAAATCACTTAATTCTCCAGCAAATGAAGTCAAAAACATTCTGAAGGCCAGAGATGGCCCACAGGGAAAATTTAACACAGTGAAAAAAAATTATCACATTTAACCTTTTCTAAGGTAAAATCTTCACACAGATTAGTAACTGGCTATTTTTCTGTCAGTTATTTTCCCATTCTGCCTGGGCCTCAGCAGCTAGCACTACTCCTAGCAGATCTTTGTATAGCATTAGATTAACATTTTCTATTCTACAGTATTTTATTCACCACTGCATCTCAAAGCTTTTTGCAGATGAGTCAGTTATGCGCTGGCAAATGAACATTATATGAGCTCAGAGCAAGAACATCGTGTAAGACAGCCAGTTTATTTCTTGTAATTGTCACTCATCTTACAGGAAAATCTTAAAGGTTCTCTTGAAACAGCAGAAACAGATGTGGCGTTTTTCAATTTCTCATTCCATTTTCTGAGAGATCATATCCCTCTCTCTCGCTTTCTAGTCCAAGGCGAGCTACATGTCTGTCTCACCCAGCAACACAACACAGGGTCACGTGCAGGCTTGAGGTTTTGGCAGATGGTTAAGTGAAAATGAAAAGTCTAATTGCATGAATCTTTAATGTCATATGGTACACTTAAGCTTGAAGCATGAGTCAGTGAAAAGGCATGGAAATCTTTCTTCTAATACCTCTGGATTCAGTTCAAGATATTGTGACTTTCAGGAGCATGCCTGTGGCCTTTTCTTTCCACCCTCGTTTTTCCCCCAGGAGCCTTTACACTGGTGTTTTCCTTGTTTCTCACCACTTAGCAACAACCTGGTGACCTGGATGTATCTGCATGTTTGGGTGCTGGGTGGACTTCGTTGGCTGGAGCAGTTACATCCTCCTCCTCCTCTCTACTTTTCCTTCCATGCCTCCAGTGTCTTCTCCCCTTTCCCTTCATGCAGAAAACAAGACCATTTCCCTTCTATGACAGTGCCTGGCAATAATCTTCCCAACCCATTCAGTTTCGCAGCATGGGAATATGTCCTCTCCGGTCCAGCCTAATGGACAGCAAGAGCCATTTTGAAAGCAGCTTCTTTGCATGATTGCTTGTGAAATTGGCTGAAGGTTGGAGATGGGGAAAAAAAGAAGGAAAAAAAGCTTAGGCATAAAGTTACGCTCTTCACAATGAGCAAAGTTTTTGGCAGAGAAGCAGGAGTCACTTATTTTAGCTAATGGGCTTGCTATGCTTCCTGATACCAAAAGAAATGTATGAGTTTGAAGAGCTGCATATCAAGCAACTAGGATCATCTCTGTAGTGGTCAGTGCCAGCCAGTACAGGAAGAGCATCCAGAAGCACTGATGACTTCTGAAAATTTGTGGATGTACATGAAAAAGGGCAAATTTCTGTCCCCTGTTCCCTACAGAGAAACTCCACCTCATCTTTGCCGTGCCCCAAGATGGCAGCAATGTCAGGAAACGTCCTGGCAAGAAGAGGTTTAAGTGTGGGGCTGAAACTGTGATGCTGTTTCTCCATTTGATACAAGGGTTCTATTAGATCAGTGAACATCATTCACAGTATATGAAAGTGTACCAGAAAGGAAGGTTTTGTGTTTGAAAAAATAATTTGCTACTTTCATATGATTGCTGTTGAATAACCCGCATTTTCAGTTGTGGTAAGAAGTGTTGGGAATGGCCCGGCTGTTCTACACACTAGGGCTTTGCGTCAACGCTGCACACAGGGTAGTCACCACTGCCAAGCAGCAGCTAGCCTGGCATGTAAAAAGTCAGAAATTAATACCCCAAAATAAATCTCCCAAAGTATTAGTAGTACAAGAAGATGCCATTTTTCTTCTCTTTAGTTTCAGAGAGGGAAGTAACCTCAAGGGACAAGAGTTTCAAAGCACAGATTGAAAAGAAAATTCTTTGTCTAATACAGCTAATGGGTTTATGATTTTTAGTGCCTGTATGAATATTCACACAAAAAGACAAACTTACTCTAAGTCTTCTGAGATCATGAGAAAAGAAGTTTCCAAGTTTGAAACTTAATTTCTCTTGAATCCTTTAACATTTCAGTTATATTTTTCTTAAAATGTCATGGAATTTTGTTTTCCTTTTATGTTGTAATAATAGTATGCAAGGGACTGGCATGTGAAAAGAGGCAGCATCATAAGCAGAAATAAAGTATGTTTTGAGGGAGTGAACTGGTTGTTCTGAGAACTGCAGGGACTCAAGGAGGACACAGGTCTCTGGAAAACAGATGGAGATTTTAGGTGCTTAGCTTTGTGGTTGCAGCATGAAACATTTTGGTCATCTAAATTATGTCCTCTTTCAAGTTCTTATTAATTTCTTTATAAAGTAAATATTGGGGACTGAAAAAATAGATAGAAAGGAACATGCAGTAAATAGATTACTGATTTATGAGGAGATGTTTGAACGTCCATTTTAAAGAATGAAAGCATATATTACTTACCAGACTTTATTCCAAACAACTGCACAGCATTTTTAATTGACATCTCAGGTAGGATTTTCAGAGGGACTCAACTGTTTTCTAGTTTTCTTCATTTAAAAAATCAATAGAGATATTACCATGTACTTTAGTAGAAGGCCATTTCAAACAGCTTCTTTTCTGTTATTCTGTTGTAATCCCTAAATTGGCTAAATGTCTTGCCTCAGACGTTTGTGTTGAAAGTGGCTCTGGTGCCACACAAGAGCATCTTAGCTTCTGTTTCTTTTTCAAAACCTTTCAAGTTCCACTTTACTGCAGTTTGAAAGTTGAGACTGTCTAAATTGTGTGAGGTACTGCTGCCAAACTAGCTCGTGTTTCAAGAATTAGCAGCAGGCTTTGGAGATTATTTCTGCCTGAACAGAACCAACCCAAGACTCTGGTCTCCATCCTGTCTTCCAAAACCTTCAAAAAAATAAGGTGATCAAATATGTCAAAACTGAATAATACAGATACACAATCTACTTTGTATATGCTTGCTAAACACTTCTGCTTTGGAAAATGCACAAAATCTTTAGAATCAGATCTTTAGATAACACCACTATTTCTTCTCCCTCTTTGATACCTTTGAATAGACTTCTGTTTAACAAGAGTTAGGATTTACCTGACTATGTCACATTGCAAGTCCTAGGACAGTAATTGGAAAACAATTCTCTGCTAAGTATGTTGAAGACTCCAGTGTATATTAATTTTTTTAATTTTTTTTTAAGGCAAACTATTGTATACTGAGGGAGTAGGGAAAACATAGGACTGGGAAGGGAAGGAATAAGAAGTCAATTCAGTAGCAAATCTTTTTTTTTTTACCCATCTGAAAGATTCGTTTAGCCCTAAGTTACACCATTTTCAGTCTGTTTTCTTTGTTCTTATGTAATTCTGCTCTTCTTCTCAGGAAATAATTTTCTTAATTATTGCTTTCCACAGCATATTCGAGGTTATCTTGCCAACTGTTTGCCTTCTTTAATATGGCTCTGAAATATGCATTATGATGATGATGATTACAAGAAGCTTTTTACAAAATCACTCTTAAAAAAGTAGTATCAGATACTCTGAGTTGGAGTCATAATTAAGAAGAAATATGTTTGCTATTTTGACAATACATAAAAGCTCAGGTACGTACTCACCCATGTCACTGATTGTTACCATCAAAATGACAACCCACCCTTTCTGTATGGTGATCTTTAACTTTTAGTAAGTGTTATTATAGAAATAGTATCTATACTCATCTGTGCTTCTTGGGCAATTTCAAATCCCTTCAACTCCTCGAATCTCATAAACTTCCAAGAGAGGTTAGCCTCCTTAATCACTAAAGAATTGAAAATCCTAAGGCAGCTAGACTGTCTTTTACTCACTGCTGCAGTATAGTTCATAACACATTTCTCTCAACTGTGTTAAGCTAAAAAGTTCCTTCCAGTATGCATTTCTCTTTGACAGTCATTTTAGGTTACCATGAGAACCAGTTAAAAATGGGGAGCAGCAGAAGAACATCAAACCAAGTGGAAATATTTTTTATTTAAGTAAACATAAAGGAAAATATATTTTGATTTTGTAGACCGCTGATTGCGGAGCATCTTCACATGAGAGATCCCTGCAGTATTTGCTAACTAAGAAATTTCTATTTAATTTTCAGGCATAAAAATCTCGTTAAGCTCAATTATCATTGATAGTAGAGCACAGGCATTTAAAGGTAGAAGAGAGTATTATGGTGAGATTGTAACTGTCTTAGAAAAAATTCCTAAATCTGGGTCTTAATAAGTTAGACAGATAAAATAGCTAAAAGGAGGAAGGCATGTCAGAGATGGAGTACAACCACAGGCGACTCTCTGATTAGGGCTGGATTTAAAGCTACCCTGTGGAGCTTCTAATCAGAACATGTTCAGGTTGCCCTCTATTTGTAGTGACATGGTTTAGAGCCCAAACCCAATTACTTTATTTTCTCATTCTGTTACTTCATCATTTATTTTCTCCTCAGGATGATATGCCTCATAGTCCTTAATGAAGTCAGCAGGAGCTGTGAGGGCAGATCTTCAGATGATGTAAATTTATCCCCATCATTCCATTGCACCTCATCAAAGAGCAGGCCCAATCCTGTCTGACCTCACACTTTTTTCAGCCAGATATTACTTGTTGTGTCCTGCCTTAAGTTTGATTTTAGTTGATGTATTTTTCAAGATAGACAGTTATTTTAACTTAACAGAGTGTTTTCTAGAAGATAGTAATAGAGTCCATGTTTGAGCCCAGAAGGACAATCGTACAGAATTGGATCAAAATTTTACCCTATTAGTTGTTAAAGAACCTTGGCGTTCCTGAGGAAAAAAGAAATTTCCCACCAAAAATGACAAAAGCGTTTCCATGTAAGTCATGATCTCCCTCAAGCATTTTTGAACTGCAAAGTAAGCATTTGGGCATTGTTATTAACATAATCAACAAGATTACATTGCCTTCTAAAATTAGATTCTTCCAACGCATACCCCTTCCCCAGGGTAGGTCACTGCAGTCTTCAGTTTAGTGATCCTTTTCTGTCCCAAGGCAGAATAGGTGAAATTAAAGGGTATGACTAATTAATGCAGTGACTTAAACAGGGAGCAATAAATCAGACGTGCCTTAACTCTCTACTTTATACTGTTTATTATGTTAGTTCATGTGGTTTATCCTTTCAAGCCTGCTAGCACTCTGAGAGTCAGGAGTGTTTCAGAGTAAGAGGGGTACCTCATAGTGTTTATTTGTCTGGTTCTTTTGCTTTTTTAATATCATTTCAGAATGGTGCTTGGAGTATGTCTTATCTGCCCATTCTGAAGGCAGAGCCACTCCACATCCATTTTTGGAGGTCTCAAGCTCCTGCTAAGAGGTTTAGGCTAAGCTCCCGTATAGGGAAAGAGCTGAAGTGTTTTCTGTACCCTACCTTGAGACCTGCCTTTTTTATCTTTGCTTTTGCAGACTGGATCTGGACAGAGCGTAACTGCTGGAACTTAGATCATCACCATTTCTTTTGAGCTGGTCTTTTCCTGAATCATAGTACTGATGCTTTTGAGAGGGAATTACTCAGACTTTAGCTAGGGGTGTGCTCTGCCTTAAACCTTGAAGGGTTGTTTTTGTGTTTTCTTTACTTGGTTATAACAGAATTCGGATTATATTTTTAGAAAAAGTAAATATGTTTAAAAAAGAAAAATAATGTACATGACATAGAAAAGAGAAAGGACATTGGGGTAGCATAAATCTTTACGTATAATTATTTGCCTTCAGTAGGAGCAGCAGTTGATCAGGTGTTTCAGCTGTGCTGTATTAATGTGCAGGTGTTGCTAGATGAATTCTAGGCAAATTCCTGTGTGTTTTCTCCTCAGCTGCATACAGTTTATTTAAAAAAGAGAGAGAAGGAAGAACCCAAGTTCAGCAGGTGCTGCAGAGAAGTGAAAAGGTGTGAAGAGTGAGAGATTCAGCAGCATCAGCTGCCACAGTTGTACCGCTGCTGCTAGATTGATACAAGCCTCCCCATAGAAGCTGCTTGTCTCCACGATTTATATCTCAGCTGTAAATTGTATTGGAGCAGGAACTACCATACCTCAGGGTTATCATGGGCTTATCGCCTCAATGTCTCACAATTTTTAATTTTTATTTTTAATAAGAAAGGTATAGGGGTAATAACATGGAAAAAATGAAAAAATAACATTTGAAAAAATGCTTTTGTAAAAATGCAGATGCTGCATTTGTATGCAAATGTATATTCTTTTATTTTAAAAGCCAGTTGACACTTAGTTGTGGGGTGAGTGAGAGTCACCTGGGTTTGAGCCGTGAGGAACAGCAGACTGGAGCACAGGGCTGGGCTGAGCCACAGAGTCACTGAGGTTAGAAAGGACTTCTTGAGATCAACAAGTCCAGCATGCTGCTGGGACTGGTCTTCTTTTGTTTAGGTACAAGACATGATGCATTCAGTGGTGTCCTGCAACAAAAATAATCCATTGGAAGAGAAACAAGCACATAAAAAAGTTTAAGTAAACCATTTACACTCCTCACACTCCTATGAAACTAACACTTTACACCATTTTGCAAGTAGGCTATGGGCTTTTTTAACCACCATTTCAAGAAGGAGTGTTATTTTTGTAGATGTTTTTAGGGATACAGTAGTGGGACAGGAAATTACATTCTCAGGTGGTATTTGAAACTCTGCAAGAGGGGGAGAGCATTCAGGGCTTGGCAGGAGTCATGAGAAGAATAAGTAATTTACATTGAAAGTTGAGTTGAAAAGTGCATTGATTTTCAGTTCTCTGATACATAACAGTTGTGTTACAACCTCTCACAAAGTCTAGCACCAGGAATGTTTCATCACTAATTCTTCCACACTTGTTCTGTTGTGCCGATAAATCTCTGAGCTCCTGTGCCCTGGGTTGAAATTCCCATGGCTCAGCCTGGCCAGAGAACTGAAGTCCCCAGGGCTGCCTGCTGGGGGACTTTATTTCCAGAAGATTTCTTCACCACAGCAAGCTTCTGGAAGTCCTGAGGCCTTGAGCTAAAGGGCTTTGGGGGGTAGTTATTACACCTTAATTACATGTGAAGCCTTACACCTTTATTTTACATATTGATATTTATAATACACCAGCTGTATTAAAACAAGGACCTTTTCTTACTGAATCATCCAAATGAATATTAGAAAGATCATCAACAGTATACACCTGAATTCAATTATCCAAAGACTAAAATTGCATATTGTGGACTGATGTGATCTATGTTTAAGTCAGAAAGAAAGCTTGAGACTGCATTCACTCATAGTTTGACTTTAGTCCCCTCTGGGCAGAAATGAAACTAAGGGTGTTCAGGAGCTTGCTGTTGAGAAATTTTCTTACTGTTTCCTATGAAGACAAGTGCTAAGTTGGTTTGAAGCCTTACTGAAGAAGGCTGTAACTGTAACTGAAGTTACAGTTAAACAAACCTGCCTGACATATTTTAATTTAGCAAACTGATGGGGTATTTTAAGCAAAGGTCTTGATGCAAAATAGAGTCTCCCTACGGTCTATTTCTCCAGGGATTTAAAAGGAGCATGCTGCTATTTTTCACCTTATTTCCACCTGTTTCTACCATTTTTTCCTGTTCGTGTCTTCTCCATGCTCTTCTTTGCTTTCTCAAATCCTCTTAGTGAGATGCTTGCTGTCAATCATAGCGGATACTGCTAGGTAGATGTCTTCTTCTCAAGCTCTCCTGCTTATATGTAATTTTTCTGACCCTTCTGTGTCCAATTCCACAAAGGGTTTTAAACAGGGTAGGGTAAGAGGCAAAGTTTAGTTTTTGGCAGCAGTGACAGTTTATGATGGACAACAAACTTCTCTTTATTTATGAACTGATACCAAACCTTGCTGAACCTCTTGGGATGTCCTCCTTAACAAAAGACTTAAGAATTCAAAATCACTGCTCAGTCTCAGGAAATACAGTATGACTCTTCAAGGATGCTGTCTGCAGAAGCTCAAGATTTAGTCAGAACTGGTGTGCGAAACCCTGCTCACACTTTGCTATGTAGAAATTAAAATAGTGAGTGCAAGGAAGTGAACTAGGCAGATACCTTTACAAAGCAGTCCCTTCCCTCTTCTGCATCAGTCTTGCACAGTCTGTCCCAAAACTTTTCATACAGCCTCTCTTGTTACAATATTTCTCAAGCACAAACTCAGGGAGAAGCCCGGGGGAGGAAGAAGCTGGACATTCCTGTTCATTTTCTGAACAAAAACAAATGAACCCAAAACAAAATGAAATGAAATAAAACAAAACATGTCAAAATCTTCCAATAGCAATCAAGCTGTGATATTGCCTATCACTGTGAGAACCTTGCACAAATAGATGAAAGGAAATAGTTAGAAATTAAAGAACAAAGAGTGAATGAAAAGATTTTTTAATTAGTATAGCCAGAATTAATTTTCCCATTTAGAAAAAAAAAGGAAAATTTCATCTTTAACCCCAGAATCTGCTTTTGGGATGTGTCTATGTAGTTGGATCTTACTTCTAGCGAAAACAATGTTCTGTAAGGCATAATACTGTATTTTCCAGGGTAACAATAATAACAACAATAACAACAACAATAATATCATCATTATAATCATCTTACAAAAATCTTAGCAGAGTTTCTCTCCATCATTCTTGGGCTTCTGACATGATGGGGTTTTAGGGCAACTCCAGATTACTTGGACTAGCAGAAGTTGTGTGTAAAAAAATTCTTTACTAATACAGAATGGTTTTGACCAGCTTATCTAGATTTTTACTTTGTCATTGGCAGACCCTAACCATAAGAAAATGTACATGATATGCTTTTATATCTGGAGAAGATTATTTCACTCAGCTGCTGAGGGGAACAGGCAGGGAGCCCTCAGATATATCCCCAATTGTGGCTGCTGGGCAGGTGAAGTACAGCAGAAAGTGCATGCTGACAAGGTCTCTCCATGTAGCCTTTTACATTTGTCACCGCTGGAGACAAAATACAGGACTAGTCAGTTGCTCTGATTTAGAATGCATTTTTTGTGTAACATATTTACTTTGTTAATACTATACGGACAAATTTGCATGGGCACTTTGAGATCTTTAGATGAAAGGCTTGTTATTCTCACTGCAACAGTCACCAGATGGTAGTTTTAAAGTCTTATTTGGTATGCAAATATTTCAGTCTTTCTGAGAATATTATTATTTTTGTGTGCGTGCGTGTTGCAGGATTCTTTTGCTTTGTTTAGGTGTAAACCACAGAAAGTAGAAAAAGAGTTCTTAACATGGTGGCTTATTGGTTAAGAAGCATTAGTAGCTGGTAGAGGTTCATTGCAGAGGTACTCACTTCTATGCACTCTGTTCAACAATTGGGATGTATACCACAAATAAATAAACCTTGTTGTAAAACATCCATTCTCCATACTTGCCTTCCTGTATGATAGGTGGAATTATGAGACCTGCTAGTAGGGCAGCAATAGAAGGTTGGGAGTTTTTCTCCATGTGCTTTTTAGTCTGTGTTGTTTTCAGACTGTGTTTTATGATCTCATGTTTGCAGCACCTGGGCTATTGGAGAAACTCCTTGCAGAGCATCTACTGCAGTTGTGTTTCCCCTCCTGCAGTGTGAGCATGTCTCCGAGTAAAGAGCATAACATCAATTTCAACTTGTTAGATACTTGGAGTTAAAGTCTTTGCTCCTCCAGAAGGGGTCAGCTCTCTACCACTGCAGGCTCCTCACTTACATGCTGGTATATACTGTTCTTCTCCTACAGCCTGGATTCCAGTAAGTTCTTTATCATGTGTTTAGTTACTTTAGCTGGGCACCTAAAAGACAGGGATTTCCTTAGTGTGCGTCATTTGGACTACAGGTCCTGATTGTCAGAACAGTGCTGTTTGGTATGTACTCCTCTCTGATGAACAGAGGATGCTGGAGAAGAGAAGCAATTATGTAAACCAGTTGTGAAATGCTCTAATCAATGCAATCAATTTTTACAAGTTCATTTTTTGTTAAGGTTTTTGTTCTGTACCAATTGTCATGCATTCACTGGTTGTGATGGGCTTTGAGGAAAGCCATTAAACACCCATGAATCAGTGGCATTAGTGATTTTATACATGTTGATGGACAACATAGATCAAGGCATTTCATCTTGCAGTCACCTTCTTCCCTGACAACACGGCGGTGCTGGCTGTGGAGGAAAAGCATGGAGGTGCTTTGATCCAGGGAGAAGAATATTATGAAGCTCAATTGACTTCAAAGAGTTGCTATGCCAGTCCTGCAGTCACAGCTGTCTAGCTAGATCTTTAAAGGCTATTTCTTGGTCCTGCAGGCTCTCAAGTTTCAGAAGCACACACGCTGGCCCCAGTTTCACTAGCAAGGCTGTAAAGTAAAGGTGTCTAGATTTCTAGGGGTAGCTAAGTTGTCACAAAGATACGCTTTTTTTAGTTCTCAGGTCATTTATACTTATGTCAAAAGCCCAGCAAGCCTTTGTATATCATCAATGAAAACACACGCTCTGGAAAGGCTGCTGGGCTGTAAGGCTCCTGATCTATTAAAAAACAGCTTTAGGCAGATAGCATCTAGACCTTCAATCACTCTACATTTCAGGCTTTCACACAAGAGCAGTGCACATGGGTCGACTAGCAAGCCTCTTTGTTCCACTGAACATTGTAAAGCTGTTTCTTTAACATGTACACTGGATCTGTAACAAAACTGTAAAAAAAAATGTATAAATTGAAACACACAGAGGAGAGGGAAGAAGACAGGGAAGGGATGAGCATATGAGGCAGCTTAAACATCTCTGCTTTTTATATCTTGAAAATGATCACCAGCATTTTATGCTCTGCACAGGGAGACGTATTTTGCCCAGGTTTATATATTTACATTTACTGGAGTTATTTGGGGTGTAAGCTGGCTGAATCTGATCTTGCATTGCAAAATAATTTTTGCGAGGAACCACAGTACGGTCAGTAGGCTCCCTATCCTTTTACTTAACCATCCTGATGAGTGCTCGGGATTGCTTAGGAAGCATTCGACTTATTTTCTTTTACAATGAGAATACAATTATCTAGATAACTATCAAGAACTCTTTTATGTTCCTTTCAGAAAGAGGCCAGGAGAAAAGCAAAGATTACACACTACTATAACACAGTAAGGATACCCTTCTCTGCAGAGCCTTTGGAGTCAGGAGTTCATACTGATCTTGGGGGTAGATACTTTTCCATGATAACCATAGAGTCATTCCACAGCAGTTTTGAAATCTGTTCATGCCTAGACTCTGGATTTGCTATAGTGATTTGCAAATAGAAGTGGAATAAGGCAAGGTGACCTAGCCTCTCCTGCGTTTTGTGAGCTGACTATTGCTGCCTCAGCACCAGGACCATTTTTTCACTAGAGCTGTGAATGGCTGGTCTGTAAATGAAAGAATCAATAATTATCTCTTAAAATAAAGCGCAGCTGATCTTCCGTCTCTCCTCCCTCTCAGATGTGGCCACAGTACCTGTTTTACACTCAGCCTGCCTGATGTCATCAACCCCAGCTCCCACGTCCTTCTGCTACGATGATGCAGATGTGTTCCACATAGTCCATAGCAAGAATGCATAAGTTCATGTCCGTGTTACCTTGTGAGCTGTAAACATATATAAGGAAACTTCACCGCTTGAAACTTGCTTGCACATAGCCAGCAAGTGTCCTTCCAGATTTCTCAAAAGCAATGTAAAATAACAGGATTTCATCTGGAATTTTCCCCGCTATTGTATTTTGGGAGACTCTTTTTAAATCCCCACAGATTCAATCACAATTCAAATTTAGAAAGTCACTGTGCTCTTTATTGCCCTCAGAAGGAAGGGTCCTTTTGGATTTTCATGTCAAACCTTAACACGATAGATGTAGGTGTTACTAAAAAAATGCCAGCTGGTCATTCTTAATTTACAGTAATTTCAATGAAAGTACCTAACTGCAGAGGAGATCATGAAGGTTTCAAACAATACAGCAAGGAGAACTAGGAAACCTATTACACTCCTCACTCCTCCACATCAAGGGGGAAAGCAGTTCACATTGGAGATCACGTGACAAAACCCACATTCATGGCTCTGCCAAATGATATGTACACACCTCACTGGAAGGTGTGACTCAACTAGTTTATTTGCTGATGGTCTGGGGGACACATCAGGGTAGGGTGTGGATGGGGTTTTCCAGGTCGTGAGTAAATTTAAAAGGAGCTGCACAGTTGGCAGTGCTGGAGATGATACTTCAAAACTTTCTCAGGGTCTGTGATAGTGTCCTCTGATGTAGACCTATTCTTACCCAGTCTAGAGTAAAAACCATTAAGAGCACATGACTGAAGAGTGTAGAAGGACTAGCGCAGATCCTGTCCACAATTTCCTAGAAAGGAACATAGATCTTGGAACAAGTTGCATTTATCAAAAATATTTACTGGTTTTGTAGAAAATACATGCATGTTAACCAGTAATGTGAATGTGATGCATTGTGACTGGATAATAGCATGGTATAAAATTCTGGCCCATGTAAAATCTGCCTTGTGTCTTTATCTGACACAAGATGAGCAGATCCAGATCTCATGGGAGAAATGTTGCTATGACAATTTACACCAGCTAAAAATATACTCATGAATGCTTAAAAACCAAGCTAGTAAAAGCAATATTCCCATTCCAGGATAAAACCAAACAGTTTATTGAAAGATCAGAAATGGGTAATTCTGTGGAATGTCCTTTGGCCTTGAGTTATTTTTCTATATTCAAAGAATTTAGTCTCTGCAGTGAACAGTAAACAATTAAAAATTTAAATTGTGTAGAAAATATGTATGTTTTGCATAGATCTTCTAGGATGAATTGCATGTTACCACATTTTCAAGTTTTTTTGAGCATGTGAAATGCTGTCTGTCTGTGTGCTTATCAGTCCTAGAGACCAGCAATACAGTGGTGATCACAAAAGAACATTTTCTGGAGCTGTTGAAAGACATGATGTGACTTTCTCAAATAGACAAGGAAATATAAGGCTGTGGAAATCATTATGTCGTGTCCAAACAAGAAGTGTGCAGGAATAATTTTCCAAATGTCTCTGTCAGTATTTTTACAGTACCATCATCTGCAGAGTGGGCTGGAGTTCTGGTTCTTAAATCATTTTTTTCAGTTGAAAACACAAATGAGGATGTGGCAGGTCACACATACACCTCCTTCTTGTCACAGTGTTCCTTGTGCTTGAGTATCATATACTGATGGAGAAAGCAGAGTTGTTATATTGCTTTTCTGATGTAGGTGAAACCAAGCATTTTAAAAGGCTAAAAGCAGTGTGTACGTGGCCCAAATTCTAGCTTAGACCCTGTGCCTTAGCATTTGCTTCTGGCCGGACATAGGTTTTCAGTCCTCAGATGAATCACCATTTGAAGGGATCTACCTATCTGCTGAATGCTGGGAGCCAGCAGTATACCACCAAGCAGTGTTCCTCTAATTTGGGATCCCTAACAGTGTTTACATCATGAGACCCTGTAATTCACTGTGGGCTCTGGCTTTCCAGATCCTAGCCTGTGGCCTGGCGGAGATGCTTCTGTTACCGGCTACTAAATCAGTTAATCAATTCAGAGAAACCCTGTCAATATGCCCACGAAATTTTACTGAAGCTTTCTACCATTTTTGCACATTCCCTGAAATTCACATAAGAAGATTTAGTCACTGGAAGAAACGAAACTTTTCACTATTCTGGTGCTTGGCAGAAAGCATATGCTAAAGAAAATGAAGAAATACAGGTGAGAATTGAAAAGTAGTGTGTCAAACTGTTCTTCTCGCTGGCTGAAATGCTAGGTAAAACTCCCTGGACTTCGTCTATAGGTGGACAGACCAGATGAATATAACATTAACAAAGTTAGAAAGATCCATGAAGCACTGTAACCAGAGCAGACCCTTTAATTTTATTGAGGTCAACAGTCGGGAGTTTGACTTTGACTTCTTTTTCTTCTGTCTCTTTCAGATTAGGGTGTATAAAACTAGTTTGTGGTAACCTGCTTTTACTTAGTGCATCCAGCCTTTCAAATTATCACATGGGTATAAAAATTTGGCAGAAACAAAATTCTTTTTCCTGAAATATTGGGCATTTATCAGCATACAATTTGAAAATAAGTTCACAGTCCTCACACTTTGGTTTCATTTAATGCAGCCAGAGAATGAAATCTCATTGTGTGTAATTTTTATAGTCTTCTTGATTTTATCTAAAAATCAACAAAACATTGAGGAGAATGAAAGCCTCAGTCTTTTCCTTGCTTTCTTGCAAAGTATGATCAAAGAAATACATATGTTGTTCCAAGTCTGCAAAAAAACAGGAGACTGGAGGAAAGTGAGAGAAATGTATTCATGAGCTCGATACTTTTATTGGAAATATACAACAAAGCAGTGGGTAACTCCTATAGAAGCCTGTCACCATGACAAAATCAATTATCTTTACTGCCTGTTGGTTTGGCTGGATGGCAACATACCAGCGTAGGAACAATGCAGCCTTCTCTCACTGCAACACATTTGATTTCCACTCTGATTGCTACCCTCTATGTCTACTATCACATTAAGAGAGTAGTAATATACCTTCAGTCTATATGTCTATGCACAGATCTTGGTGAGCAAGGTGAAAAAATTTTAAAGAAATCCAACTGGAACTGGAATTTTTTTCCCAACATAGAAAAGGCTGTCCCTTGCTGTTACAAAGGCAATCAAATCCCACATATGAGGAATACTTTAAATGTTGAGGTCCTTATGTTAAGGCCTTTGATATGGAAAACCAAAATGTCAATGGATTTGAGTGTACATGTTTGTGTCTGTGTTTTTAATGAGTGTTCTGTATGAGTACAGACAGCAAAGTTTGCAAAGAAATAAGACCAAATCTTGGATTTATAAAACAAAGGAGGGAACACTGAGTTACTTACAGCACCCTGAGGCTGTCATGTGTTGGCGCTCCAGAATTCTGTATTGAGATGTTTGCTTGTATTCAAGTGTCCTTGAATACTTGAATTATAAGACTTTTATTTTATTGGGATTCCTAATAGTAGGAGTTGCATATCAGTTGGCCTGGAAAACAGGCTAAATATAAACATACCTTTTGAATGCCTGAAGTGGAGCTATTGTCTCAGGAAGCCAACTACTTGGTGTTGGCTGTGCCTCAAAAGAGACATATGGAAGTTTAACTCTTCTTTCCTTCTCCTTTTCCTGCCGTCTTGGTGTCTTCACCTTGACGTGTATTTTTGCATTGCTTTGCATGGATTGTCTGTCCTGTTGTGTCTGATGGTGGAAGCCATGCCTGCAACTGCCAGTCCAAATGCAGAGTTCAAGAAAGACCTTCCATACATAGTATGCAGTGGTATGTTTGCAATTCCAGCCTGCCTGGTTGCCTGGGATAAGTCAGCAGGTAGGGGCAATGATACTGCAGCATTGAGAAAGTTGGGGCAAGTTTTGTTATATTTGTTTTTCAGGGCAAGCATAGAATTGCATCGTTCTATATCAGGGAAGGGTGATAAGGGAGAAAGCAAAATGAGAAACCTTGCAACAGCAGGACAAGAGTGTCAATAGTAGTCAGGGAATGGAGGAGTGGGAAGAAGTAATAACCCTTTTGACTTGACGCACATAAGAAATTAGCAGCCTGGGAACACCAACTGTTGCCTTCCCTGGAAAGAAGAAGGAGATATATTTTTGCATTGCCTTGAAGTATGCCAGGCAGAACACCAAGGTCAGTGATGACTAACTTAATGATTGGGGTTGTGGAGGGGAGGGGAAGTCACAGCTTCGTTCCCACCATGCCTGCTCTTGGACAGATCCTTAGTATTACTAGAGCATCTGTCTTTCTCTGAAATAAATAGGAGTTTATCCTAATGGCAATTACATGCCTAAACACCTTTTGAGGACCTAATTCCTATACTCACAACTCTGTCATTAGTTAGGTGAACTATTCTGCCCTTTTCCTCTGTGGTGCTGTGTGAAAGACGTGACAATTTGTGAGGAGACAGTACAAAAAATAGGATCAGAGGCCTAATGCACAGCCATTTCAACAGGATGATACTGTTGTTACTGTATCTGAAGATGAATAATCACATAATGAAGTATGTTAGGATGGAAAGATTGAAACTGTAGTCATGGCAAATGTGTACAGTCTTATTGCCATTTTTCTTAGATAAAACCATAATGGTTCTCTGACATAGTCTCTAGAGCTTCAGTTTAATTAGATTTACATTTTTACATGTGTTTTTCCTTTCTAAGAAGGCTGCAAATTATGGACTCTGGTGTTTCTTTTCATTACCAGAAATCTATTTTCTGCTTTTCAAAGAAGAGGTTGTTGCAAGCCTTGTGATGACCTCCATACTAATGCAGGTCAAACTTCTCCACCACAATTAGTCAATCCAGGCAAATTACTCCATAGTGAATTAAATCTTTGTTGCATCTAGTTGTCAATCTTGCAATTGTTGTAAGTCTCCCACACTGCAACTGAAGAGAGAAGTGTCTGACATTAGGAACAAAGTAGTGTTAATTTACCATTAAGTACCACTGCAGTACTAACTAGTACTCTCCTGGATAGTTATTAGTACTTTCCTTGACCAAATACCTGTGGAAGACAAATTTGTCAGTGAAGATCAGCTGTTAGCTGACATGGCTTGCTGGCTAATATTACAGGACAGTATGGGGGATGTCTCCAGTGTGGTCTCTGATGTGTGCTCAGCATCTTCCCTTATTCACCAGATCAGCATGAACTCCATGTCTAGCAGGCTGATTACCTAGTCATGATGGTGAAAATATTCAGGGCATTGACTTCTTTTTACCCTACCTTTATTCCATGAAAGTGAGAATGGGAAATGAGTTAAGAAAAAAACCAAGTTGACACCAAGTTTATAAAATAGAATCAAGTAACAGAATTTTCTTCAAATTTTGACAAGACTGCCAGCCTTGCATAAGACTGTCAGTTCCTTACAGAGTCTTCTGCGGTAATGACACTGGATGAATAGAATGGAATAAATCACAGGGTTCTAGCAATCCAACCAGAGCTTACTCAGCAATGAGTTTTGATTGTTTCTTTAGTGATCAAGGTTTGACTGTCAAAAGTCCTTTCTCTTTTTACAAAGCTTGTGAGTGTTCAGGTGACTGAAGATAACTGAAGCTAGTCAGGAAACACTCTCCCTGAAAAGTCATGCTCTAACAGCTTGGTGTGCTGAATGCCTAGTAATTCTTTTATCTGTGAGGATACAATGCCTGGAAAAATCATCTTTAAAAGTGGATCTGTGCTTTTACCTTTACTGCTAAAGATTGGTATGAAGTAAAGCATCTGACTTGATATATGTTCCATGTCAGCTGTAAGATACTTGCTTCCGTGTTAGAATTGCTGGGGAGAATTAGCTCTCTTTGTCATGGATGTGGTCAGACTAACTGATTGTCATTAATCCAAGTATACATGAGACCAGCCTACTGGTACCATTTCCAAATGGAAACACTGGCTTTACTGCTGGTAGAGACTTGTGGCTTTGCAAAGATCCATTTTTAGAAGTAGACTTGATTGCCCCTCTTGATACTTAGCCAAATCCATGTGTTTTATCATGATTGCTACAGTAACCTTCCAGTAATAGTAGTGCTGGCTCATGTTTCTCTCACTAAAAATCTTCCTTCCTCTGTTTTGGAAAGCATATTTTGTTTGGTACCCTCTTCTACCCTGCTTCTGATCTATCATTTAATGTTTTACTGCTGAAAATGCTTTTAAAAAATTTAGTGGTTTAACAGAAAGTTAAGAGAAAGGAAACGCTAGAGGGTATGAATCCCTCTAAAGGAGAGGAAATTGGCAGATAGATAGCTTTATGACTTGAAAAAAAAGACAAGTAGTGCCTCCAGGGCCATTTTGGGAAAGGTGACCGAATTCCTTTGGGGTGTGTTATTGCAATCAAGTAACTCACTGCACTGGAAGAGACCATGCACATGGAAGTCCTGCTGAGGACTTTCAAAAGTAACCCCACTGTTTGGGTACTCTGAGGTGTGTTGAAAGCACCCGAATGAAGGCACCCAGTGTTTCTGGTCACTCTTCAAAACTTTATCTCACCAGTTTGTATTTCTCACTGGGCTTCCCTGAGCAACTCAGAGTTGTAGTGATTTAAGTAACTTGCAGTTGTAGGGAAAGATCGTTCCAATAAAGCTTCAAGCCCAATTCTGAGTTTAACTTGGGAAGCTGGTCTCACACCTTGAGTCTTGCAATAGGCCCTGCAAGCTGTTTTGCATGGGTATCTCCCTAAACACATGAATGCTCATCTCAGCTAATGACTTTGTCTTCACATGGGTATGGATGCCTGTCCTATGGATCAGTTGCAGATTTCAGTCGTGTGACCAGCTCATGTTAACATCTAAAGATTCCTGAAGATGCCAGGGGCCAGATACCGCCTCTTAGATTCTAACCATGGAGAACTATGCAGGAAATAGACTGCGTTTTGGATTCAGGATAAGAGCTACAGTCATTGAATAGGCTGTTATTGAAGGATGCAATGCTGTGGGTAGTCTTCTGTTTGTAGGACATCTGCTTTTAACTGTCATTAGTTACATCAATCAAAGCAACCTCCACGTTGCCTAGTATTCCTATAAGCAGATACGAGGCCTCTCACTGACAGCTCTGGCAGCTCCTTTAACATATACCCTCCCTTTCTAAGTGGGTAACATTTCACAAATCCTTTCCTAGTGCTGCCACTGCCTGAAGTGGAAAAACAGCCTGAGACAAATCCAGTCATTCAGAAAACTGAATCGAGGCTAGGTCCTGTAGCTCACAAGGCTTGACTAAATGTATCCCAATACCTACCAGTTAGGGTCCAGGAATTATTCACCAATTTTACACTATCTTGTGTACAGTTTCAGAAGTAAAGGAGAAGGATGGACAGGCCAAGAACTTCACAATATTTAAACAAAAAAATGGGAACACCTTTTGCAGGATTTTAATATTTTGTCACTATCCAACCAGCTGCTACAGTAACTTCACATTTTTTCTCCAGAAAAGGAGGAGGGATATAGGAAAATCTGTGAGCTTTTTTAGTAAGATGTTTTTTGTTTTCTAGCTAGTGTGTAGATTTTTAGCTCAATTTCAAATGTGTATGACCTAGTTTAATACTTGACTGCTCTTCTTTTCCTGTTCTAGTTATTCCTTCATAGGATGATTATCCTATTTCACAGAGAAGCATTGCTTCAGGTACTCTGTATCCATGACACCCATCCCAGGAACATGCAAGCTCTACTTTTGCTTTATTGATTAATGTAGTATTAGTAAGATGCTTTGAAGATGGTAAGCACCCTCAAAGTGCTAACATAATTATAACCTTTTCTTCCAAGAATATTCCTAGATGAAAATGTAATATGGGTATGATTAATCCAAGATGGCAACAGGTAGGAGTTTCATACTTGTTAATAGCTTGGAAATTACAAATTACAAAAGCATCATTAGTTTACAGTTTAAAACATAGCTTATAGAGCCAAGCGCACTGATAAAAATGCAAACATGAAGGTATTCTGATGAAGTTACAGAAATTATGTGTATGCACATGCGTGTGTAAGAGCCTAATGCACATACAGAAAAAAAAGGGAGACTGGGTTACGTTACCATCTTTTTGCAACAAAATATTTTCAAGGTTTTCCTATACGTGGAAGCACTTCTTCCACTACTCCCTCTTGCCTTCAGTCACTTTCTTCCCATGTGTTTTTCTCTGTGCAGTGCTCCATCATGAAACACTGCTGAAAAGCTGGCCATATTTGTACTGTGAGGTTACATCCTTACAACTTTACAAAGCCCTGACAGGGGCAACTTACAACAAGATGAGAATTCCTGAACTTGACTGCTGACAAGTGTGACTTTGCTGACTGGGGCAAAGTGGCTAGGCACATCTGGAAAGGTACTGAACAGCTAGGATTTCAAACAGGTGCCTGGTGTCTTTACATCTAAGCTAAGAACAGTTACGAATGTACAAATATATCTGGATTTCTCCAGAAGTCAATAAATAGAAATGTACTTTATTTTACTTTGGCTGTGAGCCAAATCAAGGAAGTGGAGACAGCCAGTGAGGCGTATATATTCATGCCCTCTTGCACTGACCTCCGAGTTTACCCCAACTGTGCATTATTTCTGCTTGATGCAGCAAACTATTTTTCATACCATCATGGTATGTCACCCCTGAACTCCAGTCCTACAAATAGTTAATTATATGAAATGGCCTATTAACTTCAGTAAAAGGGCTACTCGTGCACAGAAAGCTGTGTTGTGCTGTGCTGGGTGCTAATAAAATAAAGCTGACCGTGATATTTCAAAGGACCAAGGCTATCTAAGGTATCCATATAAGTTTAAATTAATTCTCCCAGGGAAGTGAACTATGAGTTTCAATTTCTGTGTTAGTGATAAGTCTCCTACCTTTATTCTCCATCATTTATATTCATTGGCTGCAACAGACTGGAATCTCTGCGGCTTTGCTTCAATACAGAGTGGGATTTTATTTTCTCAATGTGCAAGGTTTCCTGTTTTCAGTGAAATCCTCTGTCATTTCCCCTTTTCCCCAGCATGCTTTTGCCTATTCACAAGGGTTGTATGTTTTAATGAACATTATTTTTTCCTATGTCTCAGCCTGTCAGAAAAGTTTAGTAAACCTTGTGCCTTGTGACAAATGTATTTAGCAGGTGGATCGAGCATATGCGTAATGTGCTCTCTTTGGAGTTGCTGTCTCTCTAAATTACAGAGGTGCAGACCAAAAACATCTGGCATTCCCTTAAGGGGAAAGTTGAGCATAGATTGCTTAATGCTGGCGATCCTAGCAGGGCTCAATGTTTGGCTTCATCAGAGAAAGGAGTTATGGAGAACCAGCATGAGACATGTCTCCACCATTTGTGCAGAGAGAAGTGAACCAGCACCTTGTGGCAAGAAGGCAACAGCCCCCTTGCTCCCATTTGGCATCTTCCCTGCCTGGATACACCACTGTCTTCCTTGTGGCATGGAACCGTTCCAGGTTTGCAACCTGCTTGCATGGCAGGAGAGAACTGTACTGTGCTCACCAGGACCTTCTTTGCACCTAGGGAGTGCAAGGTTGCAATGCAAACGGTAGGCTTTTTTGAACGTGGGTCTGTCAGTCAGACCTAACACAGCCATAAACTCATGCTCAAAACGTAATTTAGGATTTGAACTGATGCAGTCATCTGCAATCACTGTGGCCAAGTTACTGGGAACAGCATGGGCAGCTGTTTGGTTTTTTTCCCCTTTGGAAAGCAGGTCCTATATGTCAGAATCGACTCTTTCTTTCAGAAAATGCTACATACTGTCTGCTCCCACTCCAAAAGAGGGGAAGCTTTTGTGTCCAGGAAGTTTATGGGAAGGCTGAAGGTTATATGTAAAAGTGCTCTGGAGTGTTTAAAAAAGCTGCTTCCTGAAATCATGCCGTTGAACAGAATAATAATTTGGCTTCTATTGAGTGTGCGTGCACAAAGGACTCCCAAAATGAATAGTAGATCAGAGCATGAACAAGCACATTGGCTTCCTGGGAGGGAGAAAGGAGGTCCCGTTGCTCGGTGATGTGCTATTTGATGACTGTCACAATGCTGTCACAGCAGTTAACCAGGGGAGGAAGACACTATAAGCAGAGGAAAGGCTCTGGCAGTAAGAAATTATAGGCCATGGGAAATACATAAAAATGTACCATATCCATTACACAGAGTGTTCCCTTTTAGTTGCTCTGCTGTGTAAAGCTAATTGCAAATATCAATAGACAAAAATTCAGTTACTGTTAAGAGCACATAGTTTTCTGAGCTACCGAGTTTCTTTAACATGTCCGGGGTTCCACAACAATTTACAGGTGTAAAAGAGCCAAAGAATTCAATCCAGTGTGCTTATTTCTCAGAAGTTATTGCATTTTAAAGTGAATAACCTTGTTCAGCCTTTGCCTTTGTTCCTTATAACGTTGTCTGATGGATGCTGGAAGCAGAGGAATTACAGTGCTCCTAGTTTACTGCTCTGTTTTAAAGAGGGTGGCGTGGCCCAGTGGGCCGGAACGCAAAAGATGGATTCTCCACCAGGTAACCTTGAGTGTCTGGTTTCACACCTATGAGCCTCAGCTTGCTGTGTAGCTGAAAAAGGGTAAGGGGAGCTGATGGCACCTCCTCTTTGCAACCGTTTAAGACACAAGCAAAAAGCTCTGTGTAAGAAGCAAGAGTGACCTGCAGCTACACCTCATGAAGCAGGTTAGTTTTGGTACATGATTCAATTCTCCCATCTCACTGTCATTCTGTACTAAAAACACATGTCTTTAATATGAACACATTCATTCTGATCTGTCTGTTCCACCTGTTTTTCAAGGTTAATGGTTAGATGCTTCAAAATACAAATGAGGATATATACAGGGTTTGCTGGAACAGTGGTATAAAATTTTACTTCCTCTGTAATGCTACCTCTTCTTAATCTATCATAGTCTTAAAGAGCAAGGGTCTTCCTCCTCCTGTGAATTACAGTTGCATTTTACTGAACACTGTCAGCCTAATCTTTTGCAACAGCTCTTTGAAGACAGAAGCAGGAAGTCTGAATTGTATCTCAGTTCCAGATGCAAAAGAGATGAAGTCAGTGAAGCTGTATTAGTAGTGAAAGTCCATTTCAGTATAAATGTAAAATGTTACAAGAAACTATGCTTCAGTATCTTTGGGAAGCTAAAAAGAACATGAAATCCATTTAATATTTGTAGATGAACCACAAATATTTGGATGCTGTTGTAAGGCTGTTTTAGAGCATTCAGAAGCAATGCTGGCCATGAAAAACATTTAGCTGCTTCCAGAGCTGACATGAGTCGTTGCTTGTTTTCTTTTAGAGCAACACATAACGGTACTCAGCAGTGACTCTGAAAGTGAGTTAGTTCCCTTGTATGTCTGCATGCTGTCCAGATTTATAAGAGGCAGTATCTGTCTCAAAGTACTTGCAGTCTTACCGGGCAAGACAGCAAAATTCTGGAACTACAGACAGAGAGAAGTGAAATGAGTAGCTAATACCACTTAACAGCGGGAAGTAAATATTCTGAGTCCTGGAGAAATGTCCTACACATCAAAACACAGTCTGCCTTTTCAGACACAGAATCTTTTTGAATAGTTGAAGCTGGTCAGAATAACAATGCAAAAGAATCAGAAAAGGGATAAAATGTTGTGCCTCTTGATAATTACGGTGGTGTTACTGATACCTTAATGACCTATTTGATTTTTAGACAACACAGAATCATAGAATCATAGATTGGTTTGGGTTGGAAGGGACCTTAAAGATCATCAAGTTCCAACCCCCTTGCCATGGGCAGGGACACCTCCCACTAGAGCAGGTTGCTCAAAGCCCCATCCAGCCTGGCCTTGAACACGTCCAGGGATGGGGCAACCACAGCTTCCCTGGGCAACCTGTTCCAGTGCCTCACCACCCTCACTGTAAAGAATTTCTTTCTGGTATCTAAACTAAATCTCCCCTCTTCCAATTTAAAACCGTTACCCCTTGTCCTGTCACTGCTCTTCCTGACAAAGAGTCCCTCTCCAGCTCTCCTGTAGGCTCCCTTCAGATATTGGAAGGCCGTTATAAGGTCTCCCCGGAGCCTTCTCTTCTCCAGGCTGAACAACCCCAGCTGTTTCAGCCTGTCCTCATAGGGGAGGTGCTCCATCCCTCTGATCATCCTTGTGACCCATTCCAACAGGTCCATGTCCTTCCTGTGTTGAGGACTCCAAAGCTGGACACAGTACTCCAGGTGTGGTACTTATTTTTTCAAAATTGTTAAATCTCGTATTAAAACCTAGAAGTAGGTTTTTATTTATTTAAGATACATGTATCTTAAATTATTTAAGATACATGTAAAAATTAATTTATTTTCTTTGCTGAGGGGTTTTCCATTTGATATAACACGGATGTTCTATTAATAATCCTAATAAGCAAAACCAATAACATCAAATGCTTATTAGTTCTCAACATGTAGGACATTGGGATCTGAATATGTAGGTGCGTGTTCTTTCTCTCCTAAATGAGGGCACAATGGAGAAGAATAATGCATCATCCTTTAAAAGAGTGTTCATGTTTTTTGATGTTGCATTTTTCAGAAGCCAGCAGAAAACAGCCAGAGCAGCTGGAAGCATGAATGTCAAATGGCTTGAAATAGTTGTGTACATGTTCTAAGGAGAGCTCGGTTGCACCTATTGGTGTCCATGGAATTTTTCAATATTTTTGTTTCCCTACAGCACTAAAGGTGCTATGAGAAAAACTGTGAATGAACGAATCACCATGAAGTATTTCTGTAGTGACTTTTCTGTAGAATATGGAGGTTGGGGGAAGCAAATTTGTGAACTGTTATAAACTGTTGCTTGGATAGGCAGTTAGGAGATGCAGCTATCCTGGGCTTATCCTGTACTTTCATAATGCCTAGTTACATGTCCTCTCTTCCTCTCAGTGATGGATAATTACATGGAAATGATACAGGCCTCTAAAATAAATCTCCTAAAACTGTCTGCTTGATTTCAAATATTTCAAGATTACTCAGAACTTTAAGAAAGACTGAATAATTTTTCTGCATCGGTGCCTGCAGTTTTGGAAACTTTCATCCAAATATAGACTATCACATTAGTAATGAACATAGCTCAATTTTGTTAAAGGCATCCGTAATTGAGGCCATAAATACCATTGTCCCCTGCTTGGGTTTTTTTGGGTCTCATAAATGGGGAACTAAGCTATGCTTTTCCTATGGTGGAATCAATTGTCAGGCATCTCTCCCACACTGAATCTCTGATGACCTGGTTGGATTATTTCTGCACTCATTCATTTCATGCAGCAAGAGCAGTTGTCCTTCCCTCCAGTGGGTGGATATCTTCAAAACATGCTATCTTTTCTAATTCCTGTCCCTTTTCTTGAGTTTGAAGGGCCATTGGCAGGACAGGGGAAAAATTGATCCTGTTGGTGTTTATGGACTCTGGCCACATCAGCAAATAATTTAGTAAAAAAAGAGTCCCAAAGATGGAAACATTTGATGCTGCAGTCACTACAACTAACCTGTATGCAGTTCAGGTTTTATTTCAAGCTGGGTTTAGTTTAGCCCCTGAATTAAGCATCTAGACTCTTGTGAATCAAAGCACTCACAAGTAAAAGTCATTGGTGCAAACCCTTATGTCCCCGTTAAGGACTGGAGTATATTTGCTATAAACCAGAGCAGAGATATTGAACAGTCTTCCTCTGAAAGTAATTCACTTCACATATCCCAAGCCCACTCTGCATACTGAACCAATCCTCAGAAAGTTACTAAGGATTTCTCTTCATAACTGCACTGCTGTTTCAAACAAAAAAAATGTAAACGTAACCGTAGCCTTAAATGGGGATAGTCCAGGAACTACAGTTGTTCACTGCAATGACACCATGGTCAATGCTACAATGAACTCACACCAGTCCTTCTAGGGGCAATAGACCTTTCCTACCTGTAGGTACTGCACCTTGCAGCAAGCATTCACAAAACTGCCTTTTTAAACAGTAGCCCCCTACATTTCATGGAGGCTAGTATGATGGGAAAATGTATTTATTCTTTCTGTTTGCAATCCTTTGTGCTACCAGCAACATTCTTGAGCTGGCTTTGGTCTTTCTGCCTTGCAAATTTGATGACAGAAAAGAAGTGCAGATTTTTAAATTTGATATATTGAATTAGTCATTGGTTCATTTTACCATGCTGTGAGAAGTACATGCGGAGTCATTAACAGCTGGTCTCCTGAAGTGTTCTATACTAAAAAATGATTGATGCACATTCAACATTTTGAGTCTTGGCATCATGTGCAATTACAGAAATGGTGATGGAAAAGTTTCAAAACCAGCAGTGATGTAGAGCAAGAGTTCTGGTCCATAATTAGTCTGTCTTATCTCATTTAGGATTTTGTATTTTTGAAAAGTACATTTTACTAATCTGATAAAAATAAGCATAATGATAAATAAGGAATTGATTAGTAACAGTAGCAGAAAAAAGAACAAAACCAGTCTTGCCATAAGTATGAATGTAATTCTGATACAACATCTTCATCAGATGCTCTCAGGTGCTGATAGATAGAATTTAAATACTTAGGAAACATATAGAAAATAGAAGAAAAGCAGAGCTGATGCTGATAAGTCTCAGCTGCAGAACTTTGCAAACGAAAAGGCTGATCACACATCAGACCCGCTGTAGCATCAGCATGAGAAGGAATGGGATAGCAAGCAGTGAAACATGCTCATGAGGTGTTGTGGACAGTGCCAGGACTGCCAAACCTGTCCTGAATTCAAAAACTCTGCCTCGAAAACACCATCTGCTCTTACAAATCTGAATATTTTAGTGAACAGGGCTGCTAAAAAAACGGCAACAGCATCCTTCAAATGCACACATCATATATTCAGACTATGCTGTCATTGAATAATAAAGCTGTGATTAAAGCAGAACAGCAGGCAGTGAAAATCAGCAATTACACCTAAAGGAACAAATGCTTGCACAGTAAGTGAGGGCAGCTGTCCTAGATCACCCCAATGCTCACAGGTGTTTGTGAACCCTACAAATAAACATATTTGTTTTTTTCCACTAATGCAGATTGAGAGAGTTTTTATGCGACAGAACATCATGATGATTGATGCCTTGGACGTAAAATCAGACAAATTAATGTTTGCTTACCTTGTGGTTGTTCAGTATATGTATTTCTGTCTTGATAATCTAGACTGCCTATTCCAGATTAGGAGTGCAGTCAGATGAAATGGGCCAGGTCCTGAGTGAGCCAGGCATCAGTTACACAGTCTGGAGTGGAAAGTGGAGTATTAGGGAGTTAATCTTGGATAGGTATTCCTCTTTCAATTCAAACCATTAAATAATCCAGACTGACCTCTCCTGTGTTGACAGTCAGCTGGCACATTGTATTCGGTAGATCGTGTGTCTCATCACTTCCCTTTAGAGCTGGGATTAGGTGAGAGGCTTTCCAGACTGCACATGCTAAGTAACAGTTTGGCTTGCAGTAAAAGTGCAAAAAAGCTATTTAGCACCAGCTATTTATGTAAACATTGCTGTTACAATACTCTATTTGCACTCCTCCAAAGTGGATTAAGTTGAAGAGCTCAAAGGCATTTTTCTGTGAAATTAGATAACCCACACAAAGAGTTAGGGAGGAATAATGATGGCACATTAAACTCACACCTGAGTTTACTTGACAATAAATTCCCCGTGTTGGCAGGTCCTGAGAGCACAGACCTCATAAATGGATTGTACACATAAACTGTGGTGTGGTTGCAGCAGACAGGCAGCCAAACAGCCTTGAATGCTCAGTGGAAGCACAAAGGGTTATGCTAGAGAGCAGCAGAGCTTTTGTTGGCTAATTAAACAATCATGCTGTTATAGAGCCAAACAAATGAAGGAAGGGAAACAGAAGACGGGGGCAGTGTTAAAATAGCAACATCAGCTGGAAAGCTATTGTACAGAACGTTGACTGACTCTGTGACAGGGATGTAAAGAACTGGACTCAGAGATTTAAATATATTAAGGCATCATTTCACAAAGCCTTGCAGTGTCTAATTTGTTTACAAAAGTGCCCCCTTAAGGTGCTCACATTTAAAAAAAACAAAAAACAAATGGCCAGAATTTTGTGGTATCTTCATTACGTTATCACTCTTGATGGCCTTGTGCCGTAAATATTTTATGTGGGAAGGCGCTGCTCTGCTGGGAGAACAGCAAGGTGCTTACCAGAGCTGCCACCCTCAGCAGTCCGGGTGGGTCCAGAGCAGAGACCCACAGGCTGGGCTCTGGAGCTGATGGGAGCTGTCGCTGTGCACGCTCAACCCTGTTAAACCACAGGGGGAGGGAAGTCCACGCACACCATGCAGGCATCACCCATGCACAGAGCAGGGAGAGGTGCCTGCAGAGACCCTGCACGCTCCTGAGGCTGCGCTGACCGCACAGGACACCGCAGGAAAGGAGCCCTGCACGCTGCAGGCTCAGCCCTTGCTCGAGGCAGAAAACGTTCCCTAAGACACCAGCCTCCTCCTCTGCCTGGAGTTTCTCATATTTTCAGGCCTGCTCTTCTGTAATTTGTTTTCATTTTCTAATGAAATCTATGTGATAAAATGAGACAATGGTCCCATGCGAGACTTGAATAGGCCGGCTTATGCTTGCCATTAATTAGCTGGGTTTCAGTTCCTGATTTCAAACTATTAAAATAATTAAGTTTGTGTGAAGGGCTTAATCACAGAAGGTAACCTGAATCTTACAGTCAGTAACATCAGTAAGTGTCCCACTGGGCAACATATTTCCGATTAGCTGCTTCCAAGCGTTGCTCCTGGTGACCTGCTCGTACCATCTAACTAGTCTGTGCTGAAAGCAGAGTGCTGATTGCAAAAAAAACCGAATGAGGACTGTGTGAGTACAGTACATAGTAAGGTGCCAGTTCAAGGAGATTTTTTCTCATTACTGTACATTAAAGAAACTTTTGTTACGGTTCCCCCCCCCAGCTAGCAGTTGAAAAATCATTACGCTCCCTTGTCTGGAGCTGAAATTCAAGTCACATGCTCATGTCCTTTACACATAAATTTGAAATTTCAAGTCCACAGTGTGATTAAGAGTAGTGCAAGACCCTTGCCTAAATGAACATGGAAAGCTATGAAGATGACCCAAATCTGAGTAGGGCAAAAGGTGGCTGTATCTCATGCTGAGCAGTGATGGTGTGCATGCTGAGTCAGGAGTGCTGATATGGGAACTTAACTAGCACTTGTTAAGTGCTTTTCCTGCTTAAAACCCTCCCTCACCCCACCCCTGCAGGTAAATCTGTGCCTGGGAAGCTTGCGTGTTTTAAAAGACTTCAACAGACCTTTTCATTTTTCCTTTTTTGCAACAGGTCAGAGGGTGTATGTACACACTGTAAATATGCCTCATGGAACTGGGCTGGTAGAGTACATATTTAACACAATCACTTTATCCAGAGCAGCAATTTTTTTTAATTAGCTCACCTTTGAATGAAGATGATTTTCCCTGGCTTGCTTGTGGCTCCTCTGAGTTCTACAATTGTTAACAGGCTGGTGCCTTAGAAGATCAACTGTTTTATCTCATGCCAATTACATTATCTTTTATATATCTAATTGCTTCCCATTTTTAAAAATATTTCTAAGTTCTTGGTTTAGATGTAATAAAAACATTACTTCAGAAGCCAGTGTGTCCTGAGGACATTATTCTACCATGTAGACATGACTTCTTTTTTAAAAAAAAATTAACCAGAGTTTTCCTCCATTTTTCTTTCCCCTTCTTTAGGATAGAAGCCAAATCAGGCCTTACTGGTGAGAGAAACAAAGCCATAGATGACTAGATTGTGGAAAGATGCAGGAAGGGGAGGGGAGTATCTCCCTTCTGAGTTCCTTGGCACTGAATGGCTGTCATGGCAACAAGTATCAATCCAGAAAAAGATGATTTAGGTATTAAAGCAGGAAAGGACCAGAATGAGATGTAAAACTATGCTGAAAGAAAGTTAATGAAATTATATCAAACAAAGGGAAAACCTTACCCTGAACATTACACTTGGCTCTGTTTGAAATGGAGTGGGTGATGGAAACAGGCAACAAAAATAATCAGAGCTGGGGACACGTCAATATATAGAGGTTCAATATATCCTGTTCCGAGATGGGCAAGAGGTGGAGAGCAGTAACAGGTTAACCCTCGGTGAAGCAGAGCATCATAAGGTATTTCAGGATTTCTGCTCAATCTTGCTCACCGTGTGACACCAGGAGGGGACACTCAGTGAAGCTAGAAGGAAATCTTTCTTACCCAGCAGATAATGAACCTTTGGCACTCACTGCCACAAGATGACATTGCTCTCACCCATATAAAAGGAAGGTTGAAAGCTTTCCTGACTATGGAGGATCAAACCAGTGAAACAGGAGATTCTCTTAACTAGTCATTCAGTTTTAGGTGAACTGCACACCTTACATCCAAAGACTGGAAGGTTTAAAAGATGTGTGTTATAATTAGCTCCTTACATTGGCAATGTAATACTGATGGTGCAACACTTTCAATTTCATTACCATATATTCCCTCTATAAGAAGGCTCTACAGCTTTTTCTTTCTATTCAAATTTATCTATGTCAATATAGGTAAAATCTTTGCTGAAAGAGCAGAAATGATTGAAATTCCATTAGAAATTAGGAGGATAGCACTTCTTCCCCAGCCATTAGAAATGTAGTGGTGCTGTTTGCATGCTGCTCTGAAGTGCTGAAGGGAGATAAGGTATGTACTCTACCACCTTTAGTCTGGCTACAATGCTTGTTTTCTTTAGGGTCTGCTGAAATTGTGTTGCATTACTTCAAAGTGGCCATCCATATGTTCTAATTCAGTACATTGGTAGAAACAGGATGTTGTGTGCATAGGTAAGGGCTTAAGCAGGTTTCAAAGTGCTATTACCTCAGTTTGCCAGCATCCAGATGGATCTTCTTGATTTTCTGTCTCTTTGTATCTCTCATGCTGTTCTAAAAACTTTATAACTATGCGCACACACACTCATGCACACACATATATATGTATGAGACAAGCATGCATGCATACAGCAAAACCAAATTTACATACATGTATGTGGAGGGGTCAGTGTGCATCTGCTAAATATTTCTTTTCTCTGGGGTTAAAGGGAGAAATCAGTTTTCTATTAAAATTTCCCTTGAGTTTCAGGCAATGTCTTCTGCTCGTTCTTATAAATGGCATAAACCATATAATGGGATAAATAATGGGATAAACCATATCTTACACATATGGTTTTCCAGATCTCCTCTGCCCCCGTGATTTTCTCTGCTGTAAAGAAAGGACTGTTGAACAGAATTCAGAGTGGAGTAGACCTGGAAGCACCCAGCTCCAAGATAAGATAAGATTCCCTCCTGTTCAGCATGCAGACATGGAAACACACCTGTGCTTAAAACTGTCTTGGACAGTTTTAGCTTCCTGTGCTGGCCAGAACCATTTGCTGCTGGTGGTGGAGTGACACCTAATCTGCAAAGCTATATGCTAGCTGGTGTTGCACAGGGATGAAATCGTGGTCAGGCTGAGTGTGATAAGAGCCTTGCTAACCTGAAGAAATTTGTCTTTGTTGTTATCACTACAAACTGTCATGCAGGCAACCTAGTTTAGAGACAACAGTGTGCCCAGCAAGCTGTTCGCTTGGGGGAATACTTGAAAACCTTTTCTTCTAGTGCAGCTGTACCTCTCCTAGCTGCTGGGAAGTCTGAGTATAAAAGAACATACCTTGCCTTACCTCTAGCACACAAAAAAAAAGGGAAACAAAGAGGTGGAAATGATCTCTGATAAATGTTGTAAAGGGTCTTTGACAGAGCTGTAAAGAAAACACACATCGTCTGCATCCTTCATCTGCATCCAAATAGTGCAGCTCCGGCGGGAGCACCGACCACAGCCTTTAGGTCATCCAGTTCTCAGCCCGAGGGAGGCTGCATCATCCGTTCAAAAACTACAGCCTATAAATATTTAGCAGAGTTGACTTGCAAGACTCTCACAGCTTTCCACATATGCTCTGGGGCTCTCTGTAAAAGATTCAAAATGGGAGGTGTACAACCCAGGAAATACACTTGTGGAGGCAAGCTGTGCTAGTTTAACCAGAAGTCTAAACTTAAGCAGATTAAATTGTATCTGTTAGTTACAGACATAAGGCCTTAGAAACTTTCAAGGTAACTTTTCTCCATTCCTGAAATATAAAGATATGATTTTCCAAGACTCCCAATGCCTTTGCCGGGCAATAGATATATGTTGCAATGAAAAAGCCTGGCTCTTTCCCAGCGGATCCCAGCAAAAGAGGAGATAGCAACGAGATGGTCAAAATGAGTGATGAATGCAGAGCTACTTTCTGAGGAGGAGAGGGATTTTAAAAAATTATTTCTTTGCACACATGCTAGGGTGTGTAAATCCCATCTGATTGAATGATCGGAGTCTTTTCAAACGGCTTTGGTGATAGCATCCATTGGGGTAAGTTCAGAATCCACCTTTAAAATTTTATTTGTGTTGCTGCTGACTCCTGAATTAAATGGAAGTCCTCTGAAATGGCACTACTCTGTGTTGAATAAGGAAGTCAGTAAGCAGCTCTCGGACAGAAAGCACATGTCTTCAGGGCTGGTATGACCAGTTTGAAGGGGCCCACTGTGAACATTTTGCAGTGTTCTTCCTCAAAATATTTCTTTAGGATATTCCTCTTCTCTCCACTGTATAAGAAGAAAGATCCTTATTGTACTTATAGACACGTTAAACCTTCTGCTTTCTGCCAAGCTGTTCTCTTGAGGAATGCCTTACAATGCTTTGGATTGTTCCCTGTCCTGTGACGTAGTTTTCTTGCCAACCCATCCCTGCTGAATGACGTACTGCCTTTGCTGGCCAGCCTCTACTTTCTCTAAATGAAGAAGAAAAAGATAGAAGTGGTATGTGTTCATAACAACAACTTGCTACCCAGAAATCTGTACAGATACTCTGTTTGGAAGGCATCAACCCTCAGTGGACTACATCTCTCCCGCTTTGACGTGCAAGCACCCGCCGCAACTGCTTAGTGACTTGGCAGGCAACACACATCACTGCCAACTGCTGCATTTGCTGGGCAAAATCAGATATCAGCAACACTGACTAGACACCTTGAGTTGTAAAGTGATGCAGACCTTGTTTTGATAAGTGTCTTAAGGGTAATAGGCAGGGAGGATAACTGGAAACAACTTTCAAGCCCAGTGCCTGTGGGACCTAAGGTATCCTTGCTGGATGCTTTGACATTGTGTAATTACAAGTGGCAGACGTTAATTCCCTGGGGGCTGGCCAAACCAGGTCAAATGCATTAAGCTGTAAGAATGCATGAGAGGCAGGAAGAATGCTTTTTTTTCCTCTCTGAAAGATGCTGGTGACTCTGGATAGTCAAAACAGGAAAAAAAACAGGTCTCCTAGTTCAGAGATGTCGGTTGTCCCAGGACGGAAGCAAGCTGAGCTCTCATGGTATTACAGCCACATGTTTCTGGTTGGGAAAGATGCAAACAAGATGTACCTGCTGGTCATTGGCCACCACTTGTAGCTTGCCTGCCTTCTTGTACTTACACGATTGAATCGACTTGCAAAGGACCATTCTGTCTAATTTGCTGAATAAATCCTGTTTCAAAGGAACATCTTTAAGTAACGTTTTCTACAGGAATGGGGCTGGCCTAAGTCTGTTTCCTAATCTTGATGGTGGTGTGATCTGAGCCAGATTCATGCCTGATATTTCAGAAAACTTCCTGCAGTGTGCAACTCATACACACGGGAATGCCAGATTGGTGAGCTGATAATCCAATACAGGTTCCCCAGATAAGCGAAACCCTTACATACACTCCTTAGCTTGCTTCTCTTCATCCCTGGAACAGCATTTTCCTGACACTTCCCCCATTGTTCTACCAGCATTACTTTTGCATTATTCGTGGGAAGTTGGAGTGAAGATGTCACTGTTCAGATCTTTAATCTGTGGAATAACTTGACTGATTCAATGAAATAGTTTCCATTACTGTCTATCGACTTTGAAACAAATCCTCTTTTTCCCAGCAGCAGGAGGTGAAATACACCTTAACTTCAATTGCTGATAGGTATTGTATCCGTCTGGTCCCTAGAGGTGGACCTGCTGTCAGCCCTGGGCTGAGAGACCCAGGTGAACTGCAGAGGTCTGGTGGCAGGGGAGCTGAATAGGAAATGCTATGAGAAAGCTCTCTGCTGTGACTTCAACAGAGATGAGGTCAGGCCTTCCTCATATCAAAAAGTATGCAACAGGAGACACTTTCTATACACAGTTCTCCAGTGGCCCTTAAATCTCCTACTAAGAACCCTGCCTTTGCCAATCTTTAACGACCGTGAAGGGAGTTTATTATTACAATATGCTTTTTTCTCCCCGATGAAGCGGGGGAAACATTAAGGAAGAATTGTCCTGCTAGCTGACAGTTATTCTTTTCTTATAAGTGTTTTGAATTCCAGATCATGTGTTTGTATTCTCAGGCTGTATTATTTTTCCCATGTTTTTTGAGGCCTCCACACCCTTTCTCAGAAGGGTTTCCTTTTAACCTAAGCCATTAACAGTCAAAGAAAAATTAGCACAACACAGCAGCCGTGTAGCTCATGGCACATCTAAGGCAGGCACCAAAATGTTTTGCCCATGAACCAGCAAAGCCGATTTTTATTTCTGAAGAAAGAGATACTGCAGCTAGAAACGTTCTGTGTCTCTGCTGGGGGTGACTCATGCAGCAGCTTGGATAGCTCATCCCAAGAGAGCTGTTCTCCCTGTAACTTCAGTGAAAGAAATTAAAATGCATTATAATAATAGCATCATCTGATAAATCTGCTGCAGATAGGCAGAGCTGCAGGGTTTAGCAGAGCAAATAGGATGGCTTCAAAGAGCTATAATTATAACTCTGGGAGGATAAATTCTATGCACAAATCCTGAGTGTAACAAAAAAGCCCTCCTCTCACACATGCCGTGCGGCCTTTGGGAGATGAAGGATGTGGTTTGCTTTGTCCCTCAACAAACTGACCCCCCAGCCACTGCCCAGCAGCCCATTGCTGAGGGCAGGGGCAGGCAGTGCAGGCACTGTACGGTTTATGTGCTCTGCCAGTAGCTGCTAGTAGAACCCACTATTTTATTAAAAATAAAATAAAAAAATAAATGCTCAGAGCATACGCATTACTCCGTGCTTTGTTCTGACACACTTAGGGTCAGGACAGAAAGCTGCACCTAACCCTTCTTGCTGGTGCCCTTTCTTGCAGATGTTGATAGGGGCGCAGAGGTGTAGCTGGAAGGCACAGCCCTGCACAGTCAAGCTACAACAAAGGCAAAGCCACGGGCAACAACCAAGAGCTGTCTGTCATAAGAGTCTGGCTGGTGGCCTGAGGGCAGTTTTCAATCACTCCGGTCTGCCTCATCTCTGATCAGAGACCAGACTAGCCACTTTTTCCTCCCTCTGGGACCAGCTATGAAATCAAGCCTCCCATGGGAGGTGAAAATACCGCCAACATTTCACAGGAATACTTTTGGCACACGATAGATGGTGGCTGAGTCCCACAGGTTTCCTAGACACGTCCTTCAAAAGAAAGCTGTGGCATGGCGGGAGATCAGGGATGCACCATGCTGGAGGCTGCCGCAGCCTGTTTGTGTCCTGTTTGTGAGAAATGTTGCCCACATTGCTAGGACAGATAGTCCAGTCGGCAGCACTGCCAGGAGGAGGCACTCAACAGCTCTTCTCATAAGCCTGGGCTGATGACAGATATTTTTCACCCAGCAAGCCTGTGCATGTAATCTGAACCAAAAATCTACTTGCACTTAGCACCCTTTAAATAGAAATTTTATCTAGCTCGTTACAGTCATTGTGGCTAATAATCACTGACAGATGTCTGAATAAAGCCAGGAAAAGGCAACACAGCAGAGGAGTGGGTGGTGCATGTGCTGCCTTCAGTGACCAAGTTGTGCGTGTCACTTCAATGAGGGGGACTGAGCCTATACTGTGACTATAAATTACACACCTCTGCTTCTGTTTTGAAGCATCTCCATATGGGAGTGAAGAGATACTGAAAGCTACCCTAGATTCTCCAGTCTGTTGCTGGCATTGCTCCCAGAATGCAGCGTGCTGAAACTTTGAATTTACCATTACAGGGATGTTGGAGAAATTGCTTATCAAAGAAGGAAAAGTCTTTCTTTCCTAATGAAATAAAAAATACATGTAATGTTTCTTGCAACTAGAACTGAGTGTAATGAAGAGACAAAACTGAAATCACAGAAGATATTTTTGACGTGTTGATGTGCGTAGCCTTAGTCATCTGCCTTCAATTTTTTTACACTAAGCTTTGAAAGCCAAAGATATAATGGAAAATGTAGGAAATTGAACTGTTGAAATTAAAAAAAATAAATTGGATTCAGTTGTGCAGGTAATCTTGCATGCTTTTTTTTATCTTAATTTTTTTTTGCCAGTGTGTATTCTAGCCATACTGAGATAAGCTAATTGGAAAAAGAGAGGACTGTGAGCTTGAAGAGTCATGAAAAGCTGGTTTCAAAATACTTCCCTTGATTATAAAATTTCCATTTCTCCAGTTGCTTGGCATAAATCATCCCATCATGGCTAGAGAAAAAAGCCATGTGATTAATGCAATTTCCTACATTTCAAATTGTGTATTTGATTACTATGTTTATAATCTGTGTAAATAACCTAAAGCACTTTAAAAAGAAGGAAAAGAAACATAATATAGAATAATTCACCATGTACGTCCAGACACCTTGAAAATCAGTGTGGACAATTTCTATGTAATTAATGAACAAAGGTTCTTAACTTTAGCCAGCTTTAATGAACTCCATATTATTAAAGCACTGATTAGTCCTTCTCTGGTGGTAGGAGATAAATAGGAAAAGGCAGCTATACTCAGAAGCATGAAAGGCTGTGGAAAATCACATTGGAGGTTAGACGCAGGAAAAAGGCTCTAATTGGCTAGTTTGCATCCTAACAGATCAATTATCATCAGTAGTCCAGTAAGAATACTGTCTGCTTGGCACTACGAATTCTTTGAAGAACCAATTGGAGAGCACTGACAGGCACGCGTACTGCAATCGTGCACACTTTTTGTCATTTGCTGGAGGAATGGCTTTGGATAAATAGTGAATCATACTGCCTGGTGATGCACGCAGCACATTTTAATTAGCTTCGTCAACTAACTCTCAGCCTTCTGGATGACTTGTACTTGCTGTACAAGCTGGCAGAGAAAACTATCACCTTTCCCACAAATTAGTTTTGGCCAGCCTTGTTAGATGACTGTCAGTTCATAATAACAATGTGTATCTTGAAGGGCTTTGCATCAGTCTGATGAACTACACAGAGAGCAGTAGTCTGTTAACAAGGTAGTAAAGTGAAAATTGTGTTTATTTTGATATATTATCTTTCAGTATGTTTTTTAAGTAGCTAGGACAAAGATGATCAGGAACACTAGAAATACCAGGCCAATGGACACACAAGTGAAGGCTGTCACTGAAAGGTTAAGTATTATTGAGTATTGCTGTGTTTTCTAAGGTTTGTGAAGGTCCAACCCCAAGGGCCTAGCTGAACAAAAAAAAAAAAGGGAAAAAGAGGTTAGAAAAAGAAGTTTAGTCATCCTCTCCCTTTGCATGCAATTCCTATCCTATTTGCATTGCCTGTAGGTGAACTAGGTCACCTAAACCTAACAATGACTTGTGCTTGTGCCACCTCAGTTTCAGCCAAATTTGTACTTGACTGTGAAGATGAGCACCTGAACACAGTCTCCTTTTCCAAGGTGCCTAAGTCGTTGTGACATTAATGGTTACCTGTGAGTTGTCAGAGGTCATCAGGGACTCTTCAGGCTGAATTCTGGCACATATAATGTACAAGGAAGAGATGATCCAGTCACAATAGTTGTGGTGAATACAGCACGTGGCCTGTAGTTGTTAACAATTTTGGTTTCAGTAATTAGTCTAGCATTGAACCCACCACAACAATTCAAGGTCTCACAATTTTTGCAAGTTCTGTGCCTTGCCCAACCCCTGGGTTTTCTTCCCATCATGTCAAATCCTGTATGTGTCTGTAGTCCTCCATGCATTTGCTATCTGTAAGTCCCATACAGAAACCAAAATGGAAATGTATGCAGAAAATCACAATGATGTGCATGTAGGTTATGGCTTTTTTTCCTATATAGTTAGGTCTGAAAACTGCCCTGATGTATCTGGGCTGTAATTTAAGGAGGAAATAATTGACAACATTTTTTTTTCTGTTAATTTAAGCTAAATCTCAATGGTTTTGGTTTGTTTCACTACACCTGCAGCTGAAAGAAGTGTCACCGTTTGTGTTACAAAAGCTGTGTGTCAATACCTATCTCTGGTAGGAAGAGACAATTTGTTTGTTGGTTGGTTGGCAATATTTAGTTTCTTCCAAAAAAAAATATTAAGCCCCACGTGCCAAATCAATGCAGTTGATTTCCCATTCCCCTCCACTTGCCAACACCTCAAATGTTACAAAGTTGCGTAAAGACTTGCGTTCTCTCTCTCCAGTAAATTGTTATTTAAACAATCTGGTTAAATCAGGAGAACAACAACGATCCTAACTCTCTGTCCAAGCCACCTATTCAGACTAAAAAAGTTTGCATGAGAAGTGATCAATACTTAATTTACTTAAGTAATTTGGGAGCTCTCCAGTGCAGAGGTCTGAGAGATGCCTGCCTTCTCTGTTATTTTTACAGATTTCTGGAAAGACGCCATGTCTTCCATTCCTGTTTCTGACATAGAAAAAGGACAGGCAGATCTAACTGTACTAAAAATGAAAACACACTTAGCTGAGAGGCTTTTGAGATCATAAAAACAGTGGCTATTTTGTAAAAAGACATCTACGGAAAGTGGCTCGGTGGCAATTTAGAAAATCAGATCCACAGAGGTGTTGAGACACTGGACTCCCATTTCACCTGGTGAGATATACATGCCATAAAAATCTTGGGAACCTGGGCTAGGAGCAAGATGAGCTAGTTGAAATCAGTGCTGTCAGGCTCAGCACTCCCAGGGAGTGGTGGCTAAACACCACCTGAAGAACAAAAACACTGTTGGGTTTGTTGGTAGGGTTGGTTTTTTTTCCCCAGCTCCAGACTTTGTATATTCCCTGGGCAAGTTGTTTGGGCTCTGTTTCAGGTCCTCAGGGTTATTCAGGTTTTGAACTAGTCTTGACTGTATCTCTAGTCTAATCTGTATGTGAGAAGCAGTATTTAAATACCTCAAGGATCTCAGCTTTTCTGTCCTATGTGAAAACAGGACTAACAATTCTTCTGATATCATAGACAGATGAGGGAAGGAATCACTTTTTCTAAACTTTGCTATACTTTCGAGTACCTGCCCGTTTGGTATCTTTTAAAAATGTAAGTGGAAGTGTGATTTGGCAGCAATGTGGGCTTTACACGTGCACAGGCCATTCCCAACTAACTCTCTAAGGAGTAACCCCTTGTTTCTGTCTTCACCTTACCTGGCTTCTTTTCTGCAGCACCTGTGGCTAATTATGTTCAATTAGTAAATTACTAATCCCCACACAAATCAGTGGGGAGGGAGGGTGTCAGCTGCTTTTGAGTACTAATATATTAGGAGCCATTCAGATTCTGCATATGAAAACACAGTGATTACTGTGATGTATCTCTGCACCTTCTCTTACTGGCATTTTCTGACTTGTATAGCTCCAAAATGGTAGACTTGGGTTTGCATCATCTATATCCAAATAACCATACTGGGAGTAGGGAGTGATTCTCAAACCTCTAGCACAACATCCAGGAGCATGTTGTAATCCTAAATCATATGTGGGACCAATTGGTAAGTAATTTCAGAGTGTTACCTTGTTATTCTCTGCTGTCAGATCAAAACCACTGAAACTGGCAGAAATGTAGGGTGTTGCCCTTAATTTCTCTGCCTTTCAGAAGCCTCAGCTACTGGAAAAGATTAACGGTCTCTGTTTGCTCCACTGACCTAACTTAGTTTGCAGGCTTTATGACTGTGAAGTGTGAAATATTACGTACATTTAGGAGATTCTGCATTTCTCTGTTTGTTTCCCCTGATTAAGGGAACATAGTAGTCAGCTGAATTCTGGCAGAAGGTTTTTTATTGTTCAGGCCTTTTTAAGAAATCCTTGCCAATTCAGCTGCACTAGCCATTAAAAACTGGCTGGTTGTCATAATGCATCATGGAGTTGAACAGTGAGTCTTGAACTCTTTCACACTCTACCAGTGATGATCTGAGAGAGACAAAAAGCTGACAGCTTCTTTTCCTGAGTAAAGCTTTAAACATTCACTATCAAAGAAGTAGTGAAAACTTTTTCTGTTGGTGCATGTTTTCTAGATTATCTTTATAAGGTAACTTTATTTCAATCATGTCACTTGAAAGAGTGGGTTATGAGTCTACAGACATTGCTAATCAGATTGTATACGGTACATTTGGATTTATTTCAAAAATTCAAACATATTGTGGAGTAAACATTTGGTCAGGCTTTCAAAACAGAGAGAAGGTACATCTCAGGACATTCTTTTTCCCAAAAGCCAGCTGCTTTGTGCATTAACTTATTTTATTTCATCCTTTTTGTAGGAGCTCTTCTCATATCACTTCTCTATGTGGTTGTAGGACATTGTCCTGTGCTGCCAGGACAATGTGCCCCCATCATTTTATCTGGCCCTGGGAGCTTCCCTCTTCTGCTTTCACTGTAGAGCCATTTGCTGCTGCTCTGTGCTTCAGAGGTTCCACAACATGTGGAGCTGCTGCTCTGGGGTGTGGTGGAGGGTCTGTAGGGAGAGATCTATGTCTATCCTAGTTGATGAACACTCCTCAGATGACCCAGAAAAGAAGCCCACAGTAGACCTGGGAAGGAGAAAAGTCACAGTATTCACTCCCAGAAATTGCAGACATTGAACTAGTTTGAGCATTCTCTGATATCAACTCTTCTGTGGATTATTATTTGATCTGACATGCTCTGGGTGGTCCTGCATTGGCAGGAGAGTTGGACTAGATGATCTCTATGGTCCCTTCCAACTCTAAAAATTCAGTGAAATTATAATTTATATTTTTACATCAATCTCTTGCAGCATTTTCTTTTTCAGAAGTTTCAAGTATGCATCTCACACTGTATAATGGGGTTCACATTTTTGCTTCCTTCTTTCCCAGTCTTAGGTTTCTGCAGTTTTATGTAGACTTGCAGCAGCTGCTGTACCATACTTGGAAATAATTTCCCCCAAATAATTTATAGGTGCCAAATACTTGCCATTTGAGTCAGCATATAACTCTACTTTATTGGCAGTGGCAAGTGAGTGCACATAAGTTATCCCATTAACCTCAATAAGGCATCACTTCAATGTTACTAATTTTAACAGTCAGAGATGGAAAAGCTTTGTAATTTTGGGTTCAGGGAAAAGTGCCTCAAATTTTCATCTTGTTTTTGTCTCTGTCTTGTTTCTGAGGGAAATTTGGAAGGTAAAATAATTTTAAAGCATGTTTACTTCAAAGAACAGACACACAAGTGAATAGGGCCATTGTGTCATAGTCTGCTTTAGGAAATCATTGTGTCATGATGGTAACATTTCTTCCAATACCTAATGACCCTTTATAGGACCATTAAAAAGTAGAGTTTGTATTTAAAATAATATTTTAACCAGAGTTTGGAGAAGTCTTTTAAGTCAAAATCTTCCACTGACTTTTTTTCATCCAAATAGAGCCTTTATTCAAGTTTATTTAAATCAAAATGTAACATTCTCCCTTTGCATTATACCTGTTCCCACCTGTTCCGCTTGAAATGCTCTGTCTTTCCTTATAGAAAAACAATTTTCTGTTCTGAAAGCATCAGCAGTACTTGTAAAGATGCTTGTTACATCGCCACCTAGTGATTTAAAATCACTGCAAACCTTACCTGAAGAGAGTTTCTCCAATAGCCAATTGTAAGTCACAGTACTAAAGACACGTGCCAGTGCTTATATGTGGAATCTGTAATTGAACATGAGTGACTTCTTAGTACATAAACAGGTAATCTTTTCGTTGCTGTAAATGTACTTTCATATGAAGTGGATAGAAGTGGAGGAAGAAATAGGCTGAAAAGCCTTGAGTGTACAGCTGAGAAAAGTACCAATACACCCGTTCAAAGAACTATTGATTTGGTGTACTGAAGCACAGTGGCACTAACTGAAAACTGTCTGTGCATCGGCAAGTAAGAAGTTTCTGTTGGGTTTTTAACACAATTTGTATGATTACTTGGAGTACTGTGTCCAGCTCTGGGTCCCCAACATAAGAAGGACATGGACCTGTTGGAGTAGGTCCAGAGGAGGGCTACAAAAATGACCAGTGGGCTAGAGCACCTCTCCTGTGAAGACAGGCTGAGAGTTGGGGTTGTTCAACCTGGAGAAAAAAAAATAATCTCCAGGGAGACCTTATAGCAGTTTTCCAGTACCTAAAGGGGGCCGACAGGAAAGATGGGGGGGGACTCTTTATCAGGGAATGTGGCAATAGGATGAGGGGTAACAGTGTAANTCTGTCTTTCCTTATAGAAAAACAATTTTCTGTTCTGAAAGCATCAGCAGTACTTGTAAAGATGCTTGTTACATCGCCACCTAGTGATTTAAAAACACTGCAAACCTTACCTGAAGAGAGTTTCTCCAATAGCCAATTGTAAGTCACAGTACTAAAGACACGTGCCAGTGCTTATATGTGGAATCTGTAATTGAACATGAGTGACTTCTTAGTACATAAACAGGTAATCTTTTCGTTGCTGTAAATGTACTTTCATATGAAGTGGATAGAAGTGGAGGAAGAAATAGGCTGAAAAGCCTTGAGTGTACAGCTGAGAAAAGTACCAATACACCCGTTCAAAGAACTATTGATTTGGTGTACTGAAGCACAGTGGCACTAACTGAAAACTGTCTGTGCATCGGCAAGTAAGAAGTTTCTGTTGGGTTTTTAACACAATTTGTATGATTACTTGGAGTACTGTGTCCAGCTCTGGGTCCCCAACATAAGAAGGACATGGACCTGTTGGAGTAGGTCCAGAGGAGGGCTACAAAAATGACCAGTGGGCTAGAGCACCTCTCCTGTGAAGACAGGCTGAGAGTTGGGGTTGTTCAACCTGGAGAAAAAAAAATAATCTCCAGGGAGACCTTATAGCAGTTTTCCAGTACCTAAAGGGGGCCGACAGGAAAGATGGGGGGGGACTCTTTATCAGGGAATGTGGCAATAGGATGAGGGGTAACAGTGTAAACTGAAAGAGGGGAGATTTAGATTAGATACTAGAAAGAAATTCTTTACTGTGAGGGTGGTGAGACACTGGAACAGGTTGCCCAGGGAAGCTGTGGATGCCCCATCCCTGGAAGTGTTCAAGGACAGGCTGGATGGGGCTTTGAGCAACCTGCTCTAGTGGAAGGTGTCCCTGACCATGGCAGGAGGGTTGGAACTCAATGATCTTTAAGGTCCCTTCCAACCCAAACCATTTTTTGATTCTATGATTATATGTTTTTGTACTCCGTATTCCTGTGCTGAGTGTTCATATTAAGCTATAGTTAAGATGGTATGGGAAACAAATGTATGGTATGCTTTTAAAGCATAATAGAATTGCCTGGCCAGTACTAGCTTGCTGTTACATTTGCTAGTTACAAGGTGAGCAACTGTGGAATGACCATGTATGCATGATCTTCATATTTTTGAGGGAGGTGAAATATCATAGAAGACCAGGTGCTGCTTTTGATTTGAACATGTGGTAGCACTGGCGAATAAGATGATTTGTGAGCTTTTCTTTACTGAATGCTTCAAACAAGGCCAAGTAACAGATGTTAAGCAGAACCTGATTCTCTGGTATTAGTAGTCACAGATGTGCTGAATGGGCAAGGATGTAATTTCTACACTGAGAGACCAAAAGCCCTTTTACTTCTTGTAACAAGATCAATTCTCACTGTTCATATTGCTCAGTGTCCTTTTTCTGTTCGTGTACTGTGAGACCCATCTTCACTTGGAGTTACCATCAGTGGCAGTTTCGTCAGCCTGTGGATAGCAGAGAGACTTCTGCTCAGGTAACGTCCCACAGTTCTGCAAATTTCATGTCTGAAAGAGGTCAGCTGGATGTGCTGGCCCTACTTTATTCCCCAAATATTTCCTTTGTAATAATAGGCTCTGCCAGATACAAATCTGTGTGAGGTATCAGTGACTGAAATAACCTTCCTCATAAGCGTTAAACCAGTGTCCACCTATCTGAAATATCCTTTCTTTAGAGCTAGCAGAGGGAGAGATGAAATTGCACTTTCTGGCAGTATTGATACATCTACCATTGCCATTGGGTTCTGAGGAGCCACAGGTAGGAGTGCAAATACGGGTCCCTCTGTTTTCAGACTGGATGTTTTGCACTGGCAGCTAATTTATGCCTTCTCCCCACCCCTCTTCCCTCTCCTACCCCCTTGTCTGTCCATCCACCCTCACCCCCTCCCTGCCCCAGTCTTTTATTCTTAGCCTGGCCTCTGGTGCATTGACTTATTTACTCATTTCTGAAGTGATCTTTGGGATCCAGTTTGGTTTGGACAGAGACGTTTCCTCCCACACAGTTACACCTCCTCTCTGGACAAAAGACATGAAGTGGTGCCTTGAGTTGTAGTCTGCCCCGGAGCTGAGATAGTGCTTTGTAGGTGAGCAATTTTTAAAATTTCTTAAAATCATTTGGATGCTCCAATAAAGAAGCAGTACTCAGCAGTACTCAGATGCTTAGCTCTAGAATATTGTCCACTCTCTTACTGGTAGGGGAAGAGTATGTCTACTCTGAAAAGTATTTCCAAACATCTAGGGCATGTGTCTCCCAGAAAAATGTTGCAGAAGGGGAGTATGGCCTTTCAGCATCAAATAAGACAGAGCAGAATTCAGTTTAATTGGGCTATGTAGGTCTAAAGGAATTTACAGTGTGCAGAGGAGTGTGAGGTGAATGCTTGGGGTAGGAGCAATGAGCAGAGACAAGGAGTCCTCAGAAGGATCACGCAAGACTTCATTAGGAGATACACCTTGAAAACACTGGATTTTGCTACTTGCTGCTGTAGTGCCCATGTAAAATGCCAGGGAGAGCATCACCCTGCAGTCACCCATGCAGCACTGTGCTGCTGCTGCTTGCACAAACAGGAGTCAAATGGACTGGAGGGTGGTAAGGTGTGACTGATGGGGAAGCTGGACGATCCTAAATCTTTGGCCATAAAGTACAACTCCTCTCAAGCCATTAGGACTTCTGAAGACTTGGTGGAATAATCCAGGTGTCAGCTAAGCCACATCCTCCATAAATGGAAAAGCCTGTGAGGGGCATTTGTTGAAATTTCATTAGCAAGTCCTGCCAAATAAAATCTGCTGCCCATGTAGGTCATTTATTTATCAGCTGCCAGGACTGCTAGCCAGATAACTGGAGTTAGGTGGGGATTCTAGGGCTGAAACTTTCCTCTTACAATTTAAAGAGAAACTTTTTCATTTTGGTTGCTAATTTATTTACTTTCAGAAACTTTCACTTTGGTGATGCTTTAGATAAACTGTGCTTAACTTCTGTATTTAATCCAAAAGCTCTATGGCAAAGGTGAAACAAGGTGCAGAAGACAATAAGGCAGGTTGCTTGTAATGCTGGAAGATAAGACTTTTGTATAGTTGACTGCTTTTTAAACTTAGTTCACTTTTTTTTTTTTGGGGGGGGGAAGACAGAGCTGCTACTGAAAGCTTGTTTTGCACAAAACTTCCTCAGCTGAAAGATACTCATATATTTTGATTCACTTGTATTTTTTGTATTGTCAACAATACCATACCCTTTTTGTTGACATCTATGTGTAATTTGATTTTTGGGCTACAGTACCAGTATCTATATCTGTGGCTTGTATTAGTGGTGGGGAAGACACTGATTGCAAAAACCCAGCATATCTGAAAGAATTCTCCAAAAGAAGTTACTGTAAATATCTGCATTTAACAAAGTGGGAAAGGTGAACTTACGGCATTATACTAAAGCAACCTATAAAAGGTTCCCTTGCAAGCCCACAAAAGAGACAGGAAATAAGAAGGTATAAAATACCAAGGTATTATCCCCAGAGAATGTATGAAAGGAGCTTCGCAGGCCGTCTGGAACTTTAAACCTGGAGGTTCCCTCTGTCCCAAACAGTTAATCAGCATTTACCATGTCCCTTCAGTGAGGTATAAGGAAAGTCTTAACTCTCTTGAGCTCTAAGATGGCTCTGTAAGTCACACATGTCCTCACATGCTGTACTGCAAAATGTTGCTACAGGCAATTTGTCCCTGAGAAAGCACCACAGAAGCTTTAAAACTCAGGAATTAATTTTCTTTTTATTTCATGTCTGTGCAAGGCTAATTACTGATAAGCTGACTGCACTGATGACTTGTATTACTGTGTGGGAGTCATCAATTTACCTCAGTAACACACTGAGTAGAGAACAGAGACAGGTCTTTGTTCCTTGGGCTCTTTTATGGATTTAGAACTATACTACATGTCTTTTTTTCCATTGTGTTCAGGAATAAATACCATCATAAATTGGGCTGTGCATATATAGATTTAGTTCATCCTCAGATGACAGAATAGAAAGTTATCCTGACTTAAAATGCTGCATATGGTAGAAAAGTAGTTTATGGTGGTGGAGTTTTGTTCACAGTGTGATGGAGGTCACAGATAGAAGTCAACACTAATAACCCACAGGGTCTTAAGAAATGATCTGATTTTCGCTATGAGAACTTAAGGTCCCACAGGAAGGCTAACCCAACAGAGGAATCATTTTCTACCCTGGAAAACTGCATCTCCCTCGAGAACCAGGGTTGAGGACAACTCTTCTCTCCATTGTACTCTCCAATGAAGCTCATGAATCTTTTGTCTGTAGTTGCTGTTTTACCTCATCTGTTTATTTTAGATTCTTTCCTTCCCATTGCCCTATTAAATCCATAGGTGTCTGTCCCCCCTACTTTTAGTGAATTATAGAGCAACGACTCATGTATTTGTTCACAATCTCCTCAAAAACAGCAGCCCAGTTTTATAGAATCATAGAAACATTTAGGGTGGAAAAGACCTTTAAGACCATCCAGTCCAACTGTTTACCTAACACTGCCAAGTCCACCACTAAACTAAGTGCCGCATCTACACATATTTTAAATACCTCTAGGGATGGCAACTCAATGACTTCTTCAGGCAACCTGTTCCAATGCTTGACAACCCTTCCAGTGAATACATTTTTCCTAATATCCAATCTAAACCTCACCCGGCATAAGTTGAGGTCACTTCCTCTTGTCCTATCACTTTTTACCTGGGAAAAAACCAACCCCCACCTCACTACAGCCTCCTTTCAGGTAGTAGTAGAGAGTCATAAGGTCTCCCCTCAGCCTCCTTTTCTCCAGGCTAAACAAGTCCAGTTTCCTCAGCTGCTCCTCATAAGACTTGTGCTCTAGGCCCTTCACCAGCTTTGTTGCTCGTCTTTGGACACATTCCAACAGGTCTTTGTGCTTCTGACTGCATTATTAATGTCTGAAAATGCAGAAGGCCTGAGACTTTTCCTGTTGTTCTGGCATTCTTAAAGCTTTTTCCTGTTAAATTTCTCTGGCATGAAGAATACACTTGCCTGGCCTTTTTTAGAGGAACAGATTGGTATCTGGCAGCTCTATTTTGCCATCTTTTTTACAAATCTTTAGAACTGAGAGTGACTTAGAGCTTATATTGCTGTCAAATTTAGATTAAGTTGGCCAATGTGGTTTCAAAAGTTGCTGCAAAGCAAGGACTGAGTACCCCTTTGGAGTCCCAGCTAAAAGCTAAGTCATATCTATAGTTCTGTGCTGTTGTATGAAAGCATATATCTATGGTCATTTTTCACTGTCCAGCAGAGATATGTTTTAGCAGATCTTTGTACTTTGAATTCAACATAACAGTGGCTCTTTGTATTTTCTAAGATCCTGTTTGGGAAAGAAATGGGATATTTCATGATGTTGAAGTGGGTTCAAACACACCTTTGAAATTATTCTCCTTTTCAGCTTCCGAGTTATCAGCTGAAACACAACACCACTCCATAAATAGCTCAAGATCAAATGAATGAAGAAATACACTGCAATGCCTTCTTTTCCCCAAAAGGGGAAGGATCATCTTCACTAAGTAGCTTTTTGAGCACCAAATAAAGCCTAATTGTTGCATCGTCTCTGAGTCCCACTCTACAGCAGTAGCAGTGCCTTTAACGCACTTGATGTCCTTTGCTTTGCTGTTAATTTCACCTGAGACTGTAAGCAAAATTAATAAAAGGGCCATCTGTGATGGATAGTTCTGTCCTGAGCAGTTCCACTGAGTGGTCTAGTAGCCATCAGACATTTTGCCTTTGTATATGTCGGATCACAAGGCATGAAGGTGATTCTTGGAACCTTGCAATGTAAGCACCCAATATATTAATTTCTATAGGTGTAGATTCTTTCTGCTCCATTGACTATTCTGTAAAATTAGCTGTTAAAAGTACACTGGCAGGGCAGGACACTTTATGTCAGAAGAGAATGTTCTCTTTGGCCATTTGTAAAACTTCACGTTTCTTGGAGAGATGTAGAGAGTCACTAGGCATAATACACAATTGCAAGAATGTTGGATAAATTTATTCCCTGTGGTAAAATGGCTTATCGCCACCGCTTTTGATTGATATTAATTGAGCATCAAGTCTCTTACAATAAAGTTGAAATTATTGGAATTTTTGTGAAACTTTAGTTTATCTATTTACAACCATCTATTGGCAATGTTTGGAGTCTTTTTACCCAGTATGAAATGTAGTAACGTTGACATGTAGTGAAGAACTGCTTGATGCACCATTGTATCACAAGAAATTGCAGTGCAAATAATTGTATGGTTTGCCTAATATGGAAGTTTATGTACCAAGGCTCCTGGCAGTCAGAATTTCACTGGACATGATGATCTACAAATGTTTTGTAAGAGAAGATTCAGTTCAAATGTGTTTGTTAGGTATGACAGCCATGAAGGGAAGCAGGACTACTCCTGAGGTCACAACAGAAGTCTGTCTCAGAATCAGCTCTGCTCCCTCCTTCTCCTTCTGCTCCTTATTATTTCTGCCTCATCTTGATTCTTCTTCCATGTGCACAATCCTTCAGCCAAAGTCCATGGACTACATTGAGGAAGGAGACTATGGGGAGAAAAATGGCTGAGAAAAAATATCTTGCAACAACTTGGTGTCTCAGGAATTATTAAAATATACTAAAGTTTGTACGGGGAGCTGGAATGAAAGAATAAAGAGAATGGTAATAGAATATGAGTAACATCCTAATTAAAAAACCCAGAAAGACAGAAGGGCACAATTAGTGAACAGCAGGCAATGCAAATTTGCGTTATGAAATTATTCATTAATAACCAGGATTTTGCTAGCATTTCTTTAAGGCATTTTTAGTTTAAGTCTAGCAGATGGTACCTCTTGTAGTTCACAGTAAGAGACTGGCCATTATCTTGAGCAACCAGGTCTGAAGACATTCGGAGCTAATTTATATGACTAGAGCTTGATTGTGATGTGGGATTGTCATAGGGCCCAGGAAAGGCAGCACTAATGCTACCAGAGAGATCAGGCTGTGTTCCTAAAAAGGGATCTGTGGGTGAAAGTATTGTAGGGAGAGGTAATATTGTCTTCGGAACAAATGGTTGTACCAGCTGAGGCCACCACAGCTGTGACATCCCTTCTGCAGCATTGTGGAAAGATTATTTGTCTCAGATATCAGATCATCTGTCTGCCAAAGAGATCACAGAGCATGAAGAGGGTCGGTGGGAAGGGGAGGGAGGGAGGTGGGAAACCAAACAAACTAAGCAGTATCATCTGCTCAGATCAATGCATCTAATAGCAGATAATATCACTTTCTGTAAATCCTTAGATCACCACATCAGCAGTGTTACAGCACTACTGACATACCCAAAAGTAATTGACTCCCATTTTTAAAAGTAGAACCATTCTTTGGGGATTCTTCTGTTGTTTTTCAGGATACAACATAGACTACATCTTAAAATTTTATTCAGTACAACTGACTGGCTAACGTAAGCAAGTTGAGGCCATGGAATCTTAAAAACAGCAAGTTAAGGTGCTCTGGCTTTTCTAAACTTCTGTCACACTGTTGGGATGCTTCATTTTACTTCGGCTAACTAACTGCACTTAAACATGCATGCTGATTTGGTTACTCTGTAGGTTTGCTCTTCCTCTTGCTCTCTGCTCTTCTAGGACAGCTGTTGTGCTAAGATCTGACTGCAGGTCACAGTGTTGCTTACTTGCACTACAGATTTCTCTCAGTCTGCAGGAAACACGTGAATTTGGAGCTCCTTGGAGCAACTGAGTGTTGGACACCAATGGCAGAAGTGAGCAGTCTCCTGCCATCTCCACCCCCAGCCCGCTCTGGGGTCACTAGAGGAATAAGCACACCCAGCTGCCCGCACTGTGCCACCTACAGTGCTCACCAGAAGGGCATCGCCAGAGTGCAAGCTGCCCTTGCACCAATGCCAGGCACCAGGACGGATTCATTATGTAGAAGCGAGACGGTTTTCCAACACGGTATAGCGTCACTTTTGGTGAACTGCAGCCCATGAGTAGCTCAGTGCTGAATATCTAAGGAAGGCCGCTTGAGACAGGGGAAAAAAAGATATCCCTCCGAAGCTTAATTTCCCAGCACTTCTAGTAGGGCAGATAGAGCAGGGTGAGGGAGGGACTCTGTACATGCGTACTTTAGCCTTTTGCTGGCTGTCCCCCATGATCAATTCTCTCATGGTTCCAATGCCGTCGGCTTCCCCGCAGCAAGAAGGAGATAAGGTGAGCACCCACTCCTCGGCAGGCTCTTCCCACTAGCCACGGCCAGGTAATGATTCAGCCGGTAGATGGCATCAGCAGTATAGACAGGCTCCAGACAACCTTGCACCAGCTCTTCAGACCCCGCTCTGCTGCGAAGTTGAAACCCCCCGCGGGATGACCGGGGTAACTCCAGACTCGACTCCTGTTGGGTCTCCTCCACACCCTGTGGACAAATTTCTGGCAGCTCCTCCGTCTGCACGTTGCAGAGAGGATTTTTGTGATCCAAGCTCGGGATATTGCTTGGTTGTGCTGTGTTCAACCTGACCCCTGGTGGCACATCTGTATCATATCAGGCGTTTGGGGATGGTCACGACATCTGAGAGCACCAGCATGTAAATTTGGCAGGGCTGTGGGCAGCAATGCCCATAACTCAACAAATACAAACAAGGCTGGTGAGCTGCCCGTCACAACATACATCTGATGCAGTCTTTCGTGGTCCAGGCAGCACTTCTGAGGCTGGTCTTATCTCAGAATGAGGTTTGATATCATTAGCTCATACTAATTCTAGTTGCCCCACTCCTGCCATGAGAAAAGCTACCTGGCTAGACAAGTTTTGCCTTCCCAGCAGCCTCCTTATTCCAGGGTGGACATCAGGGTTTCTGAAGCTCACATTGTCAGAAGTGGCATTAACTGCAAATTTAATGTTGGATTGCTCATCTTTAACTTTCTGTGTTTTAATATGTACTCAAACATGTCAACAGATGCATAAGTATCTGAATCTTTCTTATCCACTTATTTTTAATTTTTTAAAAATAATTAGTTCCTATCTCCTGATCACCTTCATGGGTTGCTGAGCTTTTGGTGGCATATTGTGAACCCGTAACTTTGCACCACACTCCAGTTCCTCACCGCACTATGTATTGATCACCGAAAGAGTAAAACTATCCCTACACAAGTGGTTTTGCGGCATATACTTAAGAAGCAGAGTATGGAAACAAGAGGGAAACATGGGGAAGCAGTGACATTGCTTATGCTGCCAGCACTTAGTGGAGAATATAGGGCTTCATGAACTCATGGGCTGACCATGACAGCTATTTTCAAGAGCATGCATGTTTTTGCATCAAATTTGTCTGAATAATAGATTAGATGGCTTCCCAGGCACCTACTATAGTCAGCAAAGATAGAGATTGGTGCTCTGGATTGCCTTCTACAAGAACTTGCCTCAGTGTTTCCTGGAGGGGTAGAGGCACACGCTAGCCTTGTCCGGTACTTAATGCAAGCATCATTTATATATGAAGAGTTATATTAGGTCAGACTACAAGCTTGGTGACCATTGGAAGGGAAGTTCAGACAGATAATATTCCTGCATGCTCCTTTACAATGGATTGTGTCTCACATTAGTAAAATTGCACTAGGACCAAATTTGACTTGCACAATATGTGGTGGGTGGAAAAAAAGAGGATACTTTAATGTACTCTAGAAAAGACCAAGCCAAGTTCTTTGTGAAGCAGGCTGTGTTTTGGCAAAAGTCTTGACTGTGATCTGAGTAAATTAAATCAATGAATTAGAATTTTCTGAATGTATGGAGGTTGTCTAGACTAGAGAACTTTGCAGTAGCACTAAGTTCGCTGATGCACTTATATACACATATCAGGTCCTTTTGTATTTGATTTCTGGTTGGAGTCTTTTGGGTGCACTCCATGTTTAAAGCTGCACAGTTACAAGGCCAAGAAACTTCTTAAAGTGAAATCTGAAATTCTAACTTGCTGTCAATCTATCAAAATAAATTAGAGTGACATAAGTCCCATCTTATAACAGAGCGGTAAATTTACCTTGAGGGGTGATATTGGGACATGCATGCTAGAGTAAATAAATGCATTGTGTTCTCCACCCCTGAATTAATACTTCACCCATCTGATTTCTCTGTCATTTGGCTTTCTTTCCCTGTGAGGGAGCTCTTGGTCTCCTCTCACAGTTTTGAATGCTGTCCTAAAAACAGATGTTGGTTGGCCAAAAATAGGGACCGAGGCAGGTATGAGGAATGACAAGGAAGCCAGTGGCTGAGAAGCTTTGTTTCAAGCAGCTGGCTGAATGGCAGAATGAAATTGGTGGTAAGCCAAAGCATAGTAGCCTGGAGACAGGCTCCAGAAGGAGAAGACAATGTGGAGTGTTGTGGATAATCTACATGTGCATGTACACAGCCGCTAGCAGCATCACATTGTGCTCAGGTCAGACAACTCTGTTTTTCTAAGCTGTATATTTCTGAGTGGATATTTTGTAAGACGAGCCAGACAGTCCCCAGTTGAGTTTTTCTTGGAATCATGATGTTGTGACTTCCTTAAATAGGATTTTTTTTTTTAATCTGTAAGTTTTCTTTTGATTGCAAAGTAAACAAGTTAAACTAGCACCCAGCATGAAATCAGCAGCATTTGGGGCCACAAGTCTAGTGGTTTTAGGTTCCATCAAGAGCATATTATTATAGCTTCTTACTGTATTTTTTTCCCCTCCAAAATTATGTTAGGCTTTATGCCAGCTGATTTTCATTGTGGTTTTTACGTCTCCAGGAGACTTTCAGAGGTCTGAGGATCTAAGGCAGCTTGTGGATTTCTTCTTTGTTGTTTTTTAATTCACACACTGTCATGTTCCAAGTCCCCTTTCACTGTCAGTCTTGCCAGAACATCTCAGAGACCCCCAAATCGCTGGACATCTTAAAACATACAACAGAGCTTTTGGGTTTCAGGTCTTCTGTGTCTTTTACCATTCCTAAGCAGTTATGAAGTCTAAAACTTGTTTTATTTCTTCTTCATGAAAATTGGCCATCTCATCTACTTACATACCTTCAGAACCTGTAGAGAACTTGATGAAATTATCAGTAAAATCACAGGCATTGGTAATATTGCTTTCCTACTGCTTTAAAAGTCACAAGTTTATTCACCATTGTCTGAAAGTCCCTTAGCACGACTGTCAACTGAGATTCATAGGAATGACCTGATTGAAAAAGACTTCTGCAAAGGATATGAAGATCATACTCATGTTGTTTCATATTCTTTCACATTGTTGAAGTGTTCCATAGTGAAAATGACATCAAAACTTACATTTCACCATGGAAATAAATTTCAGATTCCTACTCAAGTCACAATTCCCTTGTTTCTAAGAAAATCTCCGGTTTTGCTACTTGTGCCTTCTAGATTTGCTGTTTGCAGTTTCACATACCACATCCATGTCATTGTTTGATAACAGAGACTTACCTTTTCATATTAATTGTCCTAAACTACATTATATCTAAATACTTTGAAGTAGTATCCCTGTAGGGTGTTTGCACAGCAGGTCTGAAGTCATAAGAGGTTTTTGCATGTGACTGAGACTTCCTCCACATGGGGGATCTGTGGAGTGTGATGTAAGGTTCATCCAACTGCTAGTCAAGAACACCACAGCACAGGTGATAGAGCATGGTATTACCTTCCTATGTAGCTTGTAAAAATGAGGTGAAATCAAGGGCAGTCTCTCAGTTGTCATATGACTGAGACTGCTGCAGTGCTGGAGAAATGTGGGTGTTATCTGTATAATTATTACACCTTTGCAGACGGCCCAGAAATGAAAAAACTTGCCCAGAACCATCCAGTCCCAATGAGGCATTGGGACTAATAAAAAAAACAAGTGTATTCTAGCCCTTTAATTTTAACCATATATGAAGTGGTAAATAGCCTTTATATCCAGAAAAACATTAAACATTTATGAAAGTGCAACATGGAGAAATACAGTACCTGATATTGCCCAAGAGTGTCTTTCATCTCACTGTGCTGTTAATCAGCAGCATTTAATGACCAGTTTGATGCTATCATAAAAATTCATCTCTAGCTTCTATGCATTTTTAAAGAAACACTTCCCTTTGAACAGTACTGTATTTGTGGTGCCTTTAAACAGTCGATCTATAAAAGACTAAGTGGCAGTAATTTTTTGCTAATAAACTTGTTAATTGCTTTGCTACAAATCTGATTTTGTATAAACTTCTTTCCCCTGTGAAATAGCTCCCCCCTCTTCTACTTAGGATCCTCAATAATGAAAGCATGTAGGCCTACTTTACTTTAAGAAAAATTTATTTAATGTGTGTGGAAAAGGCAAGTGATTTTATGATATGGTAGCTTGACAGAGTAAATACTTATTTGTCTCCAATATGATTATCTGCAATATATAACAATTGTCCTGTCTACACTAGGATTTTAACAGGCACAAGTTAAAATGCATTCATAACAAAGATGCAGAATCATTAGACAAAAGTTTAAATGCCTCCCTGAAGAAACTGCTGTGCAGCAGGGGATACTGGGAGTTATGGAGGAGCAGGGGCTAAGTTGGCTTGCTGCTGGTAAAGAAATACCACATGAAGGCTGCGAGGATTTTGATATGTACAACTTGTTCATTTGTGCCGTATGCACTGGTCACTGGACAGAAGCAACCAATCACAGAAAAAAACTTGCCATTATAACCTCAGCCTAAACCTCTCTTGCTTTTCAAGCAAGCAGCTTGAAATTTGAAATTTCCCACCTCTGGGAATTTGCTCTACCTAAGGAAGGTTTTAAGTTGTCATGAGATGCTTTGTGGCTTGCCTTAGCGCTTTTGCCCCTCCCCAACCACCAAAATTCCCTGATCCCAAAAAGCTCCATATCCCACTGCCTAACTTCTGAAGGACTAAGTAAAAGGACACTTAAAAGTATGTGTATTGCTGCATCAGCTACTGCCTGCTGATCAAAAAATCCTGCAAAACAGTGAAAAATTTAGAAGATAGTCATATTCTGCGTCTGTAAAGTGGCAAGCAAGTTGGGGATAATCAGGATGAAAGATGCCCTGGGTGTATTCAAATTAATTGTATTTTAAATTAGTTCCAATTTTACCAAGTAAATAAATTAACCTCCATTGATTAGAGGTTTCCAGTGCTTTTAATGTCAGTATTGTAATCAGATACCAGAATGGATTTGCCTTTCTAAATAATAGCTCCAAAAGGCTTTCAATCTGAAGCTCTATTTCATGTGTGACCCAATTAGAGACCACAAGACTTTGGGCCGCAATCAATTGCTGATAGTCTGCTTTACCCGTGCTGCTTGTTGGTGGCCTTCATGACTGAAAGGTGACCTCACCTCAGATCCCATCCCCCTGTCCTTCCCACTACCTGCACTCCTCGGTTCTCACTTTTGGACAGCCAGAGACCTCCCACCCTGCAGCAAAAGCCAAACCCTAGAAAGACAGAGGCGGGCAGCGTTGCTCTGTCTTTGATTCATGTACCACATGTACATGGGAAGAGGCCTGCAAGCCATTTATGAAGGTGAACTCATCTTGGGGGACAGCACCAGAGCTCCGTCAAAACACTTCCACTCCCTCTGGGAATCTTCCTGACAGCCCACAGCCAAAACTCAGAGGATCTGATTATCCCTGGATGTTAGTCTCTTTTGCCAGGTGACGAGTGATAGGATGAGAGGAAATGGCCTCGAGCTGTGCCAGGGGATGTTCAGATTGGATATTAGGAAAAATGTCTTCACTGAAAGGGTTGTGCAGCATTGGAACAGGCTGCCCAGAGAAGTGGTTGAGTCACCATCCCAGGAGGTATTTAAAAGATGTGCAAATGTGGTGCTTAGGGACATGGTTTGGTGGTGGGCTTGGCAGTGCTAGGTTTACGGTTGGACTCGATGTTCTTAAAGGTCTTTTCCAACCTAAATGATTCTATGATTCTATAATTCCGGATGTAGTTGTAATATGCAAAAGGAAAGAATTGGATAAACCCCCAAAACACAGAGGTAAAGGAGGGTGAGAGGATTTCAAGTAAGGCTGAAAACCCATTGCTTAAAATTTGAATTATTTTATACTGCAATAACACTCTGTACATTTTTTGATGTCAAGCCACATTTTCTGCCCAGCTACGCGATATGAAACTTTAGAATGGGTAAACTAGAAATAATTCTAAGAACTGTTTTATCTAAAATAAGTACTTGGGCTTAAGATGGCGCTTTTGCATAACTGGATTTTACATTGCCTTGGTGCTTAGGTGGAATGTGAATGATCATATTCTGAGTGCTACTTTATACTTCCCACATATAAATTTCTGTGAATGGTGTGAATGTTCTCAGTAGACTATCCTGCTCCACACTTAGCATTTTGCCCTTTGGGAGCAGCAGTGTGACACTCTCTGCTAGGCCAAATTGCTTTGGACTTTGAACCGTTGAGTTGACTATGTCTTCAGGTGGTTTTCTGACCTGACAAGAACAAGCAGGCTGATACTGCTGACTTCAAAACATCAACTCTGTATAACACTGCAAGGTGTGGGTGGTGATGGGGTAGAATACTTAAAAAAAGCAATATTATATCTGGCATCCTGTTGTCTGTTTCCCAGTAGTAATTCCAGCGTTGTTTCCTTGCTATCTAAATGAATATCTATATGTCAACAGCGTGGTAGTAAATAGAGTTTGATTACTCCATTTTTTCACATCAAAGTATAGCTCTGAAGAGTTCCTTCTGTTGTTACAAGGACTAGATACGTAAGCCAGCCTCACCTCACTTTCAGGTGTTGGGATAAATTGGGAATGTGCTGCCCTGAAGACGTCATGGACTAGACTCAGGCTAGGACATGATAGATGACTGAAGACATACTGCACATGAAAAACAGCAGATTGTACTGAACTCAAAAATTATTTGTCTTGAAATATAGTGATTTGAAGTCACGTGGTTTTTTTTTCCGTCCTTAAGATTGAGAATATTGTTTTAATATAGTTAGTACAGATCACCAAATTTAACCCAAAATAAGATAAATTCCTGGCAGTGACAGTGGGAATTTAAGATTCCAGAAGATAAGAAAAAAGAAAAAAAAAAAAGGAAAGAAACAAAACCTGGAACACTTCTTAACGTCTTCCACTTTCTTTTGGACTTGTTATCAAACTAATGAAGAGTAATTCTTATAAAATTCTATTTTAAATATTTTTTTAAAGTTCAGTTTAACTGTTAGATTGTAATATTATTTATGATAATTAAGGCCCAACAAATAATACAGGGGCATGTGGTAGTTTCTTTCTCCTAATTTATTTTTTAACTTTTACTAAACTACTTCTTTCCTATCTCTGGAGAAAGTATCTGTGAGTTATGATGACATTTCTTGGCAAGTACTGTCTTCAGAATCATGTAGCTGTCAAAATATGTGATGAAGTCAAATGGCCTCAAGGGAGAAAAATGTCATTCATTTGTCATCATGACAAGTGATATACCTCTCTAAGATAGTCTAACAGATTAAAGTTTATCACAAGAATCAAGAAACTTACTTTAATGATGGAACTTCCTCACTTCACAGTCTACCAGACGTATCCTTCTTCCTCCCTTTCTTCCTCACTCTGCACTGCCCCCAAGACAGTTTCACTGATTCTCTCAATGTGAGATTTCCACCTGAGATCCAGCCAGACAGCAAAGCATCCTGCTATTTTCTTACGGACACTGGCTGACTGTATTTAAAAAAAAAGCAATGATTACAGTCAGGCAGAATACCTTGTCACGCACCATATGACATGTCACCCACTGGATACTGATCTAAGAACTGATCACATCTGGAGAAGGGAACTGTGTTAGGCTCCTCTGGAAGTTGCTCCTAGCACTGCTCTTCTTCCATTCAACAGCTCTGTGGTAGGAATGATGAAAAATCTACTGTGAGGTTGTGGGCAGTATAAAATCGCAGTGCTGGTCCAGTGTTGCTTATTTGTTTGCCGAGATTCACTAAGATCCTGGGTAAAAGCTGGTGTAAGTTGCTGGGTATGGTGTTCAAAAACATCTGTGTTACTCAGAATACCTGGGCTTTTAAGGAAAAAAGAAAACCAGAAAGATATGAAAATTCCGGCTTGAAGGAGCATGACTGAATTCACCTTTCCCCTTGGAGCAGGACTGCCCCAACACTACATCAGGGCCTGCCTTTGTTTGTCCAAGTCTTGAAAACCTCCCTGATGAGTCTGTCTGTCAAGGGCCGCATCATCCTCTGTACCTTCCAACAGGTTTTCTTTTTGTCTGGCCCAAATCTCCCAAGGTGCAATCCGCAGCCATTGCCCATTGTTGTACCATCTGCAAGTGATGGCAAGGGAGCTTTGTAGTTCCCTTCAAATATTTGTAAACTGCTCCTAGAGCACCCCAGCCTTGTCTTTGCCTGACCAAACAAGCCCAGCTCTCTCACCCTCTTTTCTGGGTCATACTGTAAGGCCCTGACCACCTTGATAAAATTAAACTCTTCAGGATGGAGATCTCTGAAGCAGAACTAAATGACTAGGCACTTTTGAGAATTTCATCCCTAGCTGTATGCTCTTGGTAGAGAGCATTTTGTGCATGTTGGTTAGTTTTGTTTTCCCAAGTGGAAGGCAGAAAAGAAATGGAGGTGCTAAGTTTAAAATGCTGATATTGAAAATGGATATTTCTGCTATGCAGGGACAAAAGACAATTGTATGAACCATGGTGAAGAAGAGGTGTGCTCCTTAGTGAGACATCTACTGTGTATGCTGTGCTAACAGTTAAACCAGATGGAAGTATTGGTTTTGCTTGAAACTCTTCACTGTCTGCCAGTGCTTCCCGGTGGGGCTGTATCTCAGTTCAGAAACACTGCAGAAATTTTAAGGGATTGTTAACAGCAGCTGTGATGTATGGGGATGCTCCCTTTCTGTGCTGCCTGTGGTGTTCCCTGCTGATGCACTTTGGTCTGGGTCTCATCTCCTTACACGCTGAAGCTGTAGGTTGGAAAGGAAATAAAGTTAAAAAATTTCTATTGAGAACTTCCTCTGTGTTCTTGCAAACCAAGCCCATGATAGTAACAAATAGCAACAACCATTTATGTCCAGAAGATCACTGTCATTGCTGCTTGTGTACCAAAGGAGAAACAGAAGCTCATCCTCCCCATGCTCTGCTACCCAAGCAACCATCTGACCAAGCAGGAGCACCCTGATGCCTCTGCTGAGATCACAGAGACTGAGTTCGGACTCCAGAGATACTGTAGTGTAAAATGAAACTTTTAGTACCAAACAGCCAGAAAAAGTGCAAATATGGGCCTGCAGGCATACAGCTTGTTTATAGTAAAGATAACCTTAGAAATCATATTCCCAGTACTCTTACTTTTCCACATTTTCTTGTTGATTAAGATCCTTTACATAAATTCAGGGTCGTATTTGTTGCTTACATAACCACGGAGAGCTCAGCAGGATTACACCAGCAGAAAATTTTGCCCAGAGAAGGGAGTAATTGACAAAAACCGTATTCATGCAACTTAATGGTTTACTGCCTGCAAAATGCCTTGAGGTCCTCCAGTGGTGTCTGTATCAGTGCAATATATTACCGTTAACTACACTCCAGTGAACACTGTAATTCAGAAGAAAGCTGAGCACTAACTGCCAATGTATCATCATAGCTTACAGTATCTTCTTGTTTGTTTCCGCCCCAAGCAGCCCTTGCATGGTCACTTCTGTGCTCAGTTTTTCTCTTATCCACCACCTTCGCAGCAGAGCAACAAAGTTCCAGTAAACTGTGAATTATGCATGGAAGTGCTAGGTCTGCTCTCCACAGTTACTTGGTAGGTGTCAAGTACTGCAGTAGCTTGGGTTCAACAACCTGTTCAAGACTACGTGTGTCTTGACAGGTTTCTGAGCTTAAATGTGCCTGAGCCATAATTTTTTTTTGCTACAGGTAGGTGTGAGAGCAAGCTTTTGCATAAAGGAAAGGAAGGCTGTAAAGTTGCAGTTTACCGCACAGAAATGCAAGTTTCCATTTGCAGCGCTTGGGATTGCCACATCCTCAATTTGGTAAAAAGCATACTTGGATCATCCTGGTATCAGAAATCTACTTTGATTGGAGGGCTTCCTGTCTGGGTACAAAAAGCCAGACCAAGTGCCAACCTTGGACATCTGGCAAGGCAGAGGCAGCTTGATCCATATGGATCTTTCTTATACGAAAGCCTGGCAAGATTTATTTGAGCAACTGTGAGCTGATCCACCTGCAAAAAGTGTTGAGTGAGTTGCTAGCAGCCTTAGCCCTCCTGAGTGATGGCTACAACTGCTGGCTGCATATGGAGAGTGCTTATCCATATGGGAAGTCTTGTGTTGCAATGAAAACGCTACAAACCAGTGCTTGTGTCCGGTGAGGGATGGAGGAGGTCAGAGGCAGAGCCTTGAGCCACTGTGGTTGTACCCTGTGCTGGGCAACAGTTGTGGTAAGAGGAGCAGTGATGGCCGTTAGAAGGAGAAGAGTTGGGAGAGGGAGAGCCAACTCCAGCTGAGGTGTGAAACATGGAATGGATGAGGATTAGCTTCAGAAAAGCCCAGGAATCCTCTGCCATGAAAACAGAGAAGGTGACTGTCATAGGGCACTCTGCCTGCGAATTTATCGCCAACAGCAGAGAGGTAACAAGCCTGCCTTTTGGATTTCTCTTACATGAATATGCGCAGAACCAGGGCTGCCAGTGGAAATGGAGTTAACAGAGCAGGTATTTAAGACAAGACTTAGCTCTATAGCTGAAAATCTTCTACCTTTATTATACAAGATAATCTTCAGGAGGAAGATGTGGAAACTGCAGGAAGCAGTTGGCTGGTTTGATATGATATGATATGATAAAGACAAGAGAAATTATAAAGACAAAAGAAACAGAATTTGGGAAAGCATGCAGAGGTGTTAACATATTTGAGACCTGTGATACATCCTAACTCTTGATAGCCTGGCAGAGGCATTGAATCAGGCTTCCCCAAGGCAGGGATGGCTTGGGGTGCAGAGGGCATGCAAGGGTGGGAGTAGGCTCTGTGAAGGGCTTGCTGCAGCCTGTTGAGTCCCATAGGGTGCTATTCCAGCTGTAGGAAATTTACTACCGACATAGGCTATGGAAAAAATGATGAGTGTTTGCAAAGGCTAAGAGGTGGCCTGGGGCACTGCATGGTACCCAAACGGTCTTCACTCTACCCCTTCCACCCCCTCAAAATGGGACTTATTTCAAGACTGATGTTGTCCTTTTAATCTGTAAGAACCTTACCTTTAACAAATTAGTAAAATTGTGTACAAAGAGGCAAAGTGAAGCTCAGGAAAAAGAAGTATGGAGTGATCCCTGTCCAAGTATTACAGCTGTAAAGTTCAAAGAGATTTCACAAGTCTGTTCTGAAGATTCATATGTTTAGAATTTTACTGGCTTTCACATTCAGAAATGGAAAAAAAAAAAAACCCTCTCTGTGCTCCTGCACAAATCTTCTGTAAGGACTGTGCAAATTAAGATTTTCAGGCATGGCTGCTGAAAGCAGTGTCTCAGCTGCTGGGTGTCCCCTTGATACTTTGAAAGGAACAGTATTTCAGTACTCAGCACTCACCTGTACCGCATCCACCCAGAAATAGGTATAAGATACCCCTGCTTGAGCACCCCAAATCATCCTGATTACAAATGCAGTCCATAAGCTTGGGCAAAGATGCATGCAATTGCTTCTTACTTTTGGGCTTGGGAAGGAACCCTGTGAGCCTGGCAGGACACCCAGGGCTGGCGGCCGGAGGAGGGCTGCGTGGCTGGCTGTGCACGGAGACAGGCCACCTGCATGCCTCTGCTGGTGAGGTCACCTCAGCCCTAGAGACCCGGGTTTCCTTCAGCCCACAGGTCAGGGCCATAGCCTCCCTGAGATGGCAGTAAGTGGTTCGGCACGGGCTGCTTACCCTGATGCTCAGCCAGCAGCGAGAGGCAGTTAATAGGTAGCTCTCATCAGTCTGTGCTGTTTCACGACACGAAGGCTCCCCCAGGTTGCCTTTAGAGCGCTGTTTTGAGGAGTAGAAAAGCAATTTCTGCAGAAGCAAATGGCCTGAAAATGTTCCCAGAATACTTGGAGGGGTTGGCGTGGTATTTTATTCACGTGACAGGTTAAGTGTCTATTTTCTGGATTTACTATTTCATTGAAACAAATGGGGTGGGGCAAAGTGACAGAAAAGGGAAGCCAGCAGGTTGCCTTGCTTTTGGGATGCCCTGTTTTGCCAAGTAGAACTGTCCCATGCAGACCGCTTGCTGCTGCCATGTGGCATTGCTCTTGTCATTGTTGTGTTCTCATGTTGTTACTTGGCAAGGTCATTCTTCATGCTTTTTTCCCCCTAGTGTACCTATTTCCCTTTAGTCAGAGACCCTGGTATTTTTCAGGCACTCCACTCCCCATCATCACGATTTTCTTTTCCACAGCAAGCTCACAATTTCACTGACTGACTTTTCTAGGTAATACTGAAGCTGTCATGAGCACTATAAACTACCCCACACACACACATCTTCATGTGAATTAGGGGAAGATAGTGAAGGTGCCTCTTTTCTTGGCAGTCACTAGAGGAAAATCTCTCTGGTGAAAGGGCTTTTGGGCTGGAAGCCATTTTGGGCCTGTCCTTCATGAACAGCAAACTTCAACTACAGGAGCTATCTGCTTTCGGATGTTGCTATATGCTAAAGACTGCAGAAAATAAATTTGCTGGAGAGAAATGTTTTACAGCAACAATTAAGCCTGCTATTCTTCTTGAATTTCTCAATTGAAAAGCCTGTCATCGCAAATAGCTGGTGTAATTGCCAGCTTATAGTACTGACATGGCCCAGAGCAAATTCAGTGATGGCACTGAGCATTCAGAGCCTTTTCAGCAAGAGAAGACCTTCTGATTTCATTTCCTCCAACACCCCACAATAAATTCCCTCTGTTAACTGATGTTTTGGACAGTTGAATGACAGTAAAAGATTTTATGTTGAACCACAGCCCAGATAAGTATGGACTGCATCTGAATTGTCAAATTATGGCTATTTGTCAAAGGAAAAGGCTTGAAATGCTTACATCTCTGCTGTACATAGTAACAATGCATGTGAAATCATTTCTATTAGATAGACTGACATTCATACTTTCCAAAGCAGTTGGTAATTAGAACTGAGTGATATTTCCAATGTGCCCGTTAATGCTGGCTGCCATCCAAATGTGTAACTTCTGGACATTGACAGATTCATTCGCTAAGAGCACAAATTCTGCCTTTAGAGTTGTGAGTGTGTGTTCACGTGGCTCCCTCTTCCCCCTTCTCCCCTCAGAGTGGCTTGTAATAATTAAACACTCAAATCCTCATTGAAATAAATGAAAACCGGGAAATTTGCTCCCTTGGGTGTAGTACTCAAAGCACATAGGCTTGCTAACTGCAGTGATTTGTAGGGTATCTCAGATGCTGTCCCCCTCCATCCACTCTTTCATGTCAGGTGTAGTCTGCAGCTGGGGTGGTGATTTTTCCTCCCGCTGAAAATGACTCAGGGACACTATTGCCCCTGGCCCTCAGCTGTCCACGTGATTGGGAATTTTTACTTTTCCACACAGATGGAGTGCTGTGAGAATACAGGAACAGCCAGAGGTGAGGTGATCCCCCTGTCCTTTGGTATCCTTATGCCACATCGGCGTGTCTTGGGCCCGATTTTGGCTGTGCCTAAGTATGAAGTCAGTGATGCTGGTGAGCTTTGTATGCAGCAAACCAGCTAGTACAGGTCCCTTAGTTTCTGGAGTGGTGGTGTTCCCAGTTTGAACCTTAAAGGCTTGTGGAGGGATTTAAGTCCAACAAAGCTTCCTTATCATGCACGATATATTCTGCAGAGCTCGGCAATTCTTCCTCCCAGGAGGCTCAAAGCCCATTTTTTAAATAAAAGCAGTTTTATCAAGTGTAAGAGGTGGAAAATCTCTAAAAAAGTGATTGTCTAGAGAAATAACAGTTTAAATAAAAATATGTTCAATGTAGGAAAAAATTCTCTTGCTCCTTTCAGAGTGGCTTGAAATTGCTGAGCATGGTATACCAAGCACATGGCACTAGGGAAATGTCAACGAGCAAAGTTAGCTGTGTGTTACAAACGAAGCAGTAATTAAGAGCATATATTCTGCTCTCCCTGGCTCTTTACCTTCCATGATTTTCACTGTCTGTGGTTGCAGTCACCAGTCTTAAATTTAATAGGTTACTTCCATCAGAGCCAAACTCGGCTGGTAAAGAAGTTCAAAAACAAAGTTGTGAAAGGGGATAAAACCTTCTAAACTCCAGTGCATCATAATTTTGAGCTAGAAATACAGCAAAGATTGGAGTATTTGCTTGTGGACTGCCTTTCGTTTCATCCATTGGGGCTCATTTACTTAGCCTTATGGGTTGTTGAAGTAATGCACTGTGTGAGATCATAATTCAAAACTTTTGAAACCATGGCACAAACATGATGTGGTGCCTCCCCTTCTCTGTTTCGATCCTTTGAATGTTTCAGTGCATATTGTTCTGAAAGGAAAAGTGACATCATTATTACCAGTTTAATAAAAATGAACTGAGATTGGAAAATTCTACGTGCTTACCTGCAGGTATAGACCTGCTTTCATGCCTACCAATTGGATATTTACTAACCACAGAAGTCCGTCTGAAGATGGCACTGTCTTCAGAAAACTTCACAGTCCTCTGAGGTACAATCTAAACACTTTTTTTCACAACTTGCCAAGAATAAGCCTCTCCTAGGGCCTTCAGCATCTTTGGGTGCTTAATGTCCATCATCACCCAGTTTCAAACAGCATTCTCACGGCCTTGTTTGGTCTCAGGCAGTCCAGGGAGAAAACACTTTTCTTCCCTTCTTCATCAGACAATGCAAAAAAGTTAGAGTTTTGAGCTACAGCAATCTGGAGAATCACTGTGGTTTGGATGCAGAACAAGGTTGGAGAGTGGGTAGTTTACACTCAGTTTCTCTTTCTCCTACTGTTTTCTAGGCTCTGAGCCATACAGAGTGCCCAAGCTGAGTTTCAGCAGGAATACATTCTTTGTGGAGCACCAGTATTGTGGTAAAGTTTCAGGCTATGGGAATGCTGCAATGCTCGGATGCAACTCTTCATGTAGCCCCAGATGAAGCTGTTTCTGCAGCTGCCAGGACTCAAAGAGAGTTATGGCCCTCTTTCCCTTTAGACATGGGAAGAAAGATCTGGTTTTTCAAATCTCCTTGTCCACTTTTAAAAGACTCTCTTTCTGGGAGTGTCAAACTGCCAAGTGGGGAGCACTCTGGGGAAGTTGGTCTCTCATGCAGAAGTGGGAAGGATCATTCCACATGAGAGCACAACACATCCTCATTAGAGCAAAGAATTGGTGATGGTGTGCTCTGCAAGGCAGCACAGGCTGGACAGGCATTTGGAAGTGCCTCCGCTCTGTATTCCCATGTCTTGCTCTGAGAACATCATTTACTGTGCAACCCAGAACAATCTAGAAATTGCTAACTTCTGACCTCTTCAGAAATTTTACCTAAAGATGTGCTTGTGCGTGCTTGAAAATTAACTGGGGCATTCTGCTTAGCTCTTCCAGTTTGCATTCTGAGTCGGCAATGCAAACTGAAACCAGGTTAGTTCTTTGTATAATTTTTTTCTTCTTGTAAATGCATCATTTATCCCAGGCCAGAATTTTTTTTTGCATGTTTTGGGTTACAAGAATGTGTCTGAGGTTTTGATACCACTTGCTAACATCTGCTACAAGTGTATTTTTATTGTCTTGACCATCCAGTCAGTGAGCGTACAGCACTACACTCAGAGTTAAGATGGACAAATAACACCACACAGAAAATTTGCACAGGAGTGTCTGCCACTGGGGTAAAGATTAATTTTACTGTGCATTTCTAACAAGTGTCCCCTTCTGAAGTCTATTGCAGACTTCCCACAGCAGTAAAACTCTCCTTAAACTCATTGCAAGAACAAATGCAATGGAGGTTTCCAAGTTTGGGAAGTGGAGGTGGCTTTGGCAAGCTGTTTAAGAATATCCTTAATTTCAATCATTTTCTTCCTTGGGACCTTTGCGTCTCAGAGATGTCTGCCACAGGGAGAGGGAGGTTCAGCTGACTGAGAGCCAAAAGCAGGCTAACCCCATGCCTGAGAAACACCTTGGAGAAGACGGTGGGGAAAGGGAAGGAGCAGTACTAAGGGGAGGAAATCTGAAAGTGTGCTGACCCTCACCAGCTCTGCTGCAGCCAGTCAGCAGAAGCCTCCTGCCTGGGAGTAATGACCCTAGCAAGGACAGTGCTTTAGTCAGGAAAGGAGGGATGATCAGGAGATGAGAGAGCCTGCTGCTTTCCCAGGGCAGGTGAAATTGAAGAGGGACAAAATGAATGAAGAAATTGAGGAGGGTTGGCCTCTGACACTCATGGGGCATGTTTTTCTGTTGATGAAGCGTAGCGCCAGGGTCCAAGGAAATGAAGAGTGCAGTTGCTATGGCCAAACTCCAAAAGCATAGGGCACAGCTTCCCAGCTCAAACTGACTTGTAGGCAGTTTGCTTGGAGGTGTTTGCATGGTGTTCCGGCACTATTGCCTCTGGAGAAGCAGGCATTTGAGGACAGACATCTCTGTACCACTAAAATAGCTGTGCCCATGCTCAGAAGTCATTGTGTCCTGGAGGGGGTCTTAGTTACAGCCCAAGAATAGAGAGCAGCTTGGGTGCACAGCAAAAACAAGGTTGTGCATTGCTTTCACAGCACGTTGCCTTGGTGGCATGGATTGACCTTACAGTCAGTCAACAGTAACTTACAAACCCCCAAAACAAGAACAGTTTAATAGTGACGGGAAGAATTCTGCAAACTGGTGCCACTATATTTTATCCTCACTGGCTTGGAGACAGTGTTCACCTAGAAGCCTTAATTATGGTCCCATATTAAAATAAGAAGGTAGCACCTTACACTGAAGGCTCATAATTATGTGTTTCTGAAACCACTGTCCTTTTACATCGCTCTGGTCACAGTGCAACTATTTTATTTATGAATTTTATCAACTGGAGGCAGCTGGTTTTAGAAGTAAGGTGAAAAATTAAAAAGTGGCACATTACGCTGCTTTCAAGCTTTGGATTAACTCTTGTTCTTAACTCCATGCTTTTCAGGCTTTGGTTTTGGGATTTTTGGATTTTTTGGTTGGTTGGTTTTGTGTGTATGAGGTGGTGGGCAGGTTTGTTTTTCTTGTTTGTTTGGTTTTTTTTTTTTATTAGATCTAGTTGCTTCATATTCTAAATACTGCAGTGAGGTGTTTGTAGTGTAGGAGGTAGTTTTCAGTTACTGGAAACATCAGGGATAATCCCTCTGAGACCAGTATTGTTCCAAATTCAGGAGAGTCAGCTAAAAGGAATGTCATCTGACCAGTCATTGTCAAATGCTGAAAAATTCATGTCTTTTTATCACTGCAACATATCTGGCCCTCTGTATCTTTTCAGAGACCTGGCAGATGGAATATATATTATTTACGTATTTATTTTATTTTTACAGTGCCTGCTTTTATCATCACTTTTTCCAGATTAACCCTGATGTATGTCACCTGAGCAACAAAATGGGATACTTCTCATTTTGACCTCTTGGAGGCTGCCTCTCTCTACCCAGCTGCATTAGGTTCATATTGATACGAACTTCAGTAAGAAAAAATGGTTAGATCTAAAGGGCCTGTGTGCGGTTGGGTATGTGTTGTGCTGGAACAAAGTGAGAAACCATTGCTTCTGTGAGATAAGGAGGGAGACGAGACTCATGATTGCAAGTGATGGGCAGAGATGGGATGGAGGTGTCTTGTTTCCAACCATGTGTGCTGGTTGCTTCGCCCCTACTGTCCCACAGTGTTCAGCCTGGTAGTCAGAAGGATGTACGGGACTGATGGAAGCCATCAGAGGCCTTAGGACAATGAGAAGGAGCAAGCAAAGTCTCTTAGGGCATTTACATCCCCTGTTCCACAGTCTCCAAGAGGAAGGGAAGAATATCATAACTTGATAATCAAGACGGTCATAGGTAAAGAGACTGGTTATGGAGTGGGAAAGAGAAGTCATCTAATGGCTCAGTGAAAACAGTGTGTGTACAATGAACTACCCAGAAAAAAACAAGGAAGTCAAGCATTTGGAAATCTCAGAGAGGATGTAGCTCATTAGGGTTTTTTACTGCAGTACCTTGTGACACAGCTCTTCAATGCACGTGGAGGAAGGAAATCAGAAGTGTTTTTGTTTTCATGGGCAATTCAAGAGAATTTTAAATCTGAATGTTTTATTATCAAGAAGAGGGGAAAATCTTCCCCTTCCACCTTCCTTTTCCAAGTTTTGGTTCTTATGTAAGGTGGCACATACCAAAAGATGTATGTATTGTTTCCAAATCAAGAGGCCCCATGGTAGTCTTCCCTAGCTAGTGAGGTACTCGGTCTTGTGTTTATAAAAGGCATTGCATCTGGATACATGTGCATGTACTTGTGCTTGTGAAAGAGGTAGATACAATATATGAAAGCAAATCCAAACATTAATACACTAATAGATTTGACAGGATGCAGAAAATGTGTTCCAGTTCCAACATGACTTCATTGTGGTTAAATTGCATGCATTTTAAAACGTAATTCAGGAGGGATCCCTGCTTCCACCCTCCTGCTTTGGGGAAGAGATTTTCAAAGGACTCATCACCTCCCCGGTTTCACTGAGAAAGAGGTACTGACAGAATGAGAACTGCCTTGCAATTCATAATGAAATTATTTCTATTTCCCCTTTGCTAGCAGTGCTTCTGCAGTCTTAAAGAAGCAGCACTGTCACAACATTTCCTCTTCAAAAATGCAGGAAAAAGGGCAAAGTAACACTTTTTAAGTCATCTTCTGGTCCCTCCAAACTCTCACATTTGTTTTTCAGCAACTCTTTTTCCATGGCTCTGGCAATATTTACTAGTCTTTCTTGTGTAAAATGTGATCACAGCTGTCACTGCTGCCACAAGGACAGGAGCTCCCCGGATTTCCTACTCAATATTTGGTATCAGCTCACATTACAATTAGTATTAATGTTACAGTGATTTTTGGCATTATACTTTTTTTTTTTCTGTTGCACAGAGTTTAAAATGTTTGTTTCTTTTTCTATTTTTAGTACATTGAATATTGGTACATCAAATAATTGTTGATTGCAGAGATTTACAGAGCAAGGCAAATGCTTAGTAACAGTAAGTAGCACAGCAAGCGTTTCTTTCTAGACAGAAGAAGTAGCATTCAGCATTGAGCTAATACAAAGCTGATGGCAATCAATACCTTGTCATGATAACAATGTAGCAAAAGGTCTGTGGGGTGTCCTGGCATAATTCATTTTATGATGAATGAACTCAGAGCAGGTGTTACCATGGCTATTGCAGCTTCCTGTTGTTTCACCAAATACCTTTGGATTGGAGAGTCCTCAGCTCTTCTGAGATGTGTGGTCAGGGAGGACTTCTCACCAGACATCAAAGAACAAATTGAAGGCCAAACACATACTGGACTGTATCAAAAGAAGTGTGGCCAGCAGGTCAAGGGAGGTGATTCTGCTTCTCGACCCTGGTCTGATGAGACCCCACTTGGGTCCAGAGGAGGGCCATGAAGATGATCAGAGGGTTAGAGCACCCCTCCTATATGACAGGCTGAGGGAATTGGGGTTTTTCATTCTGGAGAAAAAAAAGCTCCGGGGAAGACCTTATGGCAGCCTTCCAGTACCTAAAGGGGGCCTACAGTATCCATAGGGAAGGACTCCTTATCAGGGAGTGTATTGATAGGACAAGGGGTAACAGTTTAAACGGAAAGAGGGGAGATTTAGATTAGATATTGGGAAGAAAGTCTTTACTGTGAGGGTAGTGAGACACTGGAACAGGTTACCCAGAGAAGCTGTGGATGCCCCATCCCTGGAAGTGTCCAAGGCCAGGATGGACAGGGCTTTTAGCAACCTGGTCTAGTGGCAGGTGTCCCTGTCCATGGCAAGGTGTTGGAATTACGGGATCTTTAAGATCCCTTCCAACCCAAACCACTCTTTGATTCTACAATTCTATGAAATTGGAAGCAGCAAACCTATTTTCAGCATTCCATATGTGTTGATCCTACATTCTCCAGGTCAGAGCAAAACACTGCAGGGCAGCGATCACTTTTCTTAAGGGCCGGCTTTGTTTCCTACAGGTGTAGGAAACACTTGATATAAAGGAAAAGTACTGACACAGATTTTTCTGTGCAGTTTCACCTTTTGGCATACCTTTGAAAAAACAGAGGCACAGAAGTTGAAATGTAGTATTCTTCACCTCTGCGACAGCACTAAGAAATCCTTTCCAACTCTTCCATGGGGCATTAGAACAAGAGACAGCCAGTGAAAACACTGACAGAAAAGCAGGAGCAGTATAAACTATATCTGGTGCTGCTTGATGATCTATTTCCCTTGCAACACCTTCCCAAGGAATGGTGGGGGTTGTTGTGTTGCAGAAAGCATGTGTCCTCCTCTCCTTAAGAGATAACACTTCCTCAGGAAGAGGAACTAGATGATGGAACTAGGAAAACACAAACAAGAGCGATGATGTGCGTGTTAGTCACCTTCTGCCATCGTGGGTATTCCAGCATGCAGTGCCATGCTAGCTGGCACAGGCATGGAGAGGAGACAACCAGGAATGTGTCATGGGCTGCAGCTGATTGTGCAGCAGCTGGAGAAGAAAGCAACTGGAAAAAATTAATTACTTAACTGGGTAGAGAGGCTGAATCTGTAGCTGGTCCCACTTGGCATAAGTCAGATGTGAAAACTTGGTGCTCTTATTGTGTGCCTTGCAGAACTGTTCCACCACCACTGTGGATGGCGCAGACAAAGGAAGTGTAGCCAACTCGTGTACTGGCAGTGGAATAATTAGGAAAGCATAAAGAAGTATGTAAGTACCACAGCCTCTCCAGGAGGGAACACAAGGCCCTGCCCTTCTGTGCCTGTGAGCCCGGTTTTGCTTCTGGTGGTTGACTGCATGCCAATGTGGTGTCAGCATTGCCAGGCCAGGGTCTGCAGCCAGGTGATACCTGGCACTGCTACCATTGCTCATGGTATCCAGCAAAACAGCAAGCAGAAATTCTCCTGAAGCTGTATCAGGATGCTCCGGTCAGCCCAAGTGGCATATATGATCAGGCACAATTGATTTTGAATGAAAAGCCAGGTGTAGAAATTCCCAGGTGGGTGTCCAACTCCTCTGTTAAAGTGGGCCAGCTTACAAAAGGAAATGTTCATGGTTTTGGCACAGATATTAAGAAAGTGGGCAAGCATGGTACATCAGTGGTGTGGTAGGGATTCCAGACTGCCAGTACCCACCCCTAGCTCTGGGCAAGTGATCAGCATGGTGATATGTTGTTGGCCAGCTGTGGCAAACCCTACAGCAGAATCTACTCCAACCTCCTTGTGCTTCTAACACCTGAGGAAAGGCAAGGGGGTTTGTGTTGCTCTCAATACTGCCAAATGGTGAAGAAGGGATGAGAAAGCAGTAGTTAACAACCTGTTGCACATAATTGAGCAGTAGAAACCCTTTTTTTTGTTGTTGTTTTGCCAAGTTTTCAAGGTGGTGCCTTATTTTCTTGCTCCCTATTACCCTTGTGTAATCTCTGAAGCATGAGATGCGGTGCTAGGAGTGCTGAGAGGAGTAATTCTTGCATGTGAAAAAACAAGGAATGTGGCAATGAGTGAAACTTTTGTAGCATCTTCTTTAGCAAAACAGTGAGGAGGGGGCAAATCTTGCTTCATAGTCCCTGCATTTCTGGCATCACCCAGAAGCCAGCGGTAAAGACGGGAAAGAGTGTTGACATGTGCTGTGCTGAAGTCAAGGCTTCTCATCTAGAGTGTCTCAGCTTGACTTTTTCCTTTTGATTTTCTTGCCTTTTGGCAGCTGCTGTTAACAGCTGAGTCATGAAGTATCTTGAAGCAAAAAACAGTGGTTCGAGGGTCTGGTGTTAAAGACTTAAAGTTTTAAAGTAGGCTACAGGGATCTAAAGACATCTGTCTCTTGATTTGTTCTTTTTTTGTACTTCATTTTCTTTATGTTCATCTGTGGTTTTAATCCAAGACATGCTAGGAAAGACAAAGGGTAGAGGAGGTTATCTCTGGAGTTTAGCCTTCCGTTATACATTGTCTCTCCTTGCAAAGTCTAACACCTCAACTGATCAGAGGATGAGTTCTCAGGAGCAACCCATGTCATCCTTGTCAGATATTGCCTGCCTTCAGATGTCCTTGAATTCATTGTATTGTATGGAGTAGCTATATGAGGCTAGGACAGTGCACAACATATAGTGGGAATGAACACCTTTATAATGTATTTGTGTGGATGTATGCACAGATATGCGCATAAAACTTTAACCCAACCTCATGGATATTCGTTAGGTTAGTAATGCCTGATCATTGTACAGCAGTGGTCCTCATCACTCTTTCTTGTAAGCCATCGTTGCTGCTTGTTTTACATTTTAATGAGAATATTGTAGAAGTGATGGGAGCAGCTCCTGAGTACCCCTCCTATAAAGGGAATATAATAAAATACAATAAAGGTAAATATAATGCATTCATCTCACTTTCTGCTGTTTTCTTCATATTAATTGCCTTGGAATCTGTTGAGATATTTTCTTTGTAGTGTCTGCTTTTCTCACATCTTTTGGTTAAACTGAGGAATTGGGCTGCTGCAGGACATCCTTTTGGGTGTCCCATCTATGGGACTTTTGTCGATGCCTGTGTGCCCAGGGCAATGCTTTGCTACTTCTTTGTACTGTGTAAACCCATTTTGCATTTCCATTCCACTGCATTTGTACCTATCCTACAGAAACTGGCTACTGAGACTCCTTACCCCATTCATGGGGACTGACCTATTTATTTCCATTTATAACTGTGACTTCAGTGTCAAATATAGCTACTCCAAACTTTTATAGTGCTGTCAAAGTGCTGACCTAGAGAGACAAAGTGAAGATATGCTTGAAATGCTTAGGGATGATTTAAGCGTGGTGATCTCATGGAGAAAAATCATAGATTGAATCTTTTTAATTTCTGTCTGTGGAGATTAACCAGGAGCTGAAGGTGGTAGAGGGGCAACAGATGGGGAAACAGCTTAACCATACTTAGTGATGTCAAATCTACTAGCTACAAGGAGTAGCCTGCAAGCCCCATCTGCCGCACTTCCCAGTAGCGCATGACGGGACTAAAATCCATGCATGCTCCATCTTGAGAAGATTTTTTTGCTTCTGCTTCCTGGAAGCATCCTAAATGGGTTCTATAGAGAGTGCTTTAGAGTAATGCAGTTGTTAACTGTGCAGAAATCTCAGTGCACTGACCCCAGAGAATTATCAGAGGTAGGTGTAATTATTTGTAAAGTAATTCAGGCCAGGATTATGAAATATTTGCTCATGTCATTCTCTTGAAAAGAGAGGGCACGCAGTTAGATTTGCATTGACCTTTTCTAGGCAGCCCTTTGACGTTCCAAGTGGGTGGAGGAAATGTGGAGGCGCTGATGTTATCAACATGAGCATGGAAGGGTAATGCTTCTGGAAGCTGAGAATTTCAGGAGAGAGAGAGCACCTACGCACTGCACGGCAGGGTAGCGACTGGTCAGCAGGAACCACATCCATCTCGCTTCTTTGCTTGTGCAAGTGTGTGACACTCCTGTGCAGTAAGAAACAAGCTGTTAGTCTCTGCGTTTTCTAGCTCACTCACTGTATAATGCGGAGTGAATGTCTATGGGGAAAGTACACACAGTCACCGAGGGAGGGTGGAGTAGCTCTCCCGGAAAACAGGCAGGACAATGGGAACTGCTGGACTTACTCAGCCCTCGTGGCAGGAAGCTGGGCACAAGTCTTCCTCGGAGGCTGTGCCGTAGCACAATTTGTGTTTCTTGCACTCCCTGGCTCTGCGTCAAAGCCTGTCCCTGCAAGCATTGGGGCAAAGGGAGAGTGGATCCTCATAACCCCGCGCTATTAGACTTCACCACTTTGCTATATTTTGGCAGCAGCTTAGTGTCTTTTTTGGGGGGGATTGGAGATAGTACAGGGAATCTGCAGTAAAATTGAGTGGTTTGGGGCAGGAGTTCTGGAGTTCTCCAGGACTGAGCAAGAGTTTTGCCATTGCTGGGCCGCGGCACATATCAAATAAACCCAGGTAGGGCGTTGAAAGATCCTGTCATTCACTTTTTTATCCAGAGGTCACTTTGTAACATGTTCTTCTGGCTCATTTGAAAGACCTCTAGGGCTGAGGCTGGCTCCCCACGATGCCCCCAGGAAACCCTTGCGTGGCTGCAAAGCTTTTCCTTTTGCCATGCACTGAGTGCTTGTTTTATCTGCCACAGACACAGAGAACAGAGTGCTCCACTCCACATCAAGGTTTTGGAAACTGAAGTGTCTTTTCATGTCTCTTACCTTCTAAAGAATGCCACTTCATCCCCTCTCCCCTCAAAGTCAGTGATATTTTCCTGACCTCAAGTCATTTTTGCTATTTGCCTCTGGCCTTTTCCTAGTTGGCCCACCAGCTCCCCCAACTGAATGGGCCCCAAGACGCCCGCTCAAGTCCGCAAAAAGTGGATAACAGTTGACACTGCATTCTAACAGCACAATGTCATAAACAATGGTTAAAGCACTTCATTGTAGATTGTTTCAAAAGGCCGTAAAATCAGCTAATATCTTTATCTGAAAATGGATTTCAACATATTCTCCACCGCTTGGAAACACATTCTCCACTCTGCTATATGAACTAAAGGGACAAATTCTTGCTTCAGCAACTGCCACAGTCTGAGACTTCTCCCTGGCTGTTTTTCCAGAATACTCTACGCAGCCCAGATGCATACTGAGCTTAAAGTGCTATTACACACTGTAACACACTGTTTTATGCACTTAACCGAGCACCACCTTCAGTAACTGAAGTGACATCATACAGATCGCACTGTGCAATTTAGCATGTATTTCTGTGAAAATATCCCCTACCCACTTGTCGTGCTTTGGTTTCGTGTTTGGGGTTTTTTAGCATAGCAAATGTGCTGCAGCTGTCAGTGCTGCAGTGTTTTTTAGGTTTCTCTTTTTCCTAAGGAAAAGTTCAGAAAGCATGGGACTGCAGCCCCGCTTCCGGTTTCTGAGACCAGTTTGCTGGGTGGAGGGGAGAGGATGGAGGAAGTGGGATTAAAACAGGGTACGCGTTTAAAACATAGTAGTTCCTTGCAATTACCAAATAGATGGTTGTTTATTCAGACTGATCTTAGTCTGGTTAATTCAGAATAAAATCCTTTTTTTCTGGTACATCAGTGCCTAGCATAGATAGTGCAGAATAGCTGTGCTGGAAAAAATCGCCAAACAGACAAGCCCTGGAGTGTATGATCCATCCTGTCCTCTGCAAGCTAATATCATTGACACCTCTGTTCTGCAAAATCCCACCCTGTCCTCCAAGAAGGCATGTAGCACCAGGTCCTTGGGCAGGTCTGACAGGCATTTTTTTTCAGGCCTGCTTAGAAGTTTGCATGTTCTGATATGAGAGAGGAGCAATTCCCTCTGCGTTCCTCCATTTTGCAATCTTCCAGCATTTACAATTTGTGACATGAAATCTTGGGGATGTTTATCTCATTTGTTGATAGATTTTAAAAATATCAGTAACATTTTAAAAGGAATAGATAAGTCCCCAGATTGTGGTCTGGGTGCTTTTGTGTTTACTTCTTGGTTTGTGAACTTTTATGAGATCTTGTTTGCAAGAGTTTCTCTACAGCTGCAAGAGCTAGACATTTACTGCTAAATTTAAAAAAAAAAAAAAGGCAGTGTTGACATTCACATGGAATTGTATGACTGTAGGAGCTTTAACATTTTTTTAAAAACATCCTAAATCATATGAATCCCATTAAAATCATGTAAGTAGTCAGTGTTGACTTGATTGTTTTAGTTGTACAAGATCGTGGTCATTTAAGTTCTCCATCAATTTGCTAAGTTTAATAAAATCCCATTTGTTTTCAACAGTAGTCTACCATCGATGGCAGGCAACAGCAGACTCAAATACAATTTTTCTTGACATACAAAGAAATGGGATTGGGGACGTTTTGAACTGCTTCTTCAAATTCAGATGGCTGATCTCAGCAATTATATTGTATTCCATATCCTCCTTGTTAAAAATGGTTAATACTTGTCAGTTATCTGTGTTTTGCAGACCCTTAGCTGTGCAGCATTTATACTATAGAGAATCTGTTGCTGTTTATCATACAGCTGTTATAATAGCAGCCATTTCCAGATGATACTTATCTTCAAGGACATCAATTCCCTGCTTCTCATGCAGTACATATTCTAGCAGTATTTCCAAAAGGCCAACTGCTTTTTATTTATAAATAGTCCAAGTCAGTAATTACTAGACCAGTAGTTTTGGTAGTTTTGCAAGCCGTATTTCAGGTTGTTTTTTCCACAGCTAAAATGATGTTGACTGAAGATTAAACTTGCTTCTCACTGAGGTACTCTGCCCAAGGCCCACAGTTTTGCCAGCATTTGAGATATAATCATAAAATCATAAGTGTTGCAATTTTAGGTTGATTTCTTTGGCAGCCTGTAGTTTTCAGACTGCCACAGGCAACTCGGTAGATTTGGATCATCCCTAAATTGATTGTATTGTTTGTGTCTATTTTGAAGCTGCGTTGAGCCCTCAGCTGGCTACATTGCACAAATGATTCTGAATGTTTTGAAAAATCTACTGCAGAATATGCTGGCTCTCAGCGTTTTTTAGAGGTGCCTGAATCCACATCTATATAGGAAAGTTAATTTGGACTGCAACAGGTTGTGAATTAAGAGCTATTTTCAATTGCCATCTTAAATTGGCATCTCTCTCTCCGTGTATACAGCATAATGGAAGGCAGACTGGCACTCTTTTGCTCACACTGAATAATGCTCAATAGGCAATTTCCCAAGGTGTGCCTGTGTGGAGCTGATTGATCTGGAAATTTTTTTTTCTGGCCACTTACATGGCAAGTCTAACCTGTGGGTCTTTGGCTTAATGTTTTGTGCATTATCATTAGCTGTTGGAGACCATATGTATGTGTGTAGCCCCACTGAAGTGCACAGAGTCAAACAGTGTTTTCAGTGGAAAGCAGGAAATATAGAGCAGAGCTGTTGATTCATGGTCCTTTTTGTCAGGGCTGCCAAGACCTTTACCTATGGTCTTTAACTGTGATTTACTCTGTTGTGCAGCTCCTCAGAGAAAACCCAATGAGAGTAGCACACAAAGACCATCCAAATCCCTGAGACACTTCTTGTCCTGTCTGCCACATGAAACCTCCATCTATTTGGGCTCTCCATGTGGTATTGCAATACAAAAATAGAGGCTCAGTTGTATACTTGTGTTAACGTCCACTCTTACCGATCCACAGAGATTTGCAGCCTGGAGTCTGTAAATGTCTAAATGTTAAGTCTGCATGTCTACAGAGATGCTCTCAGAAGAGAACAGCAACCACCCACACAGTGGTGAGCTCCTAATACCGACTAGCGTGGGAGATTCAGCCCACTAAAGTAAAACCTCTTTTCTCCCAACAGCTTTACAGCTGTTTGAAATGTTCTCCTTTTAAATTTTTATTTTTATGTGTATTTACTTCACACAAAAAAATCTAAAAAATTTCAAGATTATTACGAAGATTTGGATTGTAGGTCTTTGCTTGTATCAGCTGCAAGGCACTTTGTACTAGGAGATCCTGTCTGAATGTGATGAAATTTTGGGTATGTCTTTGCAGAAAGGACAATAAGTATTACAAATTGCAATAAAAATACCACAGTACAAATGCTTTTTTCACATTACAGTGCTTCCCATTGCTCTTCTGAAAACACATGATTTTAATAAATTGCAATTTGAGAAGGCTTTCTTGCAGCAAGACAATTGTGTGGTTTGTCACCACTGTATTTTATTGATGTTGCCCCAACATATCCAACCCGTGTATGAAAGCGTAACAGCACTCTTACCTCAGGTGTTTAAGACATGAGCAGTATTTAGATTATAGCTGGTGCTGCTCAGCCTTTTAGCTGCCACCCCACCCCTACATAATCTTAAACCTTTTGCTGAAAAGTTTTAAATGACTTGCCCATGAAATGAAGAAAAAACGCAGGGAACACATAATGAACTCATGAGGTGTCTTCCAAAGCAAATTATCCTGTGATTCTTCATGGCTTCACTGTAGTGTTAAGTGTATGGACAGGCATCTGCCTAACCCCAATCTAACTGAGGGTTATCATGTCCATAGTCCTGTTGCTCATGTCCATTACCAGATACCTGATGTATCTCCCATGACTATCAGCAGTGAATTAAGGTATTATTACTGAGTTCATGGGGACTATGTATTTCTTCTGGTTCTGCAGGGAACCTGTGGGAATGCATTGGAGAATTATTATACTTCAATGGTGCAGCCAGTGTCCATATCTGACATATGTAAGCATAAAGCTCATTAATCTGCAAAAAGCACTTGCTGTTGATACATCTGATTTAGCCTAAACACCAGAAACAGGCCACCTCCAATTATGAAGAACTTCTTATCAGACAAATTATCTCTTACAAAGCAGCATCCTGTATAAGCCTCTTGAACTGTTTTCAGTCCCTAAAGTGTCTATACACCACTGTAATGCTAAATGTTGACATATCCAAGATAACTACCGAGCTAGAAACCATGACAACTCTGGGCTTCAGGTGGTGGTTGCATTAAATATAGGTGAAAAGCTTTTCTTTTGGGGATGGAGGACAGGGACAGTCTAATTGTATTTCACTTAGTGACATTTTACAAGTGCAATTAATGTTTTGGGGTTGCTTCCAGCTTGATTCAGTTTTGGAGTGAGAGTGGAACAGCAAGAGATGGTATACACTGCTCATGTGTGTCATTGCTCAGGAGTTTTTAGGCAGAGAGCCTGCTTTAACTGTAAGTGGAAAGTCATTTATCTGGGGTTCATTTTCACATACATTTTCATTAGTTTAGGCACTTATTGATGTGCATTGTGTGTTTTGGAAAACAATGCGTAGAGGGCAAAAAAAGTGAGGATTCTGGGCCTTGCCACAGCATTCCTGTAGGATCCTGAGAAAAGTGTCCCTGTTGCTCTGTGCCTGTTTTGTCTGTGTCTACCTTTGTCATCCTTGCCTCCACCTGATAAGCATCCACTGCAGCACTGACTTATGGAATACACACACTAGGAGTGATAAAGTTTCCCATTTTCCATTACCTGGCTAAATCCTGTCATGTGGCCCAGCGGAATAGATACTTTAGATCACAGAAGATGGATATACCACACCCTAGTTGACCACATGTCTTTGGTAAGGGTTATTTTTCGTTTTGAAAAGTGTGTATGGTATAAGTCTGCTTAGTTCCATGGGCAGGGAACTAAAAAAAAAAAACCTAACTGGAAAAGGCAAGCTAGCCATGTCTTTAACATGACAGAGTCCCATCTGTCATAAATTAGGGCAAATCTCAGCTGAATTGCTGCCACTTTGCTTGAGTGAATCATCTGGCCCATTGAGTCTCTTTTCTTGAAGGGAACTTCATGGCTCTGGCATGTTGTGTCACAGTAGAAAAGCTCTCCTGGATTCCAAGACATCTGTCTTCTCTGTCATTGGGACTGTCAGCCTGTTGGAACACCTGTGGCTCTTCCTTTGGTGCAGCAGTCTGCTAGAATGCATCTTTTCATTTTCAGTAATATCAGCCAAACCAAGGCCTCTAAATTATATCAGCTAATAAACTGGGTTGTTCTTGTCTTCAGCTGTTTGAAACCTTTAACACTGTACTATGTTTTCAGATGACCTTGCTTTATTAGATCACCCTCTTTAATTGGGCTGAAATTGCAGTATTATGCCAATACCTGACCATCTCTTTGCTATGCCTCTTAAATTTCTGCCTATGGATATCAGGAAAAATTTTACTTGAAAACTTTAAATGAATCTTTAGCTCAATACGATTTTTTTAGAAACAATTTATAGTTTGCCATTTGCTTAAATAGAATCAGGCACTCTTCCATGGAAGATTTAAAGAGAAACTGGTTTATTTCATAAGTCCCTAATTTGTTATTAGTTTTCCACTGTAGAACACTGGGATTCCTGTTTCTTGTCATCCAGAGAAAGGGAATTAAGAAGAAAATGCATGATATATAATCACAAGTCTGTATTTTCTCCTCTATAAATGCGTTAATTCAAATTAAAATATCGAAAATTCAGGACAAAATGTGTAGGAGACTTTAGGCTACTGCTTTTTATTGAAAGCAAGATGAAAATAACATGGCTTTGGGACTTGGCATTGGGACTCTGGGCAGCTGCAGAGGAAGGAGCATTAATACTTTAGCTGAATCAGATTTAATTCAGACGTAGTGGGACTACAGATCTCTGTACGTGTTAAAGTTCTGTTTGTAAACGATTAACAGTTGTTTAAATGGTTAATTGTTATAGGCTGGTGAGTTGTGTATAACTGCACGAAAAAATTACCTGGAAATATGCTTACATCCATAAATAATATACCTTTTAGACATGCATTATGCTTCTGTTTGATTAGAGTGTATTAGTCTCCACACAGGTATTTTTTAATGTGACAAAAACATAAAATATGACTAGACTCTTCTCCTACTCTTTATGGATAAAAGTACAGTTAGTCACTATAGCATAGGCCTTGAGGTCCCCTAGCATTTCAGATCATCCTTATCCGAATGTTATACTCCTTGTGAGCTGAGGTTGGATGATGATGCCAGAGTAAAGGTACAGTACAAGGCCTGAGCATGAGTTTGTGCTGTTCAGCCTTCCCCTGAAGATATCCAGCATTTTAAAGAGATTAAGAAGTGCTGAAGTGGAAAACAAATTTTAAAAAGTGGAGGGTTTTTACAGCCTTTACCTTTACAAATATTCACTAGTGATTGGGAGCCTCACACAACTGTGAAACTGGAATAATGCTGTACATGTGCAATATAAGACAACCCGCTCCCAAAGGCTCAGCATCGTAAGAGCAATGACCCCTTCCTCTTATGCATTGGGACTGCTGAGCTCTGTATGCACACTGAAATTAAACAACCGAGGACAAACTTCTGAAAAATAGCAGCATTTCTCAAATGCTACTGAAATGCATAATAGCAGATGAGTGAGATATCATTTGGCTTGTTTGTCACAAATTAGGGAATGTATGAGAGAAGGACATGCACCTATTGGAGCAGCAACTGAAACAACATTGGATTTCTTCTTTCTTTTGTCAGTAATTGTCCCTTTGCCCTCACTGGGACTGTATTGAATTTTTGTCAAGAACAATATTCTGCAGTTAACGAGATGAGATGATGTTTCAAGTGGGGCAGGAGCCACTTTGGACCCAAAATGAATTACGTCCTTGGAAATGAAGCATGTTTCTTTTCAATAAAGTTCTCATTGACAAAAGGAGCTTTTAGATCAGAAAGGCACTCTACACTGAGCCTAAACAAGTCCTTTCACAATCTCTACAGCAAGATGTTTTTCGGTCTACATGCCTGAGCAAAGTAAAAAGAAGACCTTTATGGTCCATTTTGGTCTTTACATTTTTGTATAGTAGTTACCAGTAGATAATCCAGTTAAAATCACTTGGTACTTCCTACTGCCATTTCTTGCTTTCATGTAACTTTACAAGGCATGTATTTTTACCCTGTTTTGTCTTTGCTGCAGAGCAACCTCTCTTTTTGCAAAGGACTGCACCCTCAAGGTTGCTAAATGGCTTAGAGCAAGTAAAATTTTATCCATTAGGGCTCACACCTTGGTAAGGTATGGAACAAACCAGGTTAATTTAAAAAGCGAAAGCAAAATAATTTATCTTATTCTGATGGTTCTTCTGGTACTTTAACACATAAATTGATAATTTTTTATCAATGGATGATAAAAAATTTTAGGATGATCATCATGAAGTGTGGCAAAAATAAGTTAGACCTTTCTTGACAAAGAGCTGGGAGAGTTCATACAGATCTTTGGTAGGGAATTAGTTGCTATGTGTTGTGAACCCCTCAGAGAATTTCTTCTTCTCCTGTAGTAGGATGTATTCAGAGCCAGCTGAAATAGCAGAGAATCAGGGCATACATTATTTAGGTCTATTAAGTATCACATTAAGAATTGTCAACACTAGCATTGTGTGTAAATTTTAAAATAGTCCTGAGAGACGTATAAAATGTTTCATTGATTTCGCAGCATTTTAATTGGAAAAAAATGTTCTGGACAACCGATTAATTCAATCAGTTCACTGTCGGTGGATATTTTTGGTGACACAGTGGCATAGCACCTAACTTTTGTTCAGTGAAGGGCTATGGCATTAGGAGATGGCACTTCAAAGGAAAACATTTCAGTGCTAGGGATGTACCTTATTTCTTGGCTCTTGCTCAGTGATGAAGCTGAGTTATTGGTCAATTCACTCTCATCGTGTCATGTGTTAAATTTGCTTTCATTCCTTTTATGCCTTTCTCTGATGATGGAAAATTCAGCTCTCAGAGACTCTTCCTTTAAAATTTCTCCTTCCCACTCCGTCAGGTGGCCTCAGTATTGAAAGATGTCAGAAGCCTCGTGTTCACCAAGGTGCATTTCCAAGGTGGTTTTCATTGCAGATGGACCCTAACTTAAATGGAGTTAGAGGGTCACAAGTCAACATAATTAGGCATTGGGTAATAGGGTGTTGAGAGAAAAAGCACTTACAATCATTTTGTAATGTATTGACTTATAATTTGTGCCTCAGTTCTAATGAACTGAAAAGCCTTCTGAGGACTGTTTTTCTCAGACTCCTGAGATCATCAAGCGGTTATAGTAGTTCACTGTTAAAAGCTATGCAATTAACTAACACCATTCATAGTTGAAGGTTGCTTGATGCCATATTTCTTTCTCTTGCTATAGGGGAGCCTTCTTGTTGTGGTAATGATGTTGATAAGGATTCCTTCACAAGTGAAAGGGAGAGCTCACCTCTGCCGTCCTGAACTCTTCCAGGAATGGATGTAGGGACAGCTGGAGAGTCATAGGTCAGTCCCACAGGCTGACACCTGTGAATGAGAGCAAACTCTGCATTTTGGATGAGGCATTCCTCCTACAGGCTTTGTAAGGGAGCCCAGAAGCAACATTTTTAGAAAGACAGACAGAACTTGTCATAAGTGTGTTCAACTCATTTTCTATAAGTTAAATCCATGGAGAAGTTAAAACACATTGGGATGTCGGGTGTAGAAAGACTTCACACATGGTGCAAGGGGGACAAGACAATAGGATATGAAATATCAAAATTGCAGCTGTCTTCTAGATTTCAACTAGCTGTTTACTAGTTATACCCATAGGCTGCATGTAAGGCCAGGTGGGTCCCCATTGGCTTTGCAGCTGTACAGATGGCATTTGAGAAGCTTTAAGCTTTGACAAGCTTATGGCTAAATAACTGAGACAAATGAAGTCTGTGGGAATGTCACCACATGGATAAAGAGAGAGGATGAACTGAACATCACAAAGGATTTTGGTGGTAAAATAAGGGCTAAAGGGTACATTTTTCAAGGTCTCCATCTTTAAGCTGACTTTTTTGGAATTATTATCCCTCAGCTCTGCAAGTTGTGTGTGTCCTGCTCCGTGAGCCAGGATGTCACTATAGCAACTGGTCTGATCTTAATGGCAATGATGGTGGGTTCCTGGAAATTACAATTCACATTATGCATGGAAGAATCGGTCATTGGAAACACACCTCAGTGCTTGGACCAGTACAGTAACTGTTTCCTTTTTAGAATTTTATTTATTTAAAAAGCAAGCAGATCCCTTGTAGCCACAGACCATGCAAAATAATGGTAATGACATGGGCTTTGTCTTTTGATTTGTAGTTAACAGAGGATAATGTGCCACACATGAGTGATGATTTGCAAAATGGGGAGGGAATCCTGTCCAATAGATAAAATATCTATTATTTCTGCCAATCTTTCCTATCATAGCCTCGTTTCAGTATCTTCAAGAGAAATAGCCTCCTGAGGTTCCTCTTTATATTTTCCAGGCATAGACCCATGAGATTTTCCTCTTCTTTTAGAGAGGAACACACACAGAGAAAATTTATGTTCACTGGGTGAGTGAAAAGACACTTGGTTTCTAAATTAGCAATCCCTGAACCTATTTAAATGTATATTCCAAAAGTTATAAGTGAAATTTGGAGACAATATGTTCCAGATTTGTTTCATTATTTATTTTTAAGGTTCAGTTTAAGCTTTCACCACAATGTCATACTAACACCTCACAGAGAACTGTATGAGGTGTTTAGTAGTTACACCTTGTTTGTGAGCTAGTTCTTCAGCACTGTATTTTGGTGAGGACAGCTTATGCTCTGCAAAACACATCTTGGTGTGTTTTGGTGAATGCACAGTAATTCGTAAAGCAAAGTGGCTGCTGCGAGGCCATGAAATGTAAATATCCACACCAGAGTAACAGGTGCATTTTGAGAAATGGAGTCCCCAAAGACCTCCAACCTACTCTATAGTGCCCAAACAGGATCAACTTTTTATTGACATTATCAATATCAATAATATGTTTTTTGGTAGATTTTGTAGGCTTTGAGGATGTCCCACAAACTGGGTCCTTTGCAGCGCAGAGCAAGAGAAGATGTAGATGTGTGGAAAGAACAATTTTTGCTTTTGGTTAGGGTTTCCCTTCTCTTTTTTTCCTCTGCCTGACTGCACTGTTGTGGAGTTTCTTCCTCACACCCCTCCCTGACGCACCCGAGGGGAAGGTCTTGGCGCAGCCCTGTGACTCTGCTTTTCACAGACACACAGCATCTGCTGTCACAGGTAGGAAAGAGAGGGGCAGGGCAGCTGTTGACATAACTGGAGGCTGTGACATCAGTCCTTTTAATTAGGTGGAGAAAGAAGAGAGCTAGCAGATATTTTTAGAAAGCAGGATGCTGGGGAAAATTACCTCATGCTTGAGGTCTCTGGGTTTTATCATTTTAAGCTCTACAGTGAAAAAAAATTGAAATTACATCTTTCTAATTCTTTCCACTTCCTTATTTATCCCTCGCCCTTTTTCCACCCTGTCTCAACAACTGCATTATTCAGAAGCTTTAATCAGAAGTTAGTTCCACAAACTCTTTGTTTCTTACCTGTCTCCTGCAGATCAGTTGCATGTAATTTCACACCCTCAAAGACTGATTAATAGAAATCAGAGCCAGGAAAAAGGCCAGGGGAGAGAAAGAGAACTGAATGCACTCAAAGTCTGTCTCTCCCTGCTGCCACTGAAGCCCAAGTAACTCTTCCCAATTTCAGTATTGCTCTGTTATAATTCGTGCCCATGCTACAGCAGCTGGGGACTTCAAGATGAGCAGAGGTAGGCCAAAGCTCAGCTCTCATGAACATGACCAACTGGGTCTGGCCTGCAGCTCATAGCTATCAACACAAAGTCACTGTTTGACTTCTCCTGGGCTTGGATCAGCCAACAGAGTGCACCAGTATTGGTCTTACAGTTCTCCAAGGGTTTCTGCCTCTAATCTCTAACTCTGCCCTGCCCTTATTTGTTCTATGGCAAAGCCCAGGAAGCCTGCTCAGGGCCCACCTGGGTACCCTGGCTGGAAGAAACAACCAGGTCTCCTCTAAAGAGGAGAGCTTCACACATGGATATTTGTTGCTGCTGATCTTGTTAGGTTTTACCCCAGCCTTACAGATTCAGTAGTGTTTGGTTGACATGGGTGTGTTAGAAAAATGCCTGCACTGTCACAACCCTTGCACCTGGCAGCCCACAAGGCAAGAAGAATGCAATATTATTATCACAGTGAAGTGAGTTAACGACACATCACTTGAGGTGCAGTTACTGGCCTTTAGTCCACAGGAGAGGTTGCAGTGCAAAAAACACTAGCAGAGGGAGAGAAAGTGAAATGCATGTTAGAAAACAAGAAGCTGTCAGAACAAACATAATGTTTACTATCTAGGTTGTCTTGGTTTTCTATTGAGTGCTCCACCATTCAAGAGACAGTGTTACTCAGGAGGTGAGAGAGGTCAGGAAAGGGTACATCCTCAGCTGAGATTGCCCGCAAGCTTGCAGAGATTACATTAAATTGGGAAAAGGTTATATAAATTTTGAAGACCCCTTTTTGATAATCATGAATATTACAAGTATGGTTTATACTCTGGGTTCCTAAGGAAATTAAGATTAGAAGGTTATGCATGGGTGGGTACCTCAGTCTTTCTGCTTTCTCTTTGTCTCCTAAGTAACATTTAGGAGATGCTGATGAAGTTCAGATAAATTTGGCAGCAAGGTTGTGATCTCCAAGCTTTTGAGTTTCTCCAAGTTTCATGAAAATGGGCAGCTGAGGAGATAGGGTTCCTAGATATGGAAGTACTAGTATAGCTCAGCCCTTATCAGATTTTGTAGAATTCAAGTCAGAGACATTATGAACACTAACTTCAGAGAGTGCATATTTGGCACATGATATAATAAGATCATAGTGCTGAAAACCATACAGAATGAAGTCTGTAATTTCTGCACTTCAATAAAATATTTTTTTTTTCACTGAAGAAACTGTAGACTTGGGACTTGAAGATCGTGAATGAACTATATACATCAAAAGGCTGAATTTTTCTCTTGGATTGGGTGTCTGATGGCTGTTTGTCTCTATGCAGAATGCAGAAGTTCCCATAAATAACACTGGCATTACAAAGGGTTTAGAGCTGTGAGCCAGCTAGAAGTGCTTCCTCGTATAGCCTAAACTATCTGGACAGTTGATGTGAATTAGCATAGCTTCTTCTGCACCCTGTAACCTACAGCTTGAGCCCAGGATTTGTAAAGCAAGGAAATGAAACCCATTATTTTTCATTACAGCTCAGACGTATCTATTTGGCACTTGAACAGCTTCTTGAGAAGTGCAGGTGGTGGACTTTCATTGCAGCTAAACTATTTATTGCTGCCCAGGCACACATTTTGAAAGGAATATTAGTTGCATTAGTGTTTTGTGGACGAATTGAGGTTTTTTACCTTGGTGTCTAACTGGACATATACGATCCTTCATTGATTGCAATGACTACAATGCAAAACAGCTTTGTGGCAAAACCTTTGCACATGTACTGATGATCAGAGAGCCAAATTCTGCCTTTGTTCTGCAAATGCAACTCCTGTTAGAGCTGGAAGGCTGTGAGTTTTGGCCCTCCAGTGTGCAATGTCCCTCAGCTTTGACTGACTCAGAAAGTCTTTGAATGTTAACTGGTACATGTAATTATTTTGATGATTTTGTTGACTTACGTAATTACATGCTTGAGCATTTTGTTGAATTATGGTCTAAACTATAAGCTTGCTTATTTTATCTAGTCGCTGGACTCAGACAACTACTTTATTTTAAGGTTGAAATATCTAGCCGGTCAGATTGAGTGTCTAGTCTATGTTTAATTACATGCTAGAAACAACGTTGCTTAAAAAAATGAAAACTAGTTTCTGGGCACATCGGCAAAGGGAAAAAGAACAATAGGTGACATCTTCTAAAGAACATTGCTGTCTCTGGCAGGGTGATACCTAGGAGCTTCCTAGTTTGCTTTCTATAGATATAGTTTATATAGAAACTTTGAGTTTTAATATGCAGATCCACAGCTTTACCTATTAAAACACTTTGTGGAAGAGGGTTACTGCACTGTTACACAACCAGTGAAACCAATCAATCTTCTCAGTGTAGGAGAGCCACTTTCAGCAAACAAAATTCCCCAGTGTAGAGGTCTTGCAGGGTGTCCTGTGTAGGAGTGAGCTGCCTGTGGCTCAAAAGCCTCCTTCCTCCCATACAAAGAAATCTTCCTTGCTCTAGAGATATCTTTTGCACATCAGCTGACACATTTAAATTACTTGAAATAAGGATTTACCTAACATTACATAGGTTATGGACCACTCCTCCATAGAGGGAGGAGTGATTCAGCTGCAAGTACTGGACTGTGGAGGTTGCTTTAACCAAGGTGCCTGCAGAGAGGTAGGTCAAAAAGCCACCCATAGATTGTTGGAGCAGTGTTACCAGGAGTGTTTATGCTGAATCTAAGCAGTGATGGCTTATCTAGATAGGAAACCCCTATGTGGTGTAATTCTCATTCCTGCAGCAAGATACCTCATTCTATGTCCATTTGGCTGGTCACCAGCTCGGTTTTGTCCTCCCCATCAGAGATGACTGTATCCCTTTGTAGATCATCCTATTAAACCCTAGGAACACACTTAAATCTTGAGAGATAAACTGTCTGTCCTTGACCATGCAAGAGAGAAGCAGAGCAGTTTTCTTCTTTCTTCGCTCTTTCTGTCTATTTTACATGTCCTGGTATTGGCGGGGGCGGGGAGGGGCATTAGTGTTTATACCCTCAGAACAGTGCACACAACTGGGAGTACAACTTCAGCTTCAGATGCTTCTGGAATGGTTAACCGTTGATGAATGTTTGACTGTACAGAGACTGGAAATGAATGTAGAGTTACCTGTGTCACACATTCTGTTCCTAAACCCCTTAAATCTTTTTATCTATAGGGAAAAGATGGTAAAACTGAAACAAATAGTGCAAATACCAGTGTTGAGAGTTTTCTGTCTCCATTTAGCTTCATTAGCTGAGTGTGTTACCAAGAAATCAACGTATCAGCTGTATTTTGAAGGCTACTTAAAACTTGGAGATGGCTCTATACTTGGTTGTTTTTTATTGAGGAAAGAAGAAAAGTTTAGAGATGATCTAGATTTTACTGAAGGCTAATATCAGACTTATAAAAGTTACTGAAATGGCCATCTTTACTAACTCTGTGAGTCAAAGGCTATTTAGACATTGCATTTACATGACACTGGCTACTTGCTGCTTGCAATGAAACAGGATTCTGACCAAGAAAAGGGCAAAACTTTCATGCCTTGCAGCAGCCAGGTGCTGTCATACCCCAGGTGTGTATTAGCTTATTGTTGGGAACAACTTGCTTGTAGCAAGTAGCCTTCCTTTTCTTCCTTTATCCAGAGAAGAGATATGTAGAATTAGAGGGAAAGGGAGCATGGCAGAGACAAAGCAGCCTGCTCAGTCTGGATCCACCTTTGTCCTGGAAGGCTCCATAGCTTAGACAGTGAAGTGAACCTTGTGTTAGCCTAAGCTGAAGCAAGCAGAGAAGATACAGCAGCACCTTCCTTCCCAGGCATGGGAGGATTTGATCATTGGCATCAGGAGAAGTTATTTCAGACCAGTCCATAACTTTATCACTGAAGCTCTGAGACACTCAATCCGGTCAGCTGGATATTTCAACCTTTAAAATAAAGTGCTTCTCCATGTCTAGCCAACAATGACCATACATAATAAGCATGCTTACATGCATGCCTGCCCTTTGGAACCAAGTGTCTTAAATGCACCCGTGCTACAGCCAGCAAGCAAGACTTGTGATTGTCTCATTCACTCCCCTCAGTGACGCTCCCTCCTTCCTTCATTCAGCAAATCCAGCACGACAGGAATTATTGGTCTGTCCTTATTCAGGCCAGTAACTGATGGTGCACGTGGAAGAAGCCTGCTGGGAAGAAATCCAGGCTTCTCTGTGGCTCCAACTGATAATGAATTTGCTACACACCCCACCCCCACTAATCACAGCTAATTACTGTCACTACTTAAGAAGCCTTTCTGCATTTGCCCATTTGGCTTCTGTTCTACCGTAGAGGATGTTTGGTAAGACTGAACCTCTGACCTCTTCCCTTGCAGGGATGTTCATACAGCTCTCAATTTGTTTCTCAACCTGCACTTCTCATCAGCTGGAAAACTTCTGCTGTTGCCTAGGAGAAGAGCTTGGCTCTGGTGAATGCAGGTTTTAGGGACAGCTTAGAGTTCTCCCAGGAAACAGGCTTTTTTTCATCCATGTGTTTGCAAAACTGAAAGAGGAAGCAAATTTAGTGTCTGTGTAAGGGACCAACAAGATGAGCTCCTGGGCTGTGTTCTTCTCATTCCGAGTATCAGCTAGCTTAAAAATTTTGGTCTTCGAGAATGCTGATATACTGATTTCTTCTTATCTCTCAGAGAGCTCTAGGACTTAATTAATTAACATTTGTGAACTGTGAACACTTCCTCTGATAGGAGTTATTAAGTATCAGAGTGAAATGTGAATAATCTTGGCATGCTCAAATTAGCTCAATTTTGGTATAGGTGAAGAGAGGATGAGTGACATTTGCTACATCATAGGGAATATCTTGGGTTATTTCAAATGCTGTAATCCTTCTTTTATGGATTTCTGGGCTATTTTTATAATACTAATTCTGATTAAAATTACTAAGTCTGACTGTCAGCTCTAATCCATGCTTCATCCTTGCATATCTACCAATGTTAGACACTCTGATTATTTAAAGGCATTTAAAAACATTTCCATGCTGTAGAAACTTCTAACGAAACATCCAAGCTACAGGTTTTTCTGCTTTTGTGGTGTGAATAGTTTATGGAGCTGCACAATCCAGGATAGCTGTCATATGTACTGTATTGACTTGGATTATGTCCCAGTTCGAAAGCAGCTGATTTAGTTATTAGCTGTCTGTTGTGATGTAACTGGAGGTCAGCTGTGGTTGTCCACTGATATAAAAAATGGTTTGTCCATTTCCCGCTATTGTAGTTTTTCTTTTTTCTAACTATGGTAGCTGCTGATCTCTACTCTTAGTAAGTTAAGCAGCTGTATAAAAATGGGCTGGAAATGCCTTCCCCTAAATGGGTGAGGGTGAGAAGCTGCTGCTGTAGCCAGTTCCCTGTAGAAGGTACGGTGGCTTTGAGCCTGGCTTAGATTACAGCCAGGCTAAAAAGAAGTTCCACCAAACTACTCAGCAACATGTAACTCTCTATAGCAATGGAGAAAAAGGCACAATTCTGGAGTTATCTTGCATTCTATATATTACAAAGTTTTGCCCCACTTTCACTTGTATTTTGGGCTGTCTGCACTGCAGATAGAAACATACTTTGCAATATTGAATTCTGTGTTTTGATACTTAAAAAGCTCAGCTAACCTTCCCAAGCTGCACAGCTGCTCTGAGAGGTTTTTCAGCTACAAAGTGTGAACTCTTTAGCGGTGCTTTGCAATTGAAATGAGAAAAATCCCCCCAAAAGAAGGTTTTTAAAAAAATGTAAGTTGGTGTTAGTTTTCAGTATTCTGTGTGTTAAAGACAAGTTTTTTTCTCAGTTTTCTAGTGAAACCTAATTTGACCATGCAAGAAGCAATTAAGATAGAATATGTTGTTCTATCTGATCTTTAAATAATTTAGTGGATGTAATTAGGAGCTTTTTTGGTTATTTGTACTGAACGATAAGGACTTTGCTGATTATATGTGTGAGTAAACACAGCGAGGAAATTATATGAGACACATAAAAGTGAGAAAGGGCTCAAAAAGAAAGTATGTGAGGAAGAATGTATTTGGTCCTACAGATTTTGGCAGCCATATGTAGTGTGTTTTTCTGATATGGGCAGATGCAAAAATAGTAATGTAAAAATGCTACACTAGAAATCACCTAGTTCAAGTCTCCCTCTGCAAGTTGTCTTATAACTTCAAGTTCTTTATTTCTGTCTGATACATTACTATATAACAGGTGCAATCTTATGGACTTCTTTAGTAGAGGAAAATTGGAATTTATTGGCTATAGGGCTGAGTGTAGGAAGATTCAGAGACTATACTGCATTTTGATTTTGTAGTTAAAGCTTAAAGAGTGGCTGAAATTTGCGAAGGTCCATCAAGCATCAACCTGTCATCAAGACTGGTGCATCTCTTGCAGTGTTAATGGGATGCACAGGTAGTGTCTGCCACCACGATCAACAGGGAGGGACAAAGGCTCATTGGGAAGAGGGGTGAAATCCACAGGAGTGCAGAGCTGACATGTTGTGTGCTGGAATTACATTTAGTGCAGAACAAAACCATTTCAAACCTTTAATTCTCAGAGCTAGTTGCATCTGGATGAAGCAGCTATAGATTGTTTTATTTATATACTGTCTGTCTTGATCTATTTGTGAAATTAAGCAACCTGTAGAAGTATTAAAATATTCCCTGAAACAGTGTACTGACGTTTTAACTCATCCTGCAGGCAAATGCTAGGTCCTTAGGCAATTTTCTCTTCCCCACTGTGGGCATGTGCGTACACTGTGATTTTATTATTTATATATATGGCTTCTTACTAGCAATCTCAAGTTAAAAAGCTGAAATTTCATTTTATTTGGCACTGCATTAAATGAGAAAAGCAAGGCAGTCTTTCGTGAACTCACTCTCTGATATCATGATAAAACTCACAGTGTGGCCTTCATATATGGGGCTTCTAGATGCTACTGGATGATGAATGATAATAATTTCAAAGGAAGTGGGACGAGGTTATGGAAATGGGTAACATTTGCCAGGAGAAGATGCTGTTTGTTCTCTGAGTAAAAGTGGGAGCTCAGGCAATGGAAAATAGGACGTTAAATCAATGTTTGTGTTACAAGAGGAAAGCTGCTGGTTTCCAGTTAAAACCTGAAGTAAGCTGGAAAGCAAGAATCCCATTTCCTGGGAAAAACTGAGACTTTTTATTCTTCAAGGAGGAACAGACCTTTCAAGGCTTGAGAAATTTGTTGCACAGCTGAAAGGAAGTCAGTGACTAGGATTCCTGCTGGGTAGACTGTGGGCAGAAATCTGGGTTTACTGTCTCCTAAGTAAAAAGCATGTTGCAGGAGGATTTCCTTCTGAATCTCTTGTAAGCTGAATACAGTCCACACCAAAATATCCAACAGTCTGTAATTAGCACAGGAAGCTAAAATGTCAAAAGTCCAGATTAAAGTTCTTGTTTTTACATCAGGTTAATCAGGGTCTTTCTTTTCAGTCTCAGTGCAGTTGATCTCTTTGACTACAGACGTTTTTGCTATTTTAGGGTGTCCTGAGTTCTCTCTGTCTGCCTCTGGCCAGATATTTCATATGTTGAATCTGTATTCCTCAGACCTCTGTTAAAACCGTGAGGTCTGTGAGAAATTGGTATGAATGCATATGAAGGAATGAATCTGATTTCCTAAAATGAATGACAGCAGCTTGGATGAGAATGAAGGAAGTTGTGTGGAATTTGATCAGGGACAAATCTGCCTGATTTTTTACAAATCTTCGATGAATCAGGGTCTGTTTAGGTGTTATTGAGGTGATGATGCTGTTTTCCTGAAACATCGGAGCTGTACTTTATATAATTTGAGACCATACTCTGGCCTTTCAGAGCAATATCAGAAATTAAAAAAATACCACAAGCAGCGAACATTAGGAGGGCTCTCATCCCTTGTTGCTTTGCATGATGTCAAGGAAAGAGCTGATGCTGCAGGACTAGCCCTTGTGGCTGGAGATGGCTGGAATGGTTAATACTGAAGGCTCCTTGCTGGTGACGTTGCAGTGCTCTGAAACTCCCCAGTGAAACTTCACCCCCTACTATGGGCCTTGAGTGTTGGAGGTCACTGTCTCTCATCAGTCACTGGGGCATCACTCCATTGGGAATAATGGGACAATTGCTGTGAATCATTGGCTTTCATCTGATGTGAGGGGAAAAAAAAAGAAATCGGTTTTAAGAAGTCAGCTGGTGGCATTTGTTTCTGCAGGGGCTTTGCTTCTGCTCTGGAGGGAACTCCTTGCTGCTTGCAACAGGTTATTTCCCTGACTGCCCTTTCTTGGTCTGGTGCGCATTTGGGAGGCTGAATGTGAAGTGCTGAATCCTGGCCCATTGCCAAAGAGGGCTGAGGAAGCTTGCATGTGCTGGATATTTATTTCCAGGGTACCCAGCAATTCGCTAACTTTCAGAGGCCAGATTTATACTCATCTAGCACTGTGTAAACTGTCCTTCCATCTTTTAATAACTGAAAAAGTACATAGGTAGACTCCTGCTGCTTTGTTTCTTGAGCAGACAGCTACTACCTGAAAGAGATTTTAGAAGTTACCATATCTGTATGTGTCCTTTTTCTTGGCATTTATCTGCCAACACAACATCTTTTTTTTTCTGTTTTGATTGCTCTATGACTCTATCTTGCATTTTTTTCATGCTGTTCACTCCAGCTATCCTGGGTTGAATTATACAGGACACTTGATATGAAATCAGGCAGAGAATGTAATGGATGACCAATTTTTTCTTCTTTTTTTTTTTTTTTTTTAATGTGAGGGGAAGTATCTCTCTTGAAGAGAGGTGCCCCAGCACCTGTCAGCAATTATTTTCTCAAATGCGAGGGTTGTAAATACTGAAATTTAGGATTACTAAATGCCTGGGTGACAAACCATAAAATGATGCAGGTCTGAAGGACCTCTGGTGGTTGCTTTTGCTACCCCCCGCTCCTCAACACTAGTCCAGCTAGATCAGATTGCTCCACACCATGACCAGCTATGTTCTGAAGATCTCCAAGAACAAGGAAATGGTGATGTCCTTGGGGACCTTCTTCTTGCGGGAAAACGAATTGTTCCAAAGATCTCATGGGAGTGCCCGGTGTTGCATCTTATGCCTGCTGCCTCTCACCCTTTCTCTGTACTTCTCTGGGAAGAGCCTGTCTCCACCTTCGGTGTCCCCTCCCGTGAGGCAGCTGAAGACAGCAGTGAGGTCTCTTTTAGCCCTGCCTTGAAAATCATTGCCTATCATAAAGAAATATAAGGGTTAGGGGTTTATTATTTTGGTTTTTGAGCAGGAAGGGATCACATTTTCAGGCTTTTATGCACAAACACAAAAGCTACTATTATTTTTTGTCTGAACTATTTCTTGTTTATGTCAAGCCATGGTTCCCTTGATTTTCATTTATACCAAGGAGCTGAAACTGTAAATTAGACATGTTAAAAGAAAGGAAAGAAACTAGTGACAATTTAAAAAACTGTAAATGCATTTCTAATTGAAAGTGTTTTTGTAGGCATATAAAAGTTCTTTAGTATGTAGTATTGCTTCAGTGCTTCTGAAATATTTCACGCTTTCCCCCAAGGAGAAAAAAAAATATTCACAAACTCAAAAGAGCAATGTTGGCAGTTGACTAAAAAGATGCATTTTCCAACAGCATTGAAAAGATTGTTTATACCTTAAAAAAAAAAAAAAAAAAACAACAAAAAAACCCCAAACCAACAGAATGTTTGGCTTCTTATTTCTTGCTTTGATGATGCAATCTTTTAAGAGACTCACAGAAGGATAGTGTGGCAAAATGTTTTAATGCAGCATTTAGGCAGAGGAACTTCTACAAGCCTTGCATTTGACAAGTTTAAGTTATGACATGTAAAGAATTTTTTCAAGAAATAAAGACATAATAAAAGCAGTAGTGAGTTACTGAAAAATGTTGGATGATCAAAATACCTTAGTAAAGAATCAAGGGCAGGCAAAGGAGGGGGGAAAAAAACCTTATGATGGATGAGTACTGAAACAATATGCAACTAGAGAAAGCAAAGATATTGTGCAAACGAAAGTACAAAATAGCACAAATTGAGGGTGGAGATCAAAAGGATTTAGAACAGAGGAAGGTGAGTTCCAGGAAAATCTTTATAAACAATAAAAATGCCATAGAAGCAGTTTTTTTGATAAACAGGAAGCAAGTGAAAGCCTAGGTACATACCATTATGATTTTTAGTAGATTTGAGAAGGCTGTTTTGGAAAAGCAAGGTAAATAGCACTGAATAAAGAGTAATTCTGAATATAATGTGATCCTTAAAAATAAAACAACAGTAGGCCAGTGTATCACTCACCTCACTTCCCTCAGTGAGAGAATCTGTATGCTCCTGTTACACATGAAACAGCAAGAGAACAAGAGCTCATCACCAAATTACCTTTCTTGCTGACTCTCTAGGCAATTATGAAGAGTGTGAAAGTGTTTAGGCTATTGCTGATTTTTAGTGAAAAGTTGTTGCAAGCAGATGTAAGTAAAAATAAACATAAAAAAAGCCCCTAAAAGACTGCATTCATCAGTCATAGGAGCTCAAGAGCAGTATCTTAAAACGTTGTACTCTGTCAGGGTCTGAAGAGATGGCCCTGTATCTTGCTTTAGCTGATTCTATTGCAAGGTAGAGATTGTAGAACTGAAATTCCCCCTCAGTCTTTGCACTCACAAGATACAAATTACTTCAGTGTTATTCTTCTGCATTTGTATGAATGGGTGAAAGCATCTGTTAACAATAACTTTGCGTTAACTGCCCTTCAATTAGTATAATGAGCATTTCTAGATGGTGTAATGCTCATGTGTGCATTCCAGTGCTTTCTCAAATGAAGAATTAATTCTGCATCTCTCTTAAAAATTCCTGTAACTAAAGTGAGTGCTCTTTTATAATCCATCTTTATTATTAATTATGTATGGCCCAGACAAATTCTGTGAGAACAAGTCAGGAAGGGAGTTAATTTAAAGAGGAGTAAGAGCTCAAAAAACACAATGCTGATTTATAGAATGGTATTTAGACTCATTCACTGTTGCCCTAGTAGTCAGGCTGAGACTTTGGACTGAAGAACAGATGCTAAGCTCCTTTCCTCCTTCGTGGTAAAATCTCCAGCCGTCTACATGTCATATACCTGCGATGCTCATGGATTCATTATTTGCTCTGCAGCAACGGCACAGAAACTATTTTTTTTTTAAACTTCCATGAATCTTTCAGATTCCTTGGGTTGCTCGCAGTACAGCACATACTTGACCTTCATCCGTGAACATTGCAGGTAAAGGGAAGTCATATGACCTAACTCTGATACTCAGATCTTGTGCAAATGAGAAGGCTAAAAAGAAGAGAACTAGATTGGAAATGTAGTGAGCATGACCTTGAATGTTAAAATACATGGACTCGGTGCTTTCAGGCTGAGAGGTTGTCGGTCCTTCTCTGGTGCCCCATTTGCAGAGCAGCATGTTGGAACAAAGAACATCAGAGCAGTCTGATGCCTGTACCTCTGCACCTTCTGCAGCTGGGACTATTCTTCCATAGCAAATTCACAAGTGCAGTTTGCTAAGGAGACACATGTCAAGTTAGTAACACAGCTTTTGCTGACCTGAGTCAAACATACCCTTAATGCCAAAGAGGACTTGGATTGCACTTTTCTGAGGGAAATGTTATTCATAATGAGAAGTTCTGCCAAACTGGTTTCTTTCTGCTGTCTGTTTCTTTCTGATGTCTGGTAATGAACAGGACAGCAGGGCTGACATGCCCATGTTTAACATTCAGGTCCTACCATATGCATCTGTCCTCAAAGAAAGATTAGCTCAATCTTAATAGCCTGATCTGCAAGCATCTTATCTGCCAATGAAGTTCTGCATATACCTATCGCAATGGCATCACCAGTTCTGCAGCTTATGTGCCCTTCGCCTTCTTTAATGACCCCAATACAAGGCATTCCCAGGGGGCTGAGACTCAGACAAAGCAAATGAGCCATGTTTCTGCTGGGAGATGTGTTTGTGTGCATGTGAGTGTGTATGTTGGAGGGGAGGGACTTTACAGTAAAAAATTGTGTTAAAAAACAGTGGAGGGTGTCTACAGATCTGTTCAGTGAGTTTATCTAAATATTCCCTTTTCTTCTCTTTCTTTTCCCCTTCCCTTACTCCCTTCTCTTCTCTCATTTACTGTCAGGAAGGGCCACCTCTGAAGGGTCAATTCAGTACAGCCTGGCGCCAACTCAGACGGACATCAACAACAGTTCCAACAGTGAGTCTATTTGCAATTGGGGAACTCCTTGAAATGGTACTGGTTTATGTGCATGTTGAAGGTGCAAGAACTCTTCCAGAAGAGGAGGGAGAGGGTAGGTTTGTTACCCCTAGCTCTGTCTGATTGGAGCAGCCTGCAGGTTTTGATGCCTCACTAAAAGCATTAGATAAAGGTAGGTTTTTCTGAAAGATACAATGATCCTGATGTGCAAAGGCCATTGCCAGGGCATTTTACCAGCAGAATTGGCTTTCAGATCTGTATGTTATTCAGAGAAAACGGGCCACCAAGAAAGCTTAAAACACTTCAACTGACTAGAGAGGAATAGGCTGAAAGCCATGCACAGACAAGGCTCTTCATTGAACTGTTACTTTCCCAGCTGGAGACAAGAGCTGCCAGTCTCAGATTTTTATAGGAGCAATGATCTGTTTTAGGACAACGAAGAGGCCTTGCTTTCAGTTTTGAGTTAATTTAGCGGTTATCACTTAGATTTTTCTGCTGCTCCTTGAAGCACGTGGATGGGGGAGACAAGCCCTTGCATGGTATAATGTGCTCTTTCTCTCTCATTATGCATGCACACAACGTTATCCAACACTCGTGATCTCAGTCCTCGGTGGGCCTTTCTCCTGGTATGCATGTTGTGGGCAGAGACTCTTTTCGCGGTTGTAGGAGGGGAAAGAAAAATTCATTATACAGAGCAAATGAAAAATAACATGTGCTCCTCACTGTTCCTAAGATACTCCTGTCCTATATTTTCCTTTTGGTGACTCTCGTGGTACAAGCTTTGGCCCAGCATCATAGAGAAGGTATCTGGGGAAGGAGAGAGTGTGTTAAAGCAGAACTGGACAAGTGGATGGGCTGGGAGGAACGAGAAGAGAGGACGGCAAATGGAGAGAACACCAGAAGGGAAAAGAAATGGTAGCGAAAAGATCCAGAAAAAGCAGTTCTTGTTTCTGGAATAGCAGTCTGAGTGCTGAAAATGTCGCAGTGAACTGGTTTTTAGCTAAATTGTCTGGTCTGAGGTCTGGAAAAATCTTCTATTCACCCCTCCACTTCAAAGACAGTTGGAAAAATTACATCCTCCAGCATAGTTCTAACATTGCCCATGTGTCTACTAAACACTCTGTCTTTGGTATATATATGAAGATGCAGCTTTTTGTCAATATGTTTAATTATATTTGTTAAAATCTTGCTCACAAAGCTGGAAATGTAGCTGTAATGATGTTATCATAAACAATACTCTAATCTGATTTTATGCTGCACAGTGAGCAATGGAAAATTTACAGCACAGACCAATATCTCACTGGTTTGTGACTCTTAAGCAAAGGGCTGCTTGTTTCTTCTTACCATACTTCTTTGCCTCAAGTGCTTCAGTGAGTCATACTGTATTTGTTCTCCCTTTCAGTTTTCTGACGGTTTGTTTAAGTCCCTCAGTTCATGCAGTCTGATGGTCACTTCTGTAAACAATTGCTTGGAAGTGTTGATATCCTGGGCAGTGCATCAGACCAGATGTTTAGGCAGCTGTATCCACCCTGTGAGCAGTTCCATGTGTGAGTAAACATGTGGATATGAGTCTTGAGATCAACAGAAAGACTCACTGTGAAATTGCAAAATGCAGTTGAGGGACCTAGTCCTGTATTTTTGCCAGATGGAAGTGATTTTAAAAGATTGTAAGGCCTTTCAAAGATAGGAGGCTGAGCACCACGGGATCATAGGATGCCCTTAGCAGTCAATGATGGGATCTGAACTACAACACAGGGATTACATTTTACCAGGTCCTAGATGAAAAAAACAGCAACAGAAAAAAGCAACAGCCTCAGATGTATACAGACTCATGGTTTGGGAGAGGATGAGCTGTAAAGCACTTTTAGGGGACTTAAAGTCTCTATGAAATACAACACATTATCATATCTTCCCTTTGGCTCATCTAGTTGTCAATCCAGTATTTGTATAGACCAGCACTCTATTTTTGGCTTTTTTTCTTTTCTTCCTCAACTTGTAAGAGCATTTAATCAAAATTCCAGATGGATTGTGATTAGATCTTAAGCCCCACTTTGAACTGTGATTGGTTTTGTTAAAGTCTGCTGTGCTTCCTCTCTGGGAAGAGCAGTTTGAGGCTACACTGCATGAGTTTTCAGGGGAAAATTGAGACAAGAAAAGCAACAGCACAGTAATACCAAGCAGGTGAGCTATTGGGCAAGGCTATTCACAATGCTTGGCCAATGCATTTTATTTTTTTTTATTCCATTTGTTTGTATGTAGCTTTTCCCACTCTCCTAGTCAGAAACCAGACCTGCACAGCTCAGTGTTGAAATTATTGTAACCATGCAATCCTGGGGCATTCCCAACAGCATCTCAAAATCTTGTTAGGAATTTATTATTATTATTAGGGATGGTCTCCTATGAATGACAAAGCCTTGTACAAGCAGGAAGAGATAGTCTGTCTAGGTGGACAGACTAAAGGGCAAGAAAAAGGAGGGGGTCTAAGCTCTGTAACAATGTAGAAATCTCCATCTGAGAGTGGGGCAGTACTGGAGCAGGGGTTGAGAGAGGGTATACAATCCTCATTCTTGGAGATACTGAAAACTTCACTGAACAAGGCTTGGAGCAAGCTGATTGAACCTGGAAGTCATGCTTTGAGCAGGGGTTGGACCCAGAGGGCCTTTCCAAACAACATCATCTTCTAATTCTACTGTCTATGGTAAAATCAGTGGGAAAGTCATGTGCATTAAGGTACATATATCCTGATACTTGGTCTAGCACCTAAGCTGCAGAAAATACCCTCCTTCTTTGGAAATAAGCTGTCCACCAGATGAATGCTGTCTTCTGGTAGTCTGCAGTGGAGGGGAGAGAAATTAAAATGAAGTCTGCTGAATACAGAGAGTAGCTAGAATTTTAGGAAACGGGGGCTGGAAGGTGAGCTGGCACTCTTGAACAGGCAGAGAAATCTTGTTCCCCATAAGATTGAGACTGCCTGAACTCTCTCAAGGGCAGAAGGACAAAACTGTCCTTTCACAGAAGTCCTGGGGATCAGAGCTAGAGGCGACTCACTCTGACAGCATTGTTCCTGTTGTGTAGCTAAATTGAACGGGTCAGGTCCTGGGGCTGTCAATCCAGCTAAGTTTGCACCAGTGTTTAGAAAGGAAGTAGATATTCTCCAAGGGGTAAATGTCAGTGACTCTGATGTGACATTGTGATAAAGTCCTGGGCTCTTTCGGTGGGAAGAAAGTATTGTTGCATTACTGTAATGACTTGTGATATCACATCCATTACTCTTATATTGTGTGTTTTCAAACCCTGGGCTCCCATTTAGTTTTGATGGGCATCACATGTTTTCTTCTGAATGTTTTTTTAACCTTTCTTTTTTCTAGTGATGGGAATCTAAACTGAGAGCTCATTATAAGTTCCTGCTGTGCATACTGAGCTCCTAAGTATTACCTGAGGCAGGATCTGTAGGAAGAGGTAATAGCAGATATTCTCTCATACCAACTGACATAGATTTGAAAAAAAGGACTGATTTTCTGACACAGTAGTGACTGTTCATATCCGAAACAGAAGCAAGAAATTTCAAGCTATCATGCTGCATTCTGGGTTTGTTGGCTGTTGTATTTTGCTTCTTAAAATTCCGCATCAGAATCCACTGAGGCTGCCTGGGTGGCTGTGATTCATTTTAGTGGGTTTGGGGATAAGTATCATATCAGCAAGATTAATGATTATAATTTAATTTGTTTTTTTTCTGTTGTTTTCATGCTATCTATGACATTACGAGCATTTTTAATGGCCATTCATTAAAAAGCAAACTTGTCCCTGAGACACTTGTCCCTGAGACACACCAAATTGTTTCCGCAGTCTGCTAATGACCATTAGTTCTGCTGGCAGAGTTCACAGAGAAAATTTAGAAAGCGAATCTGTATTACTAACAGCACTGCTGCCAGCTAACTTTGTTATTATAAGAGTTAAACCTTTATCCTTTCTGTGCTGTGACTTATACACCATGATGCCTTGATTTTGTCAGCATCCTAATCATGTCTGTCACAATACAAATTGGATGGAAAATCTTCCACAGGAGCGTCCTGCCCACAATTGTAGCATTAGCAAGAAATAATTGTGCAGTGCCTTCTATGGAAACGTTTCATTCCATCACAGCTGCCAATTTCAAATGATTGTTTTTGTTCCAGTTAATGGAAGCTGCTACAGAAATGTCACTCTGGCACAAATTTTGGTGCCAAGATCTGCAAGCAGCAGAAAACCACCAGCTACTGAGAGAGAGGGTCGACGGCTCTCATCGTGTGGAGCAATTTTTAAGGACAGCAGAATGGCTTGACAGCACTCGTTAGCAGTCACAGGCTCCTAATGCACATAGGGTTGTATAAACCTGAACAACTTTGGAGTAAATTTGTGTCAGAACAGGGGCATAATGTCACTGGTCTCCTTCTGAAGTGACGATGTATGCCACTGCTGGATTATGGCCCTCAGGTTCCTTATCCACAACACTGAGACAACACAGATTTCCAGGTGAGAGAGACAGGCAGAGGTGATGGCAGAGATCAGACAAAAGCACATACCAGTGCTCAGTGGTAGACTGGCAAGTCAGGAGAGTCTGAGCAGTGCCAGTACCACTGCAGAGTGAGCCCCAGCAAGATGTTTGTGTCTATTGGTCAAGATAGGGGAACGGGGAGAGACACTCATGGAGTTCAGAAAGAGCAGATATTGATCTTTATATACTTCAAGGTGTTAAAGGTTGTGGGACATTTTTTTTTTTTAATGACTGCCTCCAGGTGATGTATTTAAAAAATAAAAAATTCCATAATTGCTTTTTCTTGTGTGTTTTTTTTTTTGTGTGTGTTTTGTTTTGAGTTTGTTTCTTTGTTGGGTTTTTGGTGTTTGGTCTTTTTTTTATATATATTACATCTTGTATTTTATAGATATATTTCATAGGTATTCTGGAACCTGTTTACATTGGGACACCCAGGCAATAGGACCTGGATGAATTTTTGAAGTGCATTGATTACACAGAATTAGATCCTGGTGTGGGCACTCCCACTCGGAGATATGTTAATCTAAAATAAAAGGTTAAATTCAAGAGCAGGGTTTGAAAAACAATGAAGACAGAAGGAGAATTTGCCTTCATCTGAATTTTGTAGAAAGCTCATGGAAATAAAACACTATAGGTCAGGTCCTCATCCACTATAAGTGAGCATTATACAGTGATTTCATTCAGGTGTTCAGCAGGGGAGACGCTTGTTTTTAGCATGCAGAGTCTGAATGCTCAGGAATTATCTGGGATGTGGGAAAAAGGCATAAACTGCAGAGGCTTACAGAAGCACCTGCAGTTTAGATCAAGTTAAAGCAGTTTTGTGCAGAAATCAAATTACTTTTTTTTTTTAAAGTCATTACTCTTGCATCTGACTGTTCCTTTTGTGAACAGGACACACAGCAGGTGATAGGAAACATAAAATGGAATAACCTAGACATAGAGGAATAGACACTTCTGCCTTAAAATACAAGAATTCAGAGGCAATGGTAGAAATCAAAGATGACAGTTTCAGAACATGTAATTAGACAGTTGAATCCACTACCACAGGAAGATTTTGAAGCTAAGAGTTTAGTTAAATTTAAAGAAGCATTAGCAACTCTACAAGAATACTTATACAGGTAATAATTAGTTATGATGAAAATTCTGGTAGGGACACTAGATGCTGAACTTTGGGTACTATGCTAGCCTCTATTAGAGTAAGACAATCTAGCAGATAGGCAATCTGTATTAGGCAGAAAATTACCTGAGAAATACCTGAGTTTGGTCACTATCAGACATAAGATTTAGATGACCTTGGGTCATATACAGGCTATAATTGGATATAGCTTCCTTTTTTTGAACTGCTCTGTCTTTATTTTGGCTGATTTAAGCCTTTCAGGTGTCCAGCTGCTGATAAGTAATGTATTCTGATCATACTGATTCACAGTGAGTCAGGAAATCTGACTTTTTAGTGCAACTTGCGGAAGAATCATGTTGATCTAGGTGTGCTTGGAGCTTGAATATTGCCATTAATAACAGTCCAAGGAAACAGGTGAGCAGGTTTAACTTTCAGCCTAGTATGAAGTCAGTGATCAAGATGTAGAGTTGGAGCTGTTCAGTATTGTCATAACAGCAGTATCCAAGTTTATTAGCAATGTGAAAAAGCAAGCTGTGGGAATGGACAGGTAGGCTTGTTTGGAGGATCCACAGGGCTGCAAATACGGCATCCCTGTCCAGGTCTGCTGGGGCACGTTATGCAATGTCTTTCTCCGCAGCCAAGAAATCAGAGGACATCAGGGAATGGAACAGGAGGAAATTCTGCTCTCTCTCCTTCCACAACTCACAGGGGAAGCAACGTGAGAAGGAGCAAGACCCAGGAGTCATGGTGCACATCATTTCACACGTACCTTTCAGACAGCAAGCCAGACAGTCCCTGTTCATAGATATCTTTATTGTGAACAGCAAAACTGAGGATGAGAGACAAAGTCAGTAGTCACTTAGGGGAGTAAGGGGTGTGTCTTACAAACTAGAAGGCATGTCATGCTGAGTGCCTGTGTAAACACCTAATATCCACTAAGTGCAGAGGAACTGAAAAGGGACAAGAATGCCTCATGCAAAAGTGCCAAAATTTTGGTCCATGGTTTGCTGTCTGTATTTCTGCCTAAGCCCTTGTATGCTTCTGGCCAGCTCTAGGATCCTCCTTTCTGTTGCCTTGAGCAGTACCTTGACCTGCAAGTGTCTGTTACAGGCACTCGGTTCTTCTTTGCACTCAGTGTGCAGGAGGAATTTATTCGCTGAAGAATCCATCCCTGTGGAAATGCTAGTATGCAATAATTTATCATCTAAATTCCTCAGATCTCTAACTTCCCTATATCTAGGAATAGGTAGGAATTCCTTCTACAAAGGAATTATTGCAATATAGTGAGTTAAGTACATTTCAAATGCTACTTATTTACGTATTTTGTTAGTATATGCCAGTATTACAGCACAGCATGTAATAGCCATTCTCATTCCACAGTAATTATGTTTACCCAAAGTAAATTACTGGTTAAACTGCAAAATATTTACCGGTTATACATTCTTTATGCCATTAATTTACAAGAACTTCTGTCATATCCTCTGAGTGATATGCACATCCTATGTGCCCCCAACATCATCAGTAAGCATCTGGTGAAAGGTCTACAGCAGTTCTTGTCCTGCCAGTGCTAGAACAAGAATTTAACATTGCTCTCAATATAGCCGAAAACCCAGTAGTATGAAACTGCCTTTCTTGCTCAGAATGGCCAAGTCATGGTGATGTTTTTCTTTCTTAAAATGCATTGCTTGCATCACATCATTATCTTGAATTATAAAATTAAGCTTCTATCCTTTCTTTTTAAGTCAAACATAATTTCTCTACAGTAGACTGCAGCTCTGAGAAAATTAAGCATTATAATTATTTCACTTCACACCAAAGTATCTGCCACAAATCTTAACAGCCCGACAGAAGAAGAATTCAAAAAAGGAAGATTCTTTTTCTCACAATGTAGTATTTTCACATGAAGTTTGTACTTGTATGAAGAAGATGACCTTTGAAAGGTCAGAAGAAACCACAGTTTACAAGCACTTTCTGTTGCAGCTGCTGCAGCTCTCTCTTTTTCCTCTTGCACTAGGCAGGTATGGTCCACTTAAACGTAACTTGGATGTGACAGTTTCCAAAGGATCAGAGAAAGAACAGAGGATGAAGTACGTTTGAGAAAGCCAGGAGAATGATGTGAGTGAGATGACCAGCTAACTGCTTGGAAGCCACAACTGATTTCCATATTAGAGTAATTTCTTTACACAAGCTTACTCAGCTGAAAGGGGCAACACTCCTTAGTTACCTGAATCCTTTACTGGAAGCAGCACAAAAACTCACAAAAATTGTGGGACGTGTGCTAAGTGTATCTAGAACTTGTCCAAGTAGCAGATAGTCACGATTCAGCAGGCAATGTGAGCTCAAGAGGAAAGGAAGCAAGGTATTGAATTTACCAACTCATAATTAGCAGGTTGTATTTGGTGAAATAAAATGGGACGTGTTTTCCAACTTTTTACAGAGGCATGGATTGTAGCTTCCTTTTCCCCGGCTCCCTTCATTCATGTACGGCTAAGTGTTGTAGGCTGTTGGCTGCCTGTAGGAGTGGGTCCTCGCTTGTGTAAAGCTCAATTGTGCTGACAGGGCAGTTGGTGTGAACTGCACAGGCAGTTTAGTTGCTGGTGTAGATAAGATTCTGAAGGATGAAACTGCTTCAGGAACAGACAGGCTGGTCAGACTAGAGTGCCATTATGGATCTTTTCCCATGTTATTTTTATTATGCCTCATATAACAAGGAGAAAGTATTTTTCTGTAAGAGGACAGCCTTTTACTTCCTCTTGTTTAGCAATCTCTACAACAGCCCACATGCATTTGTCACTGTCACAGGGTAACTCCTGCCATTGTGCTGACTAAGCCTACAGGAATGTGAAGGGAATTGTGTGCGTGCCACTGGCTGCAGCCATCTCCCCGTGCTATCCCGTAGATGCAGCCAAGTTCCTGATTTCCTCTCACTGTTGTAAATCAGGACTAAGTTGGTAGGGTCTACATGGGCAAAAAGGGGGTGCAAGTGACAAAATGATGTCTAGTGGGGCTGACATAATTCCAGGAGGAAGAAAAAAAAACCACCAAAATGGCTCTTACAGTCTCTTATGAAGCTGCTGTAATGACTTTGGCTGCTTTCATATTTCCAGTATGCAGAATTAAACTTTTTTCTGTGATTTTAAATGAGTTACAGTCTTTGGGGTTTTCTCTCCATTGCTAAAGTGTTTACAAAGAGCTTTTTGCCACTCTTTTACAAGGCCAATGATAACAGAGGGCTGTTGTCATAGTCAGTAGAATGAGAAACAAGGTTGAGGGTGCACTATCCCAACTCCCAACTGTGCTTCACTGACTCCTCTCGTGTCATCTTATCTGTTCCTGCAATTGCAAGAACTAACTGAAAAGCTAGTCAAAACCCTCCTTTTGCAGGGGTAGTTTTCAGGTGAGTCAGGGGATTGGTGGCAGAAGAAATACACTATTAACATCTCTGCTCGGGGAAAGGCTGACATTTTAGTTCAACCCTTATTAGACATTAGAGTTCAAGCCAGAGAGGTGTTAGGAAGGCTTGAGTGAGGGGAAAGGCTTCTACAAGTGGCCAGTCTAGCTGTGAAATGCAGCACCACAGAAGAGCATTGTTTATACTGTTGTCCACAATACTGGTCAAATAGCAGGAGCACTTCAGTTCACCATGGGCGTTACTGGAACACCTCAACACGTAGGAGACGCTCAAGCCCCATGGCTGAAGAGGTTTCATAGGACTGCCTTCCCAACAGGGATTAGTTCACTTTTCTTCCCGTTGCTTGTGCCTGTTGCCAAAAAATTGTTACTGGGCTTCTGAAAGGTGGCTATTCTCAAGAGTGCAAGTATATTTCTGCCTTACCATGGCTACCTGAAGTGTTTCTACTTTCCCACCAGTCTCTTCAAAATGTAATACCATAAAATAACTACCCAGCAGATCAGCCTCCTCCTAGATGAATTCTCTCATGCACAGAATCATAGAATAGTTTTGGTTGGAAGAGACTTTTAAGGGTCATTTAGTCCAACATCCCTGCAAGGTTTGTCTGGGCAATTGGGTCTAGGCTTTACTGACAGGGCAGACTTTTTGAGAGAAGGGATGTAGGAGGCAGACTACAATCCAGGCTATAGCTGCAGGAACAAGCTGCCACAGATAAACCAGCATACAGCTTTACAGAATGTCAAGTACTCCATTTTAAATGAGTACACCATATTCTGTCACCCTGAAACCAGCATAAGGCAGCTCCCTCCTTACGGAAATACTTCTTGATTAGAATAAGCGGAGAAGTCAAGTTTGCCAGGTTTCTCTCACATCTTTACCCTACTGGTATAAGGTAAAGAGGCAAGACCCAAGACTTTTTCTGTCCTCTTTCCAATGAATGCACAATGGTTTCTGTTTTGCTTGCAGAAATATACCTCACTTCTCTACTTGCTAATCCCATCTATATTTGGTTTCGTTTCTCTCTCCGATACAGAAGGTTACCAGCATGTTCATGCCCAGCAGGCATCAGTTTGCATCTGTTCTAAAATTCTGAGCACATAACTGTGCCCTTAATTTCCATTCTTTGGAAACCTGAATGTACCATGATTAAAATAGACTGCAAACAGATGCTTGATGATAAAGAGGTCCCGTTTGCTTGTATTAATTGCAATTTGTGCTATGAGGATTTTGTCACTGTCTAATGGCTAATCTTTGTAAAGGCTCAATGAATCTGCTGGGCTTGGGGCTTTGCATAGCCATGATAGGACTGTGGTTTTGATTTGTGGAAATTTTGGATTTAAAGCTTGCTGAGCAGCCAAGAACTGCCCACCCATGGGAATTGACAGCAAAATACACACTCTGTCACACCCTGCTGCTGCAAATTTGACAAGGAGGGACATTCCTTTCCAAAGTGCATGGGAAGAACAGTAGAGTTGGTTGTGTTCACCCTACACTGATAACACACTGGAAAATTGGTCATTTGGCTCCTGGATGTGGAAAATCTTCCTTAGCACAGGGTTTAGAAAGGATCCCTCAATTTTCTTTCTTTTGTACAAATTGAACTGCAATGAGCACAGTCCATAAAAGGCAGGTGGGGGCAAAACAAAGTGGTATTTATGAAGAGGTTGCTCAAAATCTCTTTTGGAAACAGGCAAGAGCTGGTTTCAGGACATGAAGGGAAAAGATAGAGATGACCCTGACTGAGTCCAGAGGTATGTGTTTAAAGCAGCTCTTTGATTACATTGTTGATAGTATCAACTGTTCACATGCCTCCAAGATGAGTTTGGTGCCCCTGCCTCAAGAAAACCAAGACAGTAGTGTCTCTCTTCCAGCAGCCCCAAGGCTTGCCCTTATGCCAGTCCTCCCTGTGAAGTTCTGGGGACAAAACATCCCCATTGTCTACTCATTCTTATGCCATTGTCCATCAGGAGTGACTCCCCCCACAGCAGTCTGAAACTGAGCCCGTGAACTTTAAGTAAACAGAACTTTCTATTCCTCTGTATAGTGCCCTCCCAAGTTTCAAGATGCAGGTCTGCAGGTTCCCTGCAAACACCTCAACTCTCAGAGAGAGAACTGGAACTTCAGCACACACCACACTTCCCCTCGCTCCTGCTGTGAATGCACCTGGGGCTGCAGCAGACCTCAAGAGGAAGATACTTTTAGTTTGCTTTCCTGACTGCTCTGTTAAACCTTTGAATCCCATATCGAGAGTAGAAGTGAGCTGCAGGCAAAGTAAAAGCTGGCCAGGCATGTGTTTATAACAAACACAACCCTTTTTTTCAGTACAGTAATTCTGGATGGAGTTGGGTTTTCAGCTGACATTTATTATCAGTCTTAGATTTTGTTTTTGTAAAGCCAATGTTTCTGTGAAAATGAACAGAAATGGCAACGTGATAGAGGAAAAAAGGGAGAAAAAACTAAACAGAGTGGTAAAGGCAGTGGTACCTGGGGTTTTATCTCAGGCATTTGCATGTTACTGAAAAGGTAAAGCGTGGGAGGCAAGGAGCCTGCAACGAGCAACGGTATATTGAATGATGATTTTAGCTCATTCAAACGTACATTCATTACCTCACTAGTTGAAGTCATTCTGTGCCTGGTGAGAACATTTGAATGCTGTGCTGATACAGTCCATCTCTGTCTTCATAAGCTGAGCTTGTGATACGTATCCCTGCCACATGAAGTACCACGTACATGTGGTGCTTGCCTCGTGGCAAGTAACTTTGACTACTCCTAAATAATGCCAGGAATGATATTCCTTGTCTACGCCTCCTAGCTGGAAAGTAAAAAGCATCCAACTTCTTTCTTTTGCAAGATAAAGCTGTGAACTTTTTTTAAAAAGTATTTTGACTTTGCAAAAAGGTCATTTAAGAGACTTTTAGTTTCTATAAGAACTTTAATAATTCACTATTATTTATTTAGCTGGATAACTTGGCTGAATTTTGTTGTTTACAGACACTAGCACAGTATCTGCAGTTGGCCTAGATGACCATCGTAGGTGTCTTCCAACTGAAATTCTATTCTATTCTATTCTGTTCTATTCTATTCTATTCTATTCTATTCTATTCTATTCTATTCTATTCTATTCTATTCTAGTGTTATACCACAAATAGCTATACCTTTGAATGTATCAGCGTAATTCCCCTTCTAGAAGTCTAAATTGAAACTGGAACTATCTGGTATATCTGAAGTGTTTTGCAAAAATCAAAAACAATATGCTACAAATCATCATATAGGAGGTGAAAAAGCCTTTTTTTTAAATCTCCTATCTTTTCTTGATTTAAGGTTACTATTTCTCAGCATCTTCACAGGCCCTATAAATTTCCCTGTTCCTTTTGATCAGAAGGGAATTGGGGGCTAAGTTTCATAGTCAAAAGGGCAGGGGAGCTCTCAAAAGGACAGGACGACTCTCAGCATAAAGCAATTGCTTTCAGACCAGAAAGTCCTGAAGTTGCATTTTCCATGGTCATTTTCAGAAATCTTTGCACAACCTATGCATAGAAAGTGGTTTAGAAACAAAGAACTTACATGAAATTCTTTCTTATCCTCCTGCAATTTCTGCTCCGAGGTCCCGAGTGAGTATACCTCTTAAACACAGTCCTGGAAGCTTAACTGAAATCAGGCTGGAATGACTGATGCCAAAAAAGTGTCATTGCTTCAAACTAAAGAGCAATTCTAAAAAGCATTTCTTCCTCGGTGTTTCAGTTTCCTCTACTCAAAGGTCAGAGTTAGAAAGGTGATGAGGAATCTATTTATTCTTAAAACCAGTTCGCCCTCACAAGTTTTCAGTCACATTCATACATTGCAGCATGACTTTGAAATGAGAAGGAAACTCCACGGAGGGTTTGTGCCGTGGTATGTTCCAAGTGACACAGAGTTGCTGTCCAGGTCCGCAGCTGCAGAAAGGAAAGCACCTCTGAAAATTCTGGCCCGTGACACTAGTGATACCCGTAGGTTTGCTAGCAGTTACAGGAAATCTCAGAGACACAGCAGTGCGTAAGGTGCACCGTCTTGTCGGGCCAAGTGGGCATTTGCCTCTGGTCTGGCACTAAGCAACAGCCTCAATTGGAGTTTCATCTGACAACTGCTGAATCAGACCTGTAAGTGTGGCTAATTTGCTTTGTCAAAAGTCACCGGGAGAAGTTTTTCACCTTCCAGACTGTTCCACTTTGGGAGGCAGTTTGTATCATAACTTTCTTAGACCTGCTGTGGATTTTTAAGCTGGTCGTTCCCTTGCCTTTTCTTTCTCAGACCAGCGCAGGTTCCCATCCCCTGATTAGTCTGGGGGTTTTTAGCCTTTTTTACTACAACTGAGTTTTCTGATTTTCGTTTTGCTATGTAACCCTTTGTTTTCATGTGCTGCAAGAGTGAGAGGATGGCTAAGCCAGGTCAGTAGTGACAGCCAACAAAAGCCTGCACGCTGCTGCCATCAGGCACTCAGCAAAGCCTCCCAAGCCTTTGGCTAGACATTAACACCATTCCCCTGCATGACACAGGAAACTCACCCAAGACCAGTATCTCAGGAACTGAACCCTAGCTGCCTTCATTGTCAGCATTTTGATACAGATGTTGTACCTCTTTCAGGTAATTTTCAGTCATTGATAAGAATCAGATGATTGCCCTTTGCTTCCCCACGGTAAATGTTCTTGCCCATAAGTGCTTTATATTACTACCTTTGTGTGGTTATAACCAAGCCCTTAATTTTATTGTTTAAGGGGTGTAATAAGCTCCTGCATCAGCAGGGAGGGCTGTAAATTGACAGCATCACAGAGGAAAGAGAAAGGAGATCTTTCACACTGAATGCTGAGGAGAGACAGAAGTCACATTTGGAAAGGGTCCCACTGGCAGTTTTTCCAGAAAACATATAGCAGCATCTTCACAGGATCCCTTTCTGATGGGTGCAAGATGTTACTGGGCAGGACTAGCCAGTGCTATCACTGAGAGGAGCTGCTTTCCCTCTGTAGACCCTCTCTAGTTTGCAGTGTTTCCACTGCTTTATCCTGAGTTAAGCTGATGTCCACCTGCCTAACCCAAGAATTAGTATTCCTCTGTCTTTGTTTTCCACTTCTCTAAAGGAAGCAGAGAAGTGAAATACAATACTGGCTACACACTCTTCAGTGCCTATTTAGAAATACCTGTGGAATGATCTTTTGGTGCCATAAAGGTTTGCATTCAGACTTGCAATTTAGAACTGAACAGGTAAACCCACAGGAAAATAGCTGAAATGTGTAAACAACTAAAAATAAACTATTGCTATGCTGTCCAGGCTGCATATCTCTTGCAGGGCATAATTGTGCATTAAATTAGGTGTTTAACAGTGGGACTCGGGTAGGAGATGTGGCTGACAAGCACTGTGTGTCAGGGGAGAGAATTTTCAAAACTCTATACAGTGTTCTATTTTGTGCAAAAATTCTATTGGAAGCTGCTTCGAAAGGCTCAGCTCTATTTGCTAAAGCCCTCACTTCTGCAGATTTTTGTGCATATCACATACTGCATGGCTGAGTGGAGGGATCCACCTACAGAGAGGCAGGTTACAGAAACGTGACTTTATACTTAATTCTCTAAAGATAGACTTGGGAGCCTAATTTTAGGTATCCAGGTTTAAACATTTTTTTTCAGATTTTGGCAGGAGCAAAGGAAGTAATTTGCTAAACTTTGGACAATGAGAACCTCACCTTGCCTGTCCTCTCCAGGGGAAGAGAAGGGAAACAGTTTGAGTATGAATTCACTTTAAGGAGTTTCCCCTCAGTGTTGTTTCCATTTGAATTTATTACCAGGTGGTTGTTTCCACAACTTCTTGTTCTAACCAGTTGTCCACCCTTCTTGCTTGCTCCCTTCTTCCACATGCCTGTGCCAGTTATCTGCCAGTTAAAGGGGAGCCCTTTTGCTGCAGCACTCTGTTGAATATCTAATGTCCTTTTGATTCATTAACCAAAGTTCAGCTGAGGGTCATTGTTCCATGGATTTATCCTGTTACTAACTTCCATTACTAGTTTGCATATTGTATGGGAAAGTGAGTTGTTACTGCCACAATGATGCTGTGTCATCACTAGCTATTGTTGGTCTAAAAAGCTGCTCCCAAGAGGGTGGAAGTGCTCCATAATATCATAAACCACGATCTATAAAATCTTTATGAGGTACATCATCATGTATCATTTTAATCCATCTTCTGTCATACAAAGACAGACCTCCTTTTTTTTTACTTTTTTTTTGTGGTAAAAATATTCCTACTGCAACTGCTAGGAACAAATGCTGATAATTTACCTTGTAATGCATGCAGAAGACAAGAGAACTTAAAAAGACAAGGGCCTCAAAATACTTTGTTTCATTTCAGATGATCATTTTCTCTGGCCTACAGAGCATCTCGTTTCATTTATTTGACATTTTACATCATGGCATGGTAATGAAAAGAGACCAAAGAATCTTAATAATTCTTTTCCCAATTAAGGGGATTCCCACAGTATCAGTGACCATTCTCAGATCTGCAAACCGACCTGTTGTCACAGAAAAGTTCTTGGGACTTTTCACTGAGACTTCAAAAATCCCTCAATTACTCAATGAGGAAAATAAACATCTCCCTCACACCCCACCCAAAAAAAAAACCCACATGAGAAGACATCAGGTTTGATGGAAAACCTAACAGTAAGGACCTTCTCATATGGTAGTTCTTGAGGCCAGCCTCCTGTTAGTTATAGTCTCTCTGTTCACTTCAGTCCCACACCTGACTGGATGGACTATCCCGAATGTAATAGCCCGAGATAGTTATGGGCCATTAAATTTTGCAGAATTCTTTAGGAGCTCAGTCCTTTATCCCTGCTCTCACGCCCACCTGGCAGCATATATGGTTTACTGTGGAGTCGATTTCCCAGACCAGGATACCAATTGCTGCAAAGTCTTACCTGCTCAACAATCAGTTGCTGTTGCACATTTGTGAATTTTGTTGTCAAATCGCCCACTCTGGTGTTTTGTTGTTTACATAAGAAGTCCCCTGAAACTCCAGAGTAAGATCTGCAAGGCAGACCTCTTAGCGTAAGGCATGGATATGTAGTTGGAACCAGCTTGTGGTGACTCCTTTCAGTTATTCCTGTGAAAATGAGCATCTCTTCAAGAACAAATTACATAGCACCAAAAAAACCTTGCCCAGGTCTGCTTATCCTTATCCTAGTGTCAAACTACCCTCTCAGCCTCATGCAAAAGGAGGTGGGATTTTCTCATAGGGTGTTTTCCCAAGGTCCAAAAAACATGCAATGAAAGTGCAGTCTTGCAATAGGGGCATGTTATGACAACATGCTTAAAGGTTCTAGTTCTACAGGTTAAGCGTGATGTATAATTCACCTTAATGGAGAGCAGTTGTTTAATAGCATTGGTGATAAACAACTGTTCTGATCTTTGGTGCCAGATCATGTTAGCTTTGATTGCAAATATGTGCTTCTGGATGTGGTATTTTGTTACCCTGGACCTTGTACTTATTAGAGAGAATAAATATAGCTGTATTAATCATCTCAGCCCTTACAAATTGCTACTCAGTGTTGGATTCTGACAAAAGGAGAATTTTGGTGTCAAGGCTTGTATTTATGAATTCAGTTAATTCTGATCTGTACCATGGTTTTATCTACGTGTTAAGAAGTGTGTGCATTTTGACACCCCATATCTTTCCATTAACAGGTGCTGCAAGATGTTCAGAGTATTGCAAAATTGGCCGTTAAGAGCAGTTCCCCAGAGCATGATCAGGTGATGGCTGGTTGGTGTGAACACACTGCTGTCGCTGCCACCGAAATGTGGTTGCTGATCACTCGCTCACTCACTGCTAGTTCACTACCAACTGCCAGTGTAATGGCAAACAGCTGCTTAAGGTGTGCTGATCAGATTGCTGATGCTAGCCTGGTCATGCTCAGATGCACCCCTCTTCTTGTGTGTGTTCACAAAATTACCCTTTGCACCTTTAGGGAAGTATGTCACAAATGCCATGCTGCAGACTGCATGGAGCCGGAGGAGATTCCTGCCACGAGGGCAATGGAAAGTTTCAGCAGCTCCCTTTCTGTGAACACCCAAACTTCTTGCAGTCAGAAGACATCCCCAGAGAGAAGGACATCCTGACCAAAGAAAGGCTGAGGCAGGTTTCTAACAAAAATAAAGACTGCCACAAAAGGAGACCAAAGTTCCACGACAGCCTGTGGTCAGGGGAATAAGTTACAATAATTTTAAGACCTTTGTAGAGACTTCTTCTGACAATTGACACAGGACCAACAGATATAGGTGTTGCACCCTATGGTCTCAGGTGGAAGAAATCCTCTGTGTTACTGACTTGATACTAATTAGCATGGATGCCACTATGTGGCTCACTAGTGACTGTGATTCCTGCTGATGCCACTCTCTTTGGTGTCACAAGCTGGATGGTACTGCTGGCAGCCCTCTGTGGCAGGGAGCACACAAGCTGGCCACAGCTGCAACTGAGAAATGGAGGCTGCAGGAAACCACCTACTCTCAAAGGGCTTTGAAGTGGTTTACAGAGCCCACTGTGGGCTTCTTTGCCAGAACAGGAGCCATTTGGACATTTGTAGTATACATTTATTTGTGTGTGTGTGTGTATAGGGCACCATATTGTATGTCTTTAGCAATCGTGTGCATTTTTATACTTAAGCATATGTGCTTCACTCTTTGAAAAACATAAATTTCACAAAAAATCGATCAGAGCAAGACAACTGCAGCATTCTTGCATACCGGAGAATTTGGGTGTGAATCAGTTTTGTGATGCATAGTTAAATCTCATCCCTCAAAACACAAGGGTTATGGATTTTCCTGTGCAAAGCAGAACCAGGTCTCTAAGAGCAAAAGAAAGGTTTCCCACCTCCTAAAATTCAGCTGCCCAAAAGGTCTTACTGATATTTTGGCAGAAATGGTTACAAGTTCTGATGCATATCACACACACACAGAGGTTTTAAGCTTGAGAGAGAGAGAGTGAGTATATTTACAAATACAGAAAGAGATTCAGTAACTTGCCCAGTCATGCTGGAGTCTGTGGTGAAAGCCAATATTCTTAAGCTGAGGTTCTACTCATAAGGCTGCCTTTACATTGTACAAAAATCAACCCTCTTTTCTGCATCTCTCTTCCCTGTCCACATCATACGTGCAGTAGCACTCTCTAAAATGGAACTTTCAAGATCTAATTCTGGCTCTACTGGTTCTCATAAAAGCTTCACTAGTTCAGGCATGCATAACTAATACATCATTATATGGTAGAAAATGCTGCAGCCTGACGTAAAGAAGGATCTATTTGTTGACAGAGTTCTCTATTTAAAAAAAAAAAAAATCATTAACAAGTATTAGTATTGTGCCATCATGCCCACTTGGACATGTATTTGAAAACATAGTCTTTGCTTTTTTTTAAGTCTGGTTTACTTTCCAGATCAGGAGGAATGTGAACAACTAAACTTACAGCCCCTCACATTCAAACCACCAAACTCTGGGCATGTTTGAGTGGCCAGCTGCAATAAATCTGACTCAAATGTCTGTGAAAGCCAGTATTTTCCACCCACAGAAGACTCAGCTGATTCTATTCAGGCTTGAAATAGAGAATTAAATAAGGCATTTGCCTTTGAACAGACCGGAGTAGGTATTCACTAACAGGCATCTTGCTGGACAAATTTGTCCCAGGTGTGTAAAGCCCATAGGTAATCCTATTGCAGGCATAAGTAAGTAATTAAGGGCAGCTGTATAGCATGGATGATGGGGGTGCTTCTGCAGTGAACTTTCACTTGAGGGCCAAGCTGAGCTCAGAGAAAAATTAGCATGTATGTAAGAGTTTTGCAAACTAAGGCTGAGAAAATAACTTAATAAGCTCCCATCAAAGAACACAATCTCTTCCCTCTTAAGGTGGGCACTTTTCAGGGACATTGTCACGTGGATGGAGAGTCTGGACAGAGACAGGAAAGAGAGGCTAAAAAAACATATAATTGATTTGATGGAAACTGAGAAGCAAAGAAAGAGAGGGAGTTAATTGAGCAATTATTGTAGGCACTACCTATAAATGCTGTAATTCTTAAAAAATGTCAGCATTCATGTGCAAATCAAACAGATCAGGTCTGTGCGTGTGATAGTGCAGTCAGCAAAAGCTTGGGCCTGTGTCACTAGGACAGAAGGGTTTGGGATTTTGCTGAGCCAGCTTCTGGCAGTTTTCACAGTTAATTCATTTATAGCTGTAATTTAGAATTTATAAAACTCATTGCTCATGTAATTTAATATAAGCATTACCCAATGTCAACCAAGATTGGCTTATGATAGCATGAGATATTTTGAAAGTCAATAGGAGAAAAATATCTGTCTTATACCAAATTTGCAAGGTTTGGACTGTGCGTAGCTTTTGATGAGAGATAAAATGATCTATGGAACTTGCAAAAAAAAGTTAATAGCAACGGTTGAACCAGAAGCTATCATGTCTTTTGGGGAGGGGAAATGAAGAAAGAAGTTACTAGATTTGGAAGAAAAAGCATCTCCTTTCAATACACATAGAAGTGTACTGCAATGAAAAAGGGAAAAAATCTTCACAGAAAGAGTGGTCAGACACTGGAATAGGCTGCCCAGGGATTCACGTCCCTGAATGTGTTTAAGAGTCGTTTAGATGTGGTGTTGGGGGATATGGTGTAGGGAAAAACTTTGTAGAGTGGTGTTGATGGTTGGACTCAACGATCCCAAGGGTCTTTTCCAACCTGAATAATTCTATGATTCTATAACAAGCCCCTTTCCACAGTCAGCTGTCTGCTGGCCGAGTCCCAGCAACGCCAGAAAGGACTGTAATGATGAATTAACTCCCTTATCACAAGCAAGGGGCTCATCTAGCATGTCCTGTGTCAAGTTTATACAGTCTGAGTGTCTGAGTAGGCTAGCTTCAGTTAGCTGAAACACCTTGAGTCAAGTAGGATCAGACACAGCTTTAGCTCAACCGTTCCTTTGATTCGTTAGCCACTTCAACCAATGAAATATCTTGGAACTTATTTCAAGCTAATTTATTGCTAGGTTTAGATTCCAGGCTCTTGGTCCTGTTAGAGACTCAGCTCCCCTTGGAAGGGACAACAGGAAGTGTCTCATCCAACCTCCTGCTTAGAGGTGGTCACCACTAGATGTGACTCAGTCTCCTGAAGAATGCAGTCACTGTTTTGAAGCATGTAATATCTGGATTTAAAATGCTATAGGAGACTGCAGTCATGCACCCCAGAAAGTATAAACTACTGCAGGAGAAAGTAAACTGAGGGATGACAAGGAACACTGGGAGTTGTGGAACAGCTTTGATGTGCGCAACAACTGAACGGACAAGCACTCTTCATCCAGCACACCCCCAGAGCCATTACAGCATGACACCTCATACAAGGAACTGTCAAGTCCCTTTATCATGTGTTTGCAATAGCAGTATTTGTATCCAAAGTCACCTCATCCAAACTTTGAACTGATTAACCACCACTTGACCTGCAGGGCTTGGGGACAATCAGCGGAAGACAAAAACAGCCTCTCCTCAGTAGGATAAAGCTTTTCACAAAGCAGTCACTCCATCTGTAAACTTTCAGTTTGAATCCTCAAATGAGAGCTCACTAAACACCTTCAAAGGACAAACCAAGAAAATAAAGTCTTTAATTGTCAAAGTCATAGACTCTGAACAGATATTTTTGTATTGCACATTATTATTTTTCTTAACCATTGGGCATAATCATCCTATTACCTCTCCTGCTGCTAAAGCCATTTCTCTGCCCAATGAGTACCAAGTACTTTTCTTTTTCTTAGATGGTCTGACTAATTAGTGTGTCTAGTAAAAATCCAAAGAAATATTCTCAGCTTTTAAAGAACCTTGTTTCTGTTTTACACTTGAGAAAAAGTCCCAAAATCATGTCTATTTTTTCCAGCAATTTTGTTTGGCCCAGTAGAAGACAAACTCCTTGCACATACCTCACTTTAATTGTACCATGAGCTCATTACTACAAGATGTTCAGAAAGAGATGAATATATAGAGGACAGGACTATCACTGACTTCAAAATGGCAGCTCGAGTACATAACAGAAAAGAATGACTCTGTACTTTCTTTTTCATTAATATATTAATATATTATCTTAAATTAGCTGTTAGTGATAGACTACTAGGCTAGATGGATCTTTGGTCAGGGATAGGAGAAATTTTACCTGTGAAACATCTATCCCCTGGATAAATTTTTCAAGTCACTGTTTAATCATATCATGGTTAATTTAAAAAAAAAAAAAATACAGCCAGAACTATGTTTCACTTTTATAAACAGGAAAAAGTAAATCTATGGGATTTTAAGTTTAGTATCTGAAAATGGAGAGCATAAGTCCCTGTGTAAACATGCATTTGCCACAGACTTTCTTTTAGAGAAAAAAATAAATCAACAGTGAGAAAATAAATAACTAGACTCTTGAGTCTGGTCAGAGCAGATATCCAAATGAACGTTCCACAAGTACTGTTTGGCAGCATAAGCCAATTTTTAATTAGCCTTTATTTTATGTGGGCAACATGAGTAAAACGCAAGATATATACTGCCAAAGTATTGCAATATCTTCCTATTATTCATGTTAACTCATTCTTGTCATTCGCTATTCTACATTTGACTGTTAAAAGCAGTGTTTTCTATTCATATTCATATTTCTTCTGGACCACAGAGCAACAATAAAGCAGAGCTTACAATCTTTGACCAAAAAGAAAAAAATGTGTTTCTCTGCAGTGTGTGCACTTTCTTAATCCTTGTTAAACTACAAGTATTTTGGACCTGCTTCTGCAGAGCTTTGCTTTTGATGCGGTCATTTACAACAGCACAAAGCATGGATTTGCATCTTCTTAAGTTTGATTCTTTTTTCAGTTTCAAGAAGTATGTGCAGTGCAGAGCAGTGGAGGATTGGGTCCTTTCTGTTAATTTAGAAGCAGGTACATCAATTAGCTATTTGCCTTTTTTCTGTCATCCTGATGACTCCTTTCTGCAGGTGCCAACTTTGAAGTGAGAGAGAGTTAAGAGCCACCTCTTTGCACTCTGACAGAAAGACCCAGAGGTTGTAAAATCTAATACAGTCTCAAAAGCTGTTTCCAGGGAGCAGGTAGTCACTTTTATCAATCATATCATCAGAGATTATAATTACAAATAACAAGATACAAGGGAGACTTTTGGTCGAGTAACTAAAAGGATTTGCATGTTGTGCCAAACTCTTTTTTCAGTCAAGTCAGTGCAACCACAGTTTTGTAAATAGAGAGAAAATTTGGCCCTTCATATATTATAAAGATTAGCTTGTTTTGACTGCAATTACAGTCTTATTTTGGCAATAATGTAATTACCAAAAACACAACTGACTTTTGCTCTAGTTTTTTGAGGGTTTGGGTAATTTTTTTAAATAGTGTTATCTTTCTTCTCATATTGCTGAATTTTACTGGTGTGTCACTTCCAAAAAAATTTATTTTCACACTTCTAGTGTGATAGTTGATGTGCATTTTCTTCATTTCACACTGTCATTTTTAGAGCACTTTTGAGAAGCAAGATAATTTTACTGGAAGTACAATGGAAACTGTTTTACTTATTTCTCTTTTGAAAGTGCAGTTGGACATGTGCAGAAAATTGCCCCTCTCACTTATGAAATAATTGGTTTTCCTCTACAGTAGTTCAAGATGCTTTTTCCAGCTACACATGAAGAACATCTTGCAAATGTTGGGATTCCTTTCCAGGTCTTAATCATTGTGGTTATATGTCCTGATAATTTAAAAAAATAATTATAACAGCTAATAAGATACCAAAACCCAAACAGAATAATTGAGTCACAATGTGAATATTGATAAATATATAAGCACATAAAAAATTTGGCATGTTCTTTGCTTGGTACATAGAAAACCTCAGAGCATCATGCAGTTTTCTCATCTCAGAATTACTATACAGAAGAACACATTTTAATTGAAATCTAGTTCTCTGAAAGAAAATATTTTTCTGTCTCTTTTTTTTTTAATTTCTTTTCAATAAAGAAAATCAAGCAATTTTTCCAAATGGTATGCTTGTACTGAATTTTTTATACATGATTTTATCCAAGTGTGTGAATGTGAGTGACAATTCCTATAAGATAAATGTTGCAGACAATTAAATTTCGCCTTGACATTAGAATTGACATGGCAAAGAGTGAAATATTCATGTTAATATTTTTAAATTGCTAATGTGAAACTTTGAAGTACTTTCACTTTCCACCCAAATGCCAAATAAAATGCAAGTATTGCTTCATGGGTGTAGAAAATCAGAAAATCACCAGCTTTGCCAATGCATTTTAGCACCTCTGTAAAAGAGTGCAAAAAATTGCAAGGTGTTGAATGTACACATTTGGAAAACATTAATTTCACACTTTCTGCCTGAGTCTACCTTTAACTACCATGCCACTCGTACAAATACCTCTGCTTCCTGGGAGAAGATAGAGAATACCACGTGTGCGTGGGTGTTTGCCTGCGTGTGTATAGGTGGGACTGTCCAGGTACAACGCACAGACAACCAGAAGGCTCTCCCTTGGCAGCCGATGTGGATGTAAGTGATGGCTCAGGTGGCAGCAGTAGGTTGTCTCCAAACCGTCTACATTAAATTGTGTTAAATATTTCCTTGTCTTCCTACCTATAGGCAAGTTTCAGCTAAAGGTTGCCCTCAGGCTAGGCAAAGTTTGCTTCATATCTTTGTGGCTGGCGGAAAGGATTTGGGTGGTAATGTCTGGGAAACTCTCCTCTGAAGGGGAATTAATGTTCAGCAGCAGATTAGCTAGGCAACTCTGGCAGAAGACTAATCTTTCAATATCTGGAGCTGTAGCCAGATGTGGGGATAGTCTGGCTGATATCTGCTGTTCTGCTTCAGAGCAGCAGCCTCTGGCCTGGTTTCTTTAATGGCTGAACCCATTGTGTCGATGTGCCTGTGAGCACAGCCCCCCACTCCTGAGCTGACAGCTTCCCACCTCAGTGTGCTACTCTGTCTTAGTTGAGGGTGGTGAATATTGGCGGTGTAAGGTGCTTGAGGAGCACTTTTGTGGATTTCCAGGCCAGGGGAAACAGTCAGATCTTTTAGGCAAACCTCCTGCAATAAAAATATTAACAATCCATAAAGCTTTGCTTTGGTATTTCTGCTGCCAGTCAACCACACTGTAGATGCACCAGAGCAGTTTGTAGTGACTTAGAATGGCTTAAGAAAGCTTGGGTTCCTGCTCGGTAATGTGGATGTGTCTCAGCAGGCCTAACCGCAAGCAACCTTTTCCTTTCCTCTGTGTGTGGTCATTTCTATGCTATTATTGTGCTAAATGACCAGCCTCAGTGGCCTTTGATAACATTATGACTTTTTATCAAAGAGTGGCAGTGGGAAGAACCAATCCTTTGCCCAGCATAGCTGACACAAAGCAGAGCAGAAAGTGTGATGGCTGCGTGTCGCTCTGCATTACCAAGAGAGGTGTTGTACTTTTGACTCCAGTGGCTGACCATCAACACGTGGACCACAGCGTGCTGCAAACAAACAGCAGTGTCCTGGTGGTCTCAGTCAGCCTCTTAGCAAGCCTGGTAAATGCACTAGGTAGATGCTGCCGTCAGAGAGGTCCTGAAAGACTGAGCAGGCCTTAGGAGTGTGTTTTTAGGGGATGAACAATCTGAGTTTAAGCGAAGAACCTCCATTTGAGTAGCCGAGCATGTGCCCCTGCCTTCTTGGGGTGGCGTACCTGAGCCAGTGCACCAAGTTGCATTTGCCTTCTTGTAGAAACCTGTGCCGATGCAAACTGAGTAAAAAGTTGTTCTCATCTTGTGGCTGATTGCAGCGGGTGCAGGACAACTGGGCAGTCGGTGTTTATGTTTCCTCCCATGCAGACGTTGTACGTCTGATACTCATGCGCTACAGGGTGTTTCATATCAAGATGTAGGCAGAAAAGTAAAGAACAACAACTCCCCAAACTAATTAAAGAATCAGTGGGGGGCAATGTTGATTCAAAAGTAAGGTAGTAAGTTAGAGACACTTGAAACAGCAACATTACAATTGCAGTTGAATATTTCACAGGAAAAATGTGATTGGTAACCTCTCAACCTTTATGTTGCTGTAGGCAGAACAACTTAGGGTCTTGTTGCTGCTTCAGGAAAGATGTTTTGCAGGGAGTAAAAGCCTAAAGAACAGCCACAGCAATTCTCTTATAGAGGACAATTTGGCCAACTAATAGTAATGATGAGGAAAGGGTTCCTGTGAAAGTTGTTCGAGGCATCTGCTTGTCGGAGTTTGATTATCTTACAGATAAAAATATCTGGAATGCTCTTCATGGATAGGTTTTCAAAAATACTTAAACGAAGCAGTAACAAAACAAGGAACATAACCTACCTCCTCAAATTTCCCACAAGGTGGCTGATCCACTAGTCATCCAGCGAAAGATCCCACCTGCAAGAATCAGCCGTAAGTCTCTAAGGGCCTGAGGAAATTTATGTGGGGCAATTTCCATTATCATTTGTGTCAAAGTGAACTGCAGAGGCTATCCCCATATATGGGTGCATTTGTAAGGCTGAATATATGTAACTGAATTCAGCAGGCAACATTGAAAATTAGCTGCAAATGAGTAATTTTCACCCTTTCCTCCTATTAGATGTACCTATGTAAAGTCAATGGATGTTGCCTTTGAATGCATGTAGAGCACCTCAGGAACTGACTTTTGTTGCTCTAGTGGGAAGTCTTTTTCCCTCCACCTTTACCCATACAAGCCCAAGAGGACCACCTGCAGTTTGGTGATGGTTTCATGTGAAGGTGTACTGGCTGAAGAAGTAACTACATGCAGCAGATGCATTTTCTCCAGCCCAGGCCAATGCCTACCTGGGCTGTAGCCAGTTCTCTGTATATAAGCTCTCTTGATTCTGCTTCTGGAATCAGGCTTCCAAAACATTCCAGAGTTGCAATACAGAGTCCCATGTGCCTTTGTGTGTCTTTGCCTCACTTTTTACTTTGGGAGTCCTCTTCTTTTTAGCAAAAACAGAGTCTGCATGTAAGCCACTTACTTACCGAAAAGCCCGAGGAAACTCAAGATTTTTCTTATCGCATTTAGTTTGCTTTTCACCAGGCTTCAGTTAAAAAACACAGAAATGCTGGCGTATATTGACTGCTTCTCAAGACATTTCATCTGAATCAGTTTTAGAGTATATCACAGCGCTACAAGACAGAGAATACAATGTGATTTCTTCCTCTTCTTTCTGCCTCCCTACGTACATAAGTGTGTGAGTATGCATTCCTCCATGCGTGTACGTGTGCTGGAAAGCTTTATAAATACTGTTATTTGTTAGAACTGCAGTGACTATCAGAGCATTCACCAATTTGTTTTCACTTTAGGTGTGAGACAGGATGTAACAATATGTTATCAAGCTAACATGCACAGTTTGCCCTTTGGAAAAAGGGAAAAAGGAGTGCTTGATGGTCTTGAATTAGTCATGGAAAGTATTTTTAGTAACACATATATCATTCCTCTATGTTCTGCATCAAGAAACTCTTCTGTGAAAGCAGACTTTCTTTTCAGTTTGTGGATTTGAATGTGCATCTATAGAAAGACTTTTTTCAAGAATCATAGAACCATAGAATGAAGAAAGGAGTAAATATTTTGGCTTAGAGTTTTGGAAGATGGCACCCCATGCTGTAATGACAGCAACATCTGCAAAATTTACAATTTATTGGTTAATGGTAAGTGCAAGATCTTAGCTGAGCTGTGGGCCTGCTTGCAACTTCCAAATATGCCCTGGTACTAGTTTTCCTGAGTTTGTCTCTGTGTCACTGTATTGAAGGGACACGGGCAAGTCACTTCACCATCCACAGCTCTGTTTCTTCTGTTTTTTTTCTCTTGAAATACCATTGAATAGCACATCACCTAGGTATCTGAGGCCACCAAAAAGTGAGGGTTTAGGAACAGTGGACACCAGAAAGCTGATTATTTTGAGGAATTAATCAGGTCCTCTGACTTGGCTGCTTGTAAGAGCATGGGACCAAACCTCCTGAGAGACATTTGGTATTTACATTCTTACAGATGTATTTTAACAAGAACATGAACTATCACCATATAGACTGGTAGGGGCAGAAGTCTTTCAGTGAGGTCAGCTGAGGAGACACCACAAATAGAAACATTCTCTGAAAACAAAGCACTTGGGATTGCTCATGGTGCCTACATGGGCTTGGGAGTTGGTTGGGGCTTTACCATGCTTGAACACAGGATTTTTGGAAGTGGTGGCATGCCTCTGTGTTACTCCCACTCTGAACAGACCTTGAGACGGTGGTCCTTCCCTGTGTCTCAGGTACCTGATTTGGGAAAGTGGCTCTTTAATTCCCTGGGGCTAATGCTAAGAAGAAATTGAGGTGTTAAGAGGCAGAAGATCACATTCTTACTCCTGCCCATTCCTTGCTCTCCCTCTCAGATGGGTGTGTGGTGCTTTTGCTGTCTCAGTGCCAGGTGGTCCAAAGAGTGAGTCGGGGCACTTTCTAATCCTCTGTGTTCCCCTGTACACTCAGGGCACTGGGAAGTACATGCGAACAGCACAGGCTGTTCCTCCCACTCCCTGGGAGACAGGAGGAACAGGAATTGCCTGAAAAATTAGTGTTGGCCAGGCTTTTATTTGTGCTTTGATGAAGTGCAACTGTAGTGGGAATTTATGTCTCTTAACAAGAAAGGAATAGCTGAATCTTATCAGATACATCATGTATGAAGGGTGCAAAGCTGATCCCTTGGTTTACAAAGTAACTGCAGGAGAAAAGGACTGCTTTTCCTCCTTGTTCCCCTGGCAACGCTCACTCTTGTATTCAGCCCTGGTCCAGCAGCCTAGAGAGCATAATTGGATGAGGGAGGTGGCGGTGAGGATGGGTAGGGGATAGCGCATCATGTAATTAATTCTGAGCATGGCTTGCTAGGGATGGCACATTTTCAATCTCTGCTGTAACACCTTCATCCCCAGCCAAGGGAGCTTGTAAAAAGCGAAGGGGCTTGGAGGGGTGGGGATTAGCTAGGTTTTCAAAGGGAGAGCTGTGATTTCCAAAAATAACCCTCCCACTGATTGAGCTACAGATGTGTCACTATTTATCAGCAGACCAGGCCATCTGCTTGTGTTTCCCTGGAAACTTCTCGTCTTCTCCCCTCCCCGCCTCCTCCCCCCCTCCTCTTTTGCAGTCCTTTGCTATCAGAGTGGGCGAGTGCCCTCCCATGCACAAACCATGGAAGTGAAAAGAAAGTCGTTCCTAGTGACGTCATTGGCACTTTCTCACCCCGGGAATCCCTAAGCAGAAAGAAATCCTCTTGAGCACAAGACAAGTGGGAAATCTAGATCCGTAAAAAACAGCAGGAAGAAAAGGAACTGCCACGGTCCACAGAGCAAGTTCTTCATCATTATTTCATTTTAAGGATACCACTCTCTTCTGCAGATTTCGCTTTGGGGAAAAAAAATAAAAATCGAACTGATGTACGTAAATGCTTGTCGAGAGGCAGTGCCTACTCTGTAGCTGATTGCTTTCATTTTTCATTAGCTGCTTCAGAAATGTGGAACAAATGAAGCAAAAAATGCAGGGATTTTTTAGGTCCTCCACACTCCAGATAAGCTGCCAAGGACTAAAACACCATGATGCAAGTGATCTCAATGCAGAGGTTTGCTCCAAGATTAAATTTTCTTTCCAACCCAAAGAATTGACAGAAGCACATTGACGTGTCTTCACTTGCCTTTCACTTAGAAGTGAATTATTATTAGGTACTTCAGCATTATTTTTGTAATGCCGAAGTACCTACAAGCTGTGGCCCCATGGTGCTACATGGAAAGGAAAAGTGCAAAATGAATACTTGTTCCCCTCAAGATGCTGTTTGGACATGGGAGACACTAATTTTGTATTTATTGATTACACCTTAAGAAAAAAAAACAAACCTAAAGGCAACAAAGGTTCACAGAATGGCCTCTCATTATTCTGGATCCGATACAAGGATGAGGAGAAATCCTGCAATATTGCTAGCCACCAGCTGGCTCTGCCAAAACTGCACCTTACTCACTGAAGAAGAAATGGGTTAGGTGTTGAATTGTCTTGTATACAGGGCCTTTACAATCTTTCAAGATAATGAGAGGTTATTTTTTCAGACTGCTGCAGAAAGTTTCAATTTGCCTGTCTCCCTCCCATATTAACTCAGAAAAACAGAAAAATCCATCTTAAAATGTGTAATAATATTTACCATAACAAAAAGTTGAAGGCTGGATTACATTTAATTCGGAATTTTAAAGGTGAACTGAATGTTACTCTGATCTACAGATATAATTTATTTTAAGATTAATGTCTTAATTTGGTCCTAATTGTATTTTTTCATTTAAATAATAGGAGAAATTTGTTTTACCCATTAAAGCCCTTTATTCTAGCCATTGCTTCAGATTTTGGCCCTTTTCAACAAGCACCTCAAACTGTTGTTCCAATTCCATAAAAACAAAATATAGCATCTGCAGAAATAAACCTATTTTTTTTATTACTTGGAATAGATCTTAATAGAATTTTTGATCTTACTCAAAATACAATCCAGAAATAGATTTGCTCCTATTAGATTAGCCTGGAATTCTTCCAGTCTTTTTCTTTCTATTTTAACTTCTCAAAACCAGTATATTGATTTACCAATGTATTTTATTTGTTCGCCTTTATTTTTAGGTAATTAACTGTGAAAATTCAGATAACCAAATTCTTTAGTTTTATAATTTCAGAAGTGTCTAACAATGTAATCCTGTCCTCAGTATAAACAAAATACTAGATGGTGACTTTTTTACAAATCTTAAATAAGAAAATATTTCTCTTGTGACATCTAAAAGTATGTCCTAAATAAACTAGCTTTTTTCTTTTTTTTTATCTCTTTTTTTTTTTTAATCAGTCATCAAACTGCTGATGTGTTATTGGTCTAGTTTAAGTATTACAATATGCATACCTGGGAAGATCAAAACTGACTATGTATTGCTCATGTTCTGCATAATTTATGTTTCCCAAAGGATGTCAGCACTTTTTTGTGGTTTATTTTTTCATTTTTATTATTTGCATGTTTGTTTTTTAATTAAGAAAGTTCAAAACCTCAACACACAGGAAAGCACAGCTGTAATTAATGACTCAACACTTGCTAGGTATGTGCTAGAAATGTGCATTCAGGCTCAGAAGTTAACTTCCCTACAGCCGCGATCATGTCATGTTCTTTCTTTGAAGAAGACTTCAGGTCCTGTTTATTTTTGTTCCAGAAGAGTAATTTAGCTTTCCATCTATATATCATGTTTGATACTGGTTTTTTATATATTCCTTAATTCCTGTTGTATTTTAATCACTGTGGAAACCATAATCATGGTATTAGTAGTGCATAATGGACAATGTAGTGGTGCTCACAAAAGGCTCAGCTGAAGCACGAACACTTGAATGTTAGCCACTAGCAAACTTCAGACTATTAAGTGGGTTGTATAAATTGTGATATTGTACCATGGGTCCTCCAGGAATAACAAGCCTATCATTTATTACCAGTAAGCAGTGGGAAGTGTATGAGCCACACAAAGACAATATTGACAACGTAATGCTCACTGGCAATCTGCAGAGTTGGACTCATCCACTGAACTGAGCTCTGGATTATTTGAAAGAACAAAATCAATGTGCCTTTGAAAAGAAATACAGGATGATTTGCTAAATAAGTTAGCAAGGCAGGTGGTACAGGCAATACCACTTCTTTAACCACTGTTTCCATTTGAAAAAGAAAAAAAACCCCAAACAAACTTCTGGCCTTCAGGAAATCTTAATTCAATTTAACAAGATGTGACAAAATCCAAACTAACAATGGGTAAGACTTTAATTATTGCTCTTACTGTAATTTAATTTTGTTCATGTTTCCATTTGGGAATGTTTTTAATTAGCAATGTTTGGTGCAGAGTTGCTGCCTTAATTCAAGCTTGCCTGATGCCCAGATTTCTATTAAGTGAAAGAACCACTTTTTTTGGTGCCCAGGCTCATATGCTACACATAATTTGTAAATCTTCTTTAGGGTTGAGAATGAGATTTGGACATGGTTTTTGTGTGAGATGTTTTTATTTTCATAAGAGCCTATGTAGAAGGCTATGTTGACCTGGTGTGTTCATTCGCACTGGACTTCAGTGACAGAGCAGTTTGGATGAAGGCTTCTCAGGAGGGCTTCCATCAGGCCATGTCCTTGACAGCCAGAAAGCAGTAAACCTGTTTGATTGTCCGGCTGCTGCACGGGGTGCAAGGCTAGCACTTGTGCAGTCATGGAGAGGACATACAAATCACCACATGACTTTGCAAAAGCAACTCCTTACATCATAAATTCAGAGTCCTGGCAGATCGTTGTCTTAAAACTAAGCAAGCCCATTCTTGGTACTGAGATGCTGCCTCCCACTTCAGTAGTTTATTATAGAAATCCATCACACAAAGTGTAAAACAATTTGTAACAGGTTGCCTTCTCACAGAGAAGATAATTTCTGAAATCGGTGGTCTAATTTCTGTTCTTTACTGTGCATGGTAAGAATGGCAGTGTTCCCCAAACCAGGTTCAATGATTGTACAACCCAAACCTACAGTCAGTCCACAGCTGTTAAGCTATTGTCATGTTCATTTTTCAGGGAATAACGATGAGAAATTATTTTCCTTTGGACTTCTTTTGTGAAATGACACTGTCACTTTTGTCTTTAATGCTCAAACACTTTGTATGTGGAACAGGACCCCACTCTGCCAGTTTGCATTGCACCATGAATGATGGTGAGTTTGCAGCCTTTTTTCTGCCAGGCTTGTCCTTAGGTCTTGCTTTCCCATTCGCTGAAGTGTTTAGGTTTCTATTTAGCTATATGAAGGCTCCCTCTAGCTATGCCTTAGGATATCAGTACCAAAAATTCAGGCTGCAACAGGTAGTCTTTAATATAAGCATGAAAAACCGTTATCTCAGTTAGCTATCAAGTTTATAAATGAAATAAAGACCTTCTGAGAGTTTGAATCTGAGTTGAACCCCCCATAGAAACATGGATAAGATGGCAAGCAACTATACAAGAGGTCATAAGGAACAAGACTCGGCCTTGAGAGTACTGTAGGTGTCCCAGCAGGATTTTGTTGGAATGAGCAGGAAAAAAACACTCCTTGAGATAAAGAACAGAAGTTACTGTAGGGGGTGGTGTTTCCTTTTTTTTCTTTTTATCTTCTTCTAGGTTTTGTACCTGCTCATTAGTCTGGCATTCTTAGTAAAATATGTTCATTCTTCACTGCCACCTTAACATTTGTGTAAAGCTCAGCGTGGTGTGGGGTTGGCTGGCTTACCACAGCAGTTTCACTCCTGAGAATGGTGGTTTACAGCTTCAGCAGCTGCAACTTCACTTGCAACACTCTGTAGAAGCCCACAAATACAAAAATGTAGCAGGTGCTTCTCAGCAGAAGTGCCAGGTTTCGAGTGGGACCTGGAAACACGGTCTGTGCATTTGGGAAAGATTTTCACTGTGATAGCTCTTAATAAGAACCTCTTGGTATGCAGCAGGACAGGCAGAAGAGTGCCTGCAGCTCCAAGATCTCCACCAATGGGTGCCATAACTACAAAAATTTCTATTACCTCCTTAGACCATCCCAACAACAAGATTATGCAATGTGAATAAGCCATTTCTAAGGAGTTACGTGGCTGTATAGTTGAATATTTTTTCCATTTACTGTATGGTGGATTTAGTTTCACCTTCTGATTGCTTTACATGGTGTGGCATGTGGGATATGCCAGACTTTCCTTGATTGCTGAACACCTTGTCTGTGTTACTCATAAAAGTTGCGAGTAGCTTTCAATACAGAGGTCTTACATTACACAAATAGTCATGATATTGTAAGTAGCCTTCAGATTAACAAAGAGTGGTGTTTCTATATTCAGTTGCAGTACAGTAATTTTTACTTTGCTGTTGAGCGTACTGTGCTTCCTTTCTACTTTCTTCATCATTCAAACACTGAAACTCGTGCAAGCATGATTTTCCTGTGTTGTGAGCATGGCCAAGTATGCTGTTAATAGCAATACAAAGCTTGGATTTGAGTGGTTACACAACACCACATTTCACAGGAACCTTGTAGGCACAATTTAAAGATTGCCCAGTCATTTATCTGTTCCTGCAAGGAAATTGTTTTTATCTCTGTGTCTGTGGAGCAAAAGGCAAGTTAAGCAGTCATCTAGCTTTAAAACCAAAATAACAGGTTTTAGTGCTAAAAGCAGCTGTAAAATAGATTCATTTCTCTGGAATATTTCTTTGAAGATTCAGAGACTGGCAAGCAGATTTGAAAACCCCCTTGTCTGGCCTTTCACAGTCCACCTCACTGTGAGAGTTTGACACAGGCAGTAACTGTTTTCTGCTACTAGCTGTTCTGGTGAGCACACAGTTTGCACTGTAATTTTCTGTGCACAGGATCGATGATCAGAGCACCTTAGCAGAGAGCAGCTGAAATGCAAACACATGCAGTACAAACTGCCTTTTAAGAACACCCACGATGTCACCAACTGCAAATAAGAGCCTACCCCCCCGCTGTGTTAGAGTACAGGGCCAGTGACATCCTTTGGTGTACAAACAGACAATCTAGTGGACTCACCTGGCCGTCTCATCCTACAAAAAAATCTCGCTTTCCACACAACCTCCCAGTAACAGAGTGCCTACATGGTTCACCAGGAGTGATCTAGCACTTGCTGGAGTGAAATACACATCAATCAGCCTTGAATCAGCCCCCTCTAACTGTGGGCACTTGGAGTGGCAGTGGAAGGGCTCATCTCTATAGCCTGCCTTCTGTAGCACACAGATCTGGAGCACACCAGGGCTGCAGAGGTGGGGGAAAGAGGTTTCCTTCTGATCAATGACTAGCATGAGCTACGTTGTGTCTCTAAAAATTCTTATGCACTGGAAGCTCCAAGACACTTATGAAAAAAAATCCATTCTTGCTTTCTGAAAGCCACTTTGCAAAAGTTACTACAAACTCTAAGTGTGATGCCCTGGTGGCACACTAATAGCTGCTTTTGAAAGATAGTTGTAGGAAGCTTTTTTCAGTGTCTGAGTCAGTTACATAGATGAAGATAGGGCCAGGATGGGACCTTCAAGGGACTGGATGGCTTTCTTCTAACAGATTAACAGGACTAAAATGTTTCATTACACTTCAGTGTAATGCATTGCCTGAGACTGCTGAGACTGCTCTACAAAGTCCTTAGTGCCATATTCAGAGGTGCAAAAAGGCTAAGGATTGGTTCGTTTTATTCCCAAGTCTTGCACAGCCAGCTGGGAAAAACAAGACATGATTTTAACCTGCTGCTCCCGGAATTACTTGTTTCATCAGCTCAGTGGGCAGTTTCTGTATACCCCCCGGGCTGGAGAGGGTCAGCCAGGGAGGTGGAATGACTCACCTCCTGACACATTCACCCTTTGTAGGATCAAAGGTAGCATCATCTGGCAGCAGGCAGCCAAGGTGAGCGCAGGCTGTATCATGCAGCAGAAGGAAGGGTTAGTGGTGAAGGGCATTTCTCACAGCCTCCCACAAATCATTTTGCAGTCATCAGGCTTGCAGTGGAAAAATGGACTAGCAAATTTTGCTCTCCAAAGAGTAGCTCCTCAGAGTTAAGTCCCTGATGGCCAAAAGCCTGTGATATGTCAACCCTAACCTGGGCAAAGAGAGGTACAGTGCAGTCTGGCTCTGCTGATGTCTGCTGATGGTGGTTTTTTTTCTCATACTCTCTTTTTTCTTGAGGCTCTTCCTTCCCTAAATTTTATATCAATACCTGTTTTGACCAGAAAAAGTCTTCCTGTAACATTATGTTTCTCATCTCCAGAGGTGACTCACACTGAGCACTGGGGCTGCCAAAATGCCAGGATCCTTCTCCCCATGAAGTTTCCGGACAGAGTTGTTCAGAACTGTCCTGCAAACCACAGCATCCTGGAGGGATGCCTCTTCATCAGGGAGTTTAGCAAATTGCTTTGTAGCATAATAGTATCATTTCTGGGTAGCGAATCAGGGCTGACTCACAAATTCATCACAGAAATGTGCTTCCAGACCTATGCTACCTACAGAACAAGGGGAAAGGTCACTGTCAGCAAAAGTATCATAGGTTGGTGGAGGCACCTCACACATTTCATAAGAAATCTTGCCATCCAGGCATATATGGTAGAAATGAGGAGATAGATTTTCCAAGGAGAAACAAACTAATAAGCTGAAGAAATAAATTTAAGCATTAGAACCAATAAGATAGGTATGGTATCGATCTGGTCAGGTCACAAAACGATGTTAATCCTGGCCCTGAAGGGAATGAGGTATGCCTTTCATTTCAGCCAAAGCAAGGTCATATGTGAATCATGGTGTATGCACGTAAAGAGATGGATCAATAGGTAGATAAATAGATTATATATTTATACATTTAGATTTTATTTAATGCTGTAAACTTGCCAAGTAAAACCAATCAGCTAAATAGCACCAGTGTGTCAGCTAAATATTGTGAACCGAGTCTCTGTCTAGAAAAAATTGTTATAGTTCCATTGGCAACTGTCAACTTGATGGTATTACTAGTTACAAACTCTGCTGTTTCGGGTTTCTATCAGAAAGGAGCACTGGATCCTCTAGCCTGACATGAGTAGCAAATATTATCACATTCCATTTCACGCTTTGACTTCCTGTTCTGATTGAGCTGGAGGGTGTCGTTAAAGACGTCCTACCTTGAGTAATGATTCAAAACACAGAGAATCAACAACATCCTTTGTGTTGTCTTCAGTATTAAAATATAAATAACTACAGTTTTGAAAATTAAACTTCTTTCTAGTCTGTGTCTGCCCTCAGTATCCAAGCCCTGCCTGGGTTTAGACCTTACTATGTTTCCTTGTCAGCAATATTGGCTTATGGGGTTTTTCATGCTCAGTCTGCTCTCAGCACTTTTTCTGCGTCTCTTTTTTCTTTCAGTTCGCCGACAGTTGCTTAGCACTAGACATTATAACAGTTCAGGTTTTCCTTTGCAAGACTGTTCTTGACCAAGACCTATTTATTGATTGAATTTTCACCCCTGTGTACAGTTGGGTCACACAACTGAAGAGGTGATGTAAGGCAAATAACAGGGACTTTGGACCAAAGAAAGGGAAAGGATCTGTAAGTTGACAAGAAGAATGGATGGCCCCACATCCTCACCTACTAAAAAGAGTTATCAATAATCTTCCTTCCATGGACATAATTCAAATTGATTCACTTTTCACCTTTCTCTTTGTTAAGTTAAAAAAACTCAGCTTCAGTGCTTCCTGAGAAGCAGATTTTCCACACCTCAGGCATTATTGTAGATTATTTTCCTTGTATTCCCCAACGTTCTTCTTTGAAATGTGACTGGAAACAGACACTGACCTACAACAGTGGAAGAAAGAAGTTACCTTCCTTGTCATGGACTTTGCCATATTTCACATAGACATGGGCAGTATGGACTTGCTTTAGCCACCATGCAAGACAACAACCTCATCTCAGAAAATTGCCTACAGGCCCAGTGTTTTGTGGCCGGTGTTTGATTATGTCAATAGTGACTTGCTTTTTCACTTAGTTTTGGGAATAGTTTCTTTTATCTCCTCCCACTTCCAGTCTTTCTGAAGCCTCTGTTGGTCACTAGGCCTGAAGTGGAAGGTTCAGTATTTTATTTCCCTACCTTTTACTCATTTTGGCTCTGAACCACAGATAAGCTCATGAACTCTGGAATTAAAACATCTAACAGCAGCCAAGCGTGTCATAACAGCCAGGCAAGAGCCACTCATGGTTCTCTGCCCAGACTTGCAGGAATGGGGGAGAGTGGGACCTCATTGTCATGCTCTGAGCCTTCTTAGCAAGGTGTGTCTCTCCCCTTTGCCTGAACTTGCAAAAGTGAAGGTTGCACTGCAGCACATTCAGTATACATGCAGCCTGCTGGTTTGCTTTAAAGTGGATGTCAGAGCAGGAGTGGAGAAATGTGCCAGTGAAACATGGAAAAGTAAATACTTTTCAAATGCTGTTTGCCACTCACCAAGACTTAATTTAGTTCCCTACATCAGCTTTCTGAATGCATCTATTTCTTAGAAAATTGAGAGGCAGGTAAGGATGCAATACCAAAGAAGCTGTTAAAATGTAGGTCTTGGCCAACCCTTACCACATAGCTACCACAGACAAAGGGGAAAGTAATTGAATTATTTGCATAGTGCCAACAATATGATGAGTGATTTATGGATATTTCTGCATGCTGTGAGACTCACCCTGTTTGCCTCTAGGTTAGGCTTCCAGTACTGGGGCACTGCCGACTCCACTAGATCTACGCTGGGGTGTTTATGAGAGCAGATTGGATTGCAACTCTAGGGACATGGTGTGTCCTCCAAGACACTTATGGGAAAACCTCTGCAAACAGAAAGACATTGTACAGTCTATACAGTGGTTTTTATACTGTTCATTAAGTCCAGCATACAAAATGGCTGCAGTACCTTTTCTGCATAATGGATATGAACAGAGATGAGGATTTGCTCCTGAACTTGCGTATGAACCTCAGGAGATTCTTTAGCAGACAAGGATATCTTTAGGTTGGTTTATGAGCTGGCACATCATTGTTTCAGTGATTTGCTTTCCATGTAAGCAGCCACTGTAGGTACCCTAAAGTGGTTATGTGCATGCAGGCAGGAGGTATCCACAAGGTAGTACCACATGCAGAACCAGTCTGCTGGGGAACCAGGAAAGTTAGTCTGTGTTACCTTTTAAAACGAAGTAGCTAAGAGTGAGCATTTATAAGTAATTGTCAAGTATAAAAGTGCTCTGAAACAAAACAATATTATGCCTTTGTGAGTTCATGATACAGTGCCTCCAAATCTTCTAGTGAGGCAGACAAGATTCTGTTTGCAATTCCTGTGGTCTGTGTCTACCACCATCACATTTCAGGACTTTGTTCTCAGATAGGATGCAAAGAGGACAGGGAAGAATAATGGCAGCAAGTCACGACTGCTCCAAAGAGTCCCTGGGAAAACAGACAAGATAGAAGTACAGAGAAAGGAATGAAGGCTAGTAGAGGAGTGTGATTAAGAATTTTCCATAAGAAAGCCCATCCAGCCATCCTGTGTGTTTCTGGGGAAGGAATGTACTATTGAGACTGTATCTACTTGTCCGATATTACATCAGACCCAATACATTTCCTGCCTGCCTAGGTTGTTACTCAGCTACTGGCTTGGAAAATGAAGATGTACTCACTTTGATTTTGATTATCGCTAAGCAGCAGAGTGAGCTTCACTACTGTTACCCCATTACACCTGGAATTTTTGGCAATACTCCTTTTATGGGGACAATGACATGAACAATGATGCAATATATATCATGACGCTGTTGAAGAACACTTCATAAGTTATTACTAAGCATGTTTAAGTGGAGGCTGCATCTTGTCACTTACTGGTTGCAGAGTGTTTGCATGGACGTCAGTACCACCTTTGCTTTGGAAAAATTGAGAGTAAATATCTGGCCTAATGCTAAGGAGTAGTTTATGTTCTGTGCTCCAGAGTACATGGCATTACCTGTAGTGAACCTGTAATGATGTGCAAATGGCAAAGCAGATATTGCCTCCCACAGAGTGTGACAGTGGAATATAACCAACTAAGGTCTTTGCATCCTGTAGTCACATACAGCAGAATCCAACGGAAGTGCTGATGCACTGCATCCTGGCGGAAGTAAGTTTAGGCTACTTCTTATCATAGAATCATAGAATCATTCAGGTTGGAAAAAACCCTTGGGATCATCGAGTCCAACCATCAACCCTACTCTACAAAGTTCTTCCCTGTACCATATCCCCCAGCACCACATCTAAGTGACTCTTAAACTCATCCAACGATGGTGACTCAACCACCTCCCTGGGTAGCCCGTTCCAATGCCTGACCACTCTTTCTGTAAAGAATTTCTTCCTAATTTCCAGTCTAAACCTACCCTGATGCAGTTTGAGTCCATTCCCTCTTGTTCTATTGCTAATTACTTGTGAGAAGAGACCAGCACCAACATCTCTACAGTGTCCTTTCAAGTAGTTGTAGAGAGTGATGAGGTCTCCCCTCAGCCTCCTCTTCCTCATACAGTCCCAGCTCCTTCAGCCTCTCTTCATATGATTTATTTTCCAGGCCCTTCACCAGTTTCGTTGCCCTCCTCTGCACTCGCTCCAGCACCTCGATATCTCTCTTGTATTGAGGTGCCCAAAACTGGACACAATACTCCAGGTGTGGCCTCACCAGCGCTGAGTCCAGGGGGACAATCACCTCCCTACTTCTGCTGGTCACACTATTTCTAATACAAACCAGGATGCCATTGGCCTTCTTGGCCACCTGGGCACACTGCCGGCTCATATTCAGCCACCTGTGTATTAGAACCCCCAAGTCCTCTTCCGCCAAGCAGCTTTCCAGCCACACTTCCCCAAGCTTGTACCGATGCATGGGGTTGTTGTGGCCCAAGTGCAGGACCCAGCACTTGTTGAAGCTCATACCATTAATGTTGGCCCATCGATCCAACCTATCTAAGTCTCTCTGTAGATCCTCCCTATCCTCGTGCCGATCAACACTCCCGCTTAACTTGGTGTCATCTGCGAACTTACAGATGATACACTCTATGTCATTATCAAGACCGTCAGTAAAGACGTTAAACAGCAATGGTCCCAACACTGAGCCCTGGGGAACACCACTTGTGACTGGCCGCCAGCTGGATTTAACTCCACTGAGCACCACTATTTGGGACCGTCCAGACAGCCAGTGCTTGATCCAGCAGATCATATGCTTGTCCAGGCCTTGTGCAGCTAGTTTTTCCACTAGAATTCTGTGGGGAACAGTGTCAAATGTTTTTTGAAAGTCCAGGTAGATAATATCCACGGCCTTTCCTTCATCTAATAATCGGGTCATCTTGTCATAGAAGGAGATCAGGTGCATCTGGCAGGACCTGCCTTTCATAAACCCATGCTGACTAGCTCTGATCCCCTGGTTGCCCATTATGTGGGTTTTGATGGCACTCAAGACGACTTGCTCCATGACCTTCCCTGGTATGGAGGTCAGGCTGACAGGTCTATAGTTTCCTGGATCCTCCTTTTTACCTTTCTTGTAGATGGGTGTTACATTTGCCACCTTCCAGTCCATTGGGACCTCCCCAGTTAGCCATGATCTCATGTAAATAATGGAAAGTGGTTTGGCGAGCACGTCTGCCAACTCTTTCAGCACTCTTGGGTGTAGCCCATCCGGTCCCATAGACTTGTGTGCATCCAAATGGCATAGTAGGTCATCGATCTCTTCCTCTTTAATTATGATGCCAATCACTTATTATTGTAACTCAGTGGTCCCACCGTGCAAGGAGCTGTACAAACACATTCTGAGAGATACAGAAGATGTGCATAGCAGGGGGGAGACAGGAGCCTGCTGAAGCTGAGGTAAACCTCGTAGTTGTATGCTCAGCCTGGTGACGAGATTCACACACCTCTGCTTGCACCCAGTTTCTGGGAGTAGGTGCTTTGTCTGAGGCCTGTGCAGAGAATGACTGGCTTGTCTACCTGCAACATTCAGCTGCTCCCTTTGGATAATAATGATGAAGCCGAAACAAGCTGGTGGACATAGCTGTGTTTCTAGAAGCTATCTGCGCCACTACCTTTCCGCTCCTTGGACTCCCCTGTCAGTCATCAGCCCGAACTGAGTCTCACAGCAGAACCGAAGCACTCTGCAAAGACTGAGTCATAAAACATTTCTAACCCCTCTTGGATTATTGCTTGAGCAGCTGCATGTGATAAAATTACAGAATCTTATATACTGTGGGAGCTGAGGCCCTAATGCTGTGTGCAACAGGCAGTCCTTTGATCTTGTCGTTGGATTGGTGCCTGCATGTTAATCTTATTAGTATCTAGTACCAACCCATATGCAAAGACTAAGGTAAAGTGGCATGACTTTGGTTTTCCAAATCAGCCGTTACCTGTGAAAACTGAAATGTTTAACCAGTAAGCTTCCTTCCTTTTTTTTTTTTTTCCATTGTATTTAAGAAACGCATGCTGTCTTAACACAGCTGGTGGCCTGTCAGTCTTGAGAGTGGTTAGTGGGCCTTGGAGAATCATTTTTTATGTGGAAAATGCTGTGGAAAGCCACTTTGAGGCTAGATTCTGCGCTCCAACTGCCCCTGGAGAAGCTAAAGAAAAAATGTACTGGCTAACAGCTGAGTAGTGCTGGAGAGCCTGGGAGCCATTCCAGCCCTGTTCCCCACTGCTCGTCTGGTTAGTGAGATGACACATTTCAACCTTCTCAGTGAGAGCATGAATTTCTGTCTTTACCAATTTGCTGGACAACACCAAACTCAGCGTCTGCCCCAGAGGACCCCTGCTGCCTCTCTGCCCGTGTGTCACTCTGCAGCCTTAACCCAGATAGAGACCTGCGGAGGTGATTCAGAACTGTGCAGGCATCAGCTCCATGGTAACATGCCTCCTAAATAATTCACTTAACCAGAAAAGAAAGCAAGGGACACAGACTGCTGCTGAAACTGAAGAAAAGTCTGGATGGTAAAATCAGAGTGCGGGAAAACAGGTGTGTGAACAAGGTCCACGTCCAGTCATAGGAGCTGTGTTGTTGTAACCGAGCATCTGTCTCTCAGAGCCAAATTCAAACTCGCTGAGTCCACAGTCGGAAAGGTTCAGCTGAAGAGTCTTTGACAGATCCCAGCCCAAGGCTTTAGAGGCTGAGAGCATTGTCAGAAAGTGGTACCCAGGAAAATGCACGTGCGGGAAAATAGATGCTCTTGAAGAGCTGTCTCCTGTAGTCGCCCCACAACAATGCACTTTTGCAGATAGGCCTGGTAAGCTGCTATAGGAACAGAGATCACGAAGAAACAGCTGCAGGTAATGTTTAAAGGAGCAGTTTCATCTGGAAATATGTTAGAATCAAGCTTCTTGATCTGTACCTCCATGATTTCAACTGGAGAGGTCTGGATTACTTGGTAGTTTGCCTCACTTGAATATTGTGGGGTTTTTTCAGCAAAGTAACAGGTCAAATATCCTGGAAGAGAGGTAAATTTGCTGTATGTGCCAGATGTAGATTTGTATCCTATAATGGACTGCAAAAGAGCTAATGAATCATGGCAGAGGTCTAACTGAGCTGGGACCTCCAAAGCAGTGCCATAAGACAATCAGGGCTCATACAGAATAGGGGAATGAACTAGGAGCAGGGAGAACATTTTGGCTTTGTGCAGCATTAGGCATCAAAAAAGATGTTAGAAATTCATGAAGGGATTCAGGAAAGAACAGCAAAAATCATGTGAAGTCAATAAAACTCACTTTACTGTGAGGTTATTTGAGAAGCATGGTCCATTTCATATGTTCAAGGGAATTGACTTGATGTGATTCTGTAGAGACTCACCTGGAGAAGGGATCACAGACTTTCCTTTTGTGTAGTAAAACAAGCTGAAGGAAGAAGGCAATGGCTAGGAGCCAGACCTAGAGTAATTCAGACCAGAAAGTGGAAAGGTTTATAGAGAGTGAGTCACAATTCACTGAGCAACATAGCAGATCCTCCCGTATTTGCAGGCTTTAAAATAATGCAAGAAATAGTATCATTCATTTCAAATTTGCTGAAATTCAGTGGCGACACATGAGATCAGAGTAGATGATCTCTGTGATGTGCTTAGGTCCTTAGGAATAACTTGTGCTTGGATATTATGGTAAGTATTACACCTTTTCAACTGTTTGCTAGTTAACCACTTACTCATTTGCGTAGAAATGAGGTTTATGTCTTCAGTATGAGTATTGTAAGGAGAAATAAGCTATATCTACTATATTCTTTTCAGTTACTGTAGTAAAAACTTACTTGTCTTCTAAATTGAATAAATCGTGAGGGAATGTAAGTTGCAGAGCTGCAAAGACATGATGAAGAAAAGCATGGTGAAGAGACAATTCCCATACCTCCAGACACAGTTCTGAATGTATTTCTATGGAAAAATCAATCTAAGTGCTGATAAAAAAACCAAAGTAGTACTGTTAGGAAATCTAGGGCATGAGTTGGAAAACAAAATGGTTTCTCTTTTTATTCCCAATGCAGTACTTGATAGTGTTAAATTACAGCATTGAACATATGTACAAAAGGTTCCAACAGTAATAATGCTAGGAAGCATGAGGCCAACAGGTTACCTTTCTTGCATCTCACACTAACATCACTAACCAAAAGAGGCGTACCGTCAGAGCGTACATGAACCTGAAGCCTGGTTCTGGGAAAAGCATGAAATGTTCTGAGCAGCTTAGATGTTTGTTGTGACGGTCCTCATACAGTGACTGGGCTGCATCTTGAAACCAAAATTACCCATCTCTCTCAAATACTGAGTGTGAGAAAGGCCATTTGTTTGTCCCTGTTCAAGGTTCACTCATAGTTTCTGCTGGTTTTTGATGACCAGTGTTGGCTATGTAACCCCAAAAACTAGCCAGCATCACAGCTTATGGAAAGAGGAGAAGCAGAGAGGCCCTTCTGTAGCTAGTTCCCAGTGGGGAAACTGAGATATCTCAGACCTCTCCCCACAGTCCTGCTCTCTCTCAGCAGGCCCTGGCTTACACTTGCCAGCACGGCAGCAGAGAGAGAGTGTCAGAGACCCAGAAATTTCTCTGGACCCTCTTCCAACATACTTTTAAAAAAAAATTTTAGTATTTTTGCCTTCGGTTACCTGTCCCTGTACGCAACACCTTCTATCATTAGTAAAGAAGAGAGATGGGTCTGTGAGCAAGGAAGGCAGAGCTCAGTATGTTCCTAGGTTCAGGGACTATTCTCCAGAGCAATGGCAGCACGGGACTCATTTCCAGCTAGCAAACAAAGAAGCAGAAGGTCAAGAACAAGTAAAGGTCAGCAGATCAGGCTGGAAGATACAGTGGAAGTTTTAAAAGCTTATTTCCATAGCTGGTCTTAGGGAAAAACTCACAAGCTGTGACTCGCAAAAGAACTGGCTCTGTCTCTGCAGCGTCACTGCCCTCTTCACCCAGCTACGCTGCGGTCATAATTTCATATCCTAAGGCCTCATCTTCCCCATGTGCTGAATGGGGATTTCCCAACTATCTCTTACAAGGCACCTTAAAATTTTCAGAAACAGGAGGCTAAGTCAGAGACAGCAAGGATGAGTAAGGCAAACCGGCAGGCCAAAGAGGCCAGTGAAAGTGTGATGTTATCGTGGACCACTTTCTGTGCGATCATCCCAGCTGCCTTCTGTAGCAGGCCTTTAAGCCATTAAGCCAAAGCCCCTGACCACCGCTAGGAAGAGGCTGGTTGAATTAAATGGGTTTTGGCTGAGGGGCTGTGCAAAGGAGATCGCTCTCTGCAAGAAAATGCCAAGAGGTCTGAGGTATGACAGTTGCAAAGGTGAGAGTTCTCCTGCAGGTGTGCAACAGGTCAAGGAGAAAGACACCTTCCTCCTTATCTCCAGCAGGGACTAATGAGCATGGGGTTTTCATTACAGCTGGACTGATAGACAGAAATTGCAAGTTGGCAGGGTACTGATTTCTCTGGGGAACTTGGAGGTGTGCTATGCCTTTAGTATTTATCAGTGGGGGGTGAGGAGAGCCCTAGTCCAGTTACATATGCTGGGGTTTGCTTCTGTAATAGCACCACCACCATGAAACAGGAGAGGAAAAGGTTTGTGAGGCTTTCATTTTCAGATTTCATTGTTCTGGCCTTAACCAGAACATCCTTCGGTAAATCACACTTTAGCCAGAATCTGTTACAGGATCACCTATCCTCAAATAGCTAGGAGCCTTTTGCTCTCCTGTTTGATGAAAATTACTTTTGATGATAGAGCTGTTGCTGCCTCATGCTATTCACTAGGAGAATGCAGTTATGAATAATCTGTCTCTGAGCAGCACAGTGTGCGTGTATCAGAAACTTGCTAGAGGCAACAGATATTTGAAGAACATGTATTTTCCTACCAAGCTGTCACACATTGCCTATAGGGAGGGAGTGGTTCCTTCATCCAGCACAGCATTGGGCTGGTCAGGCTGCTAGGGCAGGGCTTGCTTCTACCCTCCTCTGGAAAGTCTTTCTGCCCTGCTCCCTCACTTGTGCTTCTGTGCAATGACTGCTCAGTCCTCCTTCTTCACAGTGAGTTAGTCTTCTCAAGAAGGCAAAGACTAGGCAATACTTCACTTTATTTCATTATAAGAGCCTCATCTCCCATGTCTTCCCATTCTCCAGGTTGTCTCCTCTGCAGCCTGAAGCATTTCTACCCTGTCTTCTTGTGTTTCTCTGCCTGCTTCTCTACTTGTTTTCCACTCAAGTTCTTTCTCTCAGGCCCATCTCAGAAAAAGAGAGCATCCCAAGGCACATATATATAAGCTCTTTACCAAATCAGGGTCCTAATATGGGTACCAGTGGTAAAAATGTTCTTTCACATCTGTGAAACCTGGGATCAGGTACCACACACTGTTCATGAGGAAGTTTGTTATTTAAATGCATTAATTTCACTTAATTAATTTAAATGCATTTAAATATGTCTCAGTAGAACTAGTGAGAGCTAATGGATCTAATGTGGAGCTTTATTTTTGCATGTTTCTGCTGATATAAGCATTTCAATACTCTGAAAAGAATGGCTTCTTGTAGTTGCTTGATGTGTTCCACTAAGTTGTCTGTTTGCTAAGATAAGGAGAGACTATGTTATCATTACAATATTCTCAATTAAGCTGATTCTAAAATTTCCTGGCATTCCAGGGAAGGTTGGAGGCCCAAACCCAGAAAGTTAAATAACTAGCCTTTTCCTTTTGCATAAACTGAGCAATGGTCAGTTGCGGGGAATGCCCCAGTTTCTTACTGTCTAATATAAGATATTTTAACAGCTCAGACTTACAGAAAATGTTAGCCCTCCTAAGTTGGCCACTTTTAAATTCCAGGGGAACCAAAAAAGTTGCTAGTCATGTAAATTCTTTTCTCAGCTGTTTACAGAAGAAGGGTTTCTCATGGAAGGAAAGGCATACTGGAATAAAGTACACAACCGTGGTCGTTAAACAAATTGGATGCATAGCTGTTGGCTATAATTTGAAAATGACAAATAATTGCAAGTTAAAATGACCTTCAAATTTGGCCAATATGTTCATATCACTGGTACAGTAACATCTTAAGTGCTGCAGTGCAATGCGATTACTGGTAACCCACGCAATATTTTACAAGGATTTTCCTGTCAAAATACATTCCACACTTTGACGTCCTTGATTTTTTTGAGAAATACTTGACAAGGTTTCAATTTCACTGTGCTTATTTTGCATGCTTTTGAGCTCTGCCATGTTACTAAAGAGCCATTTCAAGCAAGTCAGAGCTCATCAGGAAGACATTTCCCTCAGCATTTTGTACATAAATATTGATGGTATTCTCTGTTTATGATATTACTAAGGACTAAGTTGGTATTGTTAGGCTGGGACATAATCAACATCTATTGTGCTTTTGATCAAAAAGAGTTGGCAGTGCCTCCTAGCTTGAAAATCCCCTTAATTTGTAATATTTCATTCAGATAAAATAAAAAAAAAAATAATTAAATCTGCAGTTGCAAGCAAGCTCTCTTTCTGACCAAAAGGAAAAAAATGACAATTGTGCTGTGGCTTTGTCCAGACAAGTTAAAGCAGAGGCGTATTGACTTTCTTGGTGTTCTTTGCCCCCAAGTTCTGCTCCATGAACATGTTTGCTTTAACTTGACAATATTGTCACAGAGGAAAGAAGCAGAAGCAGTGCCAAAGAAGTAGGCTGGCAGTGGTGCTTCTGCACAACTGGGATGATTTCCTTGTGAATCACCCATCTCATGAATGAAAGTACCCATTCCCAACACAGAAGGTGGGGAGGCAGAAGGAAAGACAAGGAGTTCCTTGCTACTGCCTCTCACACTGGGAACATTTTGTGAATGATTTTAACTACTTGGTGACTGTAGGAAAGGGGATTCACTTTGATCATATGGGTTTTCTATGCTATACCATTCTCGTAGTTCATTACGGACGTTGGCATGGAGGCAAGCTAGACTTTCAGGACTTTGGAGGAGACTCGCGTGGGGAAATTACTGAGCTCCATGCACACATTTCTCTTACAATTGCTCAGTAGGGAGATGACTCAGAAGGGCTGTTTCCTGCTTACGCCTCTGACGGCCATGGTCCTGGGACAGCAGAAGAAGAGCAGAAGCAGAGCACAGTGCTCGGTGGATCTTTGATCTTGCCCTGCTTACCCCTTCCTGTGTGTGATCTGCTGTTGCCTGCTCCTGGTGCCCTGGCATGAGAACAATGTTGAACCGAAAAGGCTGTGTTTTATCCATGTTTTGCCCTGTTGTGAGTAACAGAATAAATTTTGGAGCAGTGGGGAATGGCTCTTGGAGACAACATTTCAACTCAAAGCCTTCAGCTCATTAGTATGCTTTGGTGTAAGGCAGGAAAGGGGAGAAGATGGTCCAGGAGCTGTAATAGTAATGTTGGATACTCGTACAGTCCTGTCCTGCAGCACAGGCCCTCTGCTGCAAGTGTCTCTTCATCATCAGCACAGCAGAGAGGGGATGAGGGATAAGTGAATGAATTCACTCACTACAGACTATAAGCTGAGAGCCAAGATCCCCTGTGCATGGCACCTGGATTTGGGTTTAGTACCGAACCGCTCCTCATCAGTGCTGGCATCAAGTACTGCCAGACTACCACAAGCCTTTTGTGACCACGCTCACAGGAAGCAGAGAGAGTGGAAACTCCAGAAATGCCACACAAATATTTGCAAGTTTTTGCTTGAACTGTACATCGGGGTTCACTGAATTAGGAAAAACTTATGTCATTATTACAGATGCATTTTTGTTAGCACAAAATACGTACCACTGTAACAAAAACTATTTTCCTTCTCTCCCAAAAATGAGAAAGCATTTTAAAAAAAGCTTTCTGGTGGTTAAACATTTTTGAGAATTGCATTTTTCATTTCAAGAATGTGAGGAATTCTAGTCATCACTTTGGGAGTCCAGATAAAGGTAGAGGAAAGCTGAATTAAATTAGCAAGGAAATCTTCATTTAAAAGTGCTAGTAAAACACAGAGGGGGACATAAATATCTACGCGCAATATTTTACAGTTTATGTTGCTAAGATTCTGTTCAGTAAAAGTCTTAATACTGCTTAGCTTTAGGCACAGAAACAAGAAAATAACAAAAATAATTTAAACCAAAATTAAAAAAAAAGACTTCTGCCAACAGTGATGAACATTGAATTGTGTCCTAAAAAGATCTGGCTAGAGGTTTATTCTGACCAAAGGGAGTGAAAGAAATAGGGTAATGTAATATAATATAATATAAGAACAATACATCAGATGTTCTTGTGAGTATCACAGAAGGGTGGTGGTAATGTTTGCAAAATATTGTGTAAACAAACTAATCTGTACTCCAAGGCAAACATGAAGCAAGATTTTTGCTCTTTTCCTTAGAACAATTATCAAATTATTGCTTATGTAGGAGTTGAACTATCAGGAAAGAAATAAAAAAGTACAGGAATATTCCAGGAAACAGCTTCTGGACTTCTTTTTGTAGATATTTGCTAAGAATTCCTGTGTTGGATAGTTAGTTCAATTAAAATATTTGGTTCACTGAGCTGAGATCAGATGTTCCTTTTTAAAAATTATATTGAGATATGTCTCACAAACAATTTCCTGCTTCTGTAATAATGTTCACTAGCTTGAAACTGAAACATTTGTTTAATTTTTAGACACTCATGTAAGGTGCTTTCTGTCCCATAGTTTGTCAGGTTTAAAGGCGTATCTAATGGGATTTTGTAGAAGCCTGATTTGGCTTTGTATTATACTTTTAGCAAAAGGATGATTTGAATATTTGTTCTAAAGTCAGCTTTAGTGTGTAAGCTTTGTACATGCAAAAAGTCAGGAGAAGCATGAGACTCTTAGCTGGATTCTGAAATCCAAAAAGCTAAAGATAAAAATTTGCCCCTGAAATTTTCTTTTGCAAACCATTTGATATGAATTCTGTTGCAATATACAGATACTAAAGCTACTGGCTTCAAAATTCTGGTCCTGAAGCAGCAGAGGGAGCTATGCTGACGTAATTAGCTGTATTCCCAGGCTCCTGCAACTGTGAATGGAGACTTTTGTGTGCTGCCAGTTCCTGGCGTCAGTAGAAGCTAGTATCTTGGAAATATACTAGACTGTGTGGTACCAGCCTCAGGGAAGGAGTAGATCTGAGAGGTAACCAACTTGAGGAAAGTCAAAACAATATACAATGTTCAAATGCTCTCAGGCACTAAAAGGCCTGCAAGACTTGCAGGTTGGTGGGATGCATGCTTTTCGGGTGCCTTGACATTTTTGAAAATTGCATTTTTTGCTTCAAGAATGTGGGGAATTCCAGTCATTACTTTGGGAGACCAGAATGGCCTTTTTTTTTTTCATCATCTACATCTTCCTACATCTTCATCCTGACAATGGCACCAACTCACAAAGCTTTTTGCCATCTCTTCAAAACGTATGCCTATACTCCACTGACTACTCTGAGGTACAAGCATGCATTGACAGTAAGACACATGCTTAAACACGTGGTTAAATAAAGGAAGAGCTTAATTGCTTATACTTAAGCATATGTCAAAGCCTTTTATAGTTATCCTTGAAGAGATTCACTTGTAGGTCTGTTAATGCTAAGTGGTAAATCCTTTGGGAGATAAATATCTGGAAAATCTTGTCATTTTCACACAGAGCCGCACACACACACACAAAAAAAGAGCTAATATTTCTTTACTGTTCACATATATAGGTTTGTTGGATGACTTTGTATGTGTTTCTGTGTGCATGGATATATACATGCATAAAAATAAATTCTCATGAAGTGATATAACAAGCTACATCTTCTTCCTGTCTTCCTACCCTCCCATTTCGAGCCCAGCAACCACAAGAGGAAATATACAAATGCGAACACAACCAGTGTCTCAGAGGTCACCGCTGAGTTTTTAGCTCTCAGTTCAGGGGAATGAAATTGCCTAAGGCAAAGCAAAAACTAAAGAAAACATAGCCCTGTGGAAGCTATAAACTTCAGTCTCCATTTCTAGTGCATCAGAAATCCTGGGCCAGCTCCTAAATAACCAAGTTTTCAAAATAATTAAGTTGGGGAAGGAGAGCGTAGTCATCCACAGGCATCCATTTGAGCCTATAGCCTGTTCATTCTTGCAACTTTTTATTGCAGCCAGAAGGTTAACATGCGGGGGAGTCGGGGAGAAGAGGTGTTAGGAAAAACTAAGTTTCTCCTTTAAGGTTGCAATTGCAAAAGTTGGGGTGAAGAGGGAAAAAGCAAAACACTTTGGGATTTGTCACAGAATCATAAGTTCTGTTAGCACTTCCTTGTGCTCTGGTCTCAGGAGACGCAGGGCTTTCTCCAGTCAACGTTTCCTGCTGATCTGTGGCAGGGCAGGGTCTGACACACAGTAGAAGGGACCTCCATGCTTTGGAGCTGCGCTTTGGGGATATTCCTAGTTTTGAGTGCCCAGTGCCTGGCTCTTTAGGTGAGTGGTGCATTTAATAGCAGGTCTTTCCTTGACTCAATCACGCTTTTTTTTATAGATGAATGTTTCAACGGGACACTTCTTCAGTCTGTTTATCCAGGAATCTGCTAGACACCTTTAGAGTTCCTACTGCTTGCTTGTTTTCAAAATTGGGGATCAGATAAAATAAATTAGGTTTTAATCCTTTTTAATACACATATATTTAGCAGTCAAATACTGCAGCATTTAGTGTGTCAGAGAAAAGATCAAGATTTAATATCATGCTTATTGAGAAAGCATTTAGAAGAAAAATGTGTATCGCTAATGAAAAGTACAAGACAAGCTTATATATATGGAAATTATTCAACTAGTTGAATTTCAAGTACTTCTCACAGAGGTATAGAGGAGAGGCCAGAAAAACTCACTATTGTCTTTGTACAGAATTACAGAAACGTTTGTAGCTTTGTTTGGTCAGAGCATTTTAATGTTAAATGATTTGAACTTTTTACTCAGTACACAGGAAAGTCAGAAAATACAGAAAGGTCAGCAGTAAAGGAGGGTTATCAAACTGTCCATAAAATAGATGTTTTCTGTAGCATTTCCCTGACTTCTCTGCATGTCCAGGGGTGGAGTGGGGAATCGTAGCATTGCAGGCAGGAAGAACAGCAATGAGCACATGAGGGCCCAGGTAACCATAAGCATAAGGCCAGGCTGGATGGGACTTTGAGCAGCCTGGTCTAGTAGGAGGTGTCCCTACCCACAGCAGGGGGGTTAGAACTTGATGATCGTTAAGGTCCTTTCCAACCCGAACCATTTTATGATTCTGTGATTCTATGATTTTGATCCCCCTGGAGAGAATGGGTTTTGGCTTCTGGAAGGATCTGGGCCTGTGCAGCGCTGAAGAGCCTTCCTGCTCCAGTATCGCCCTTGATCATTGTTCATGTGGGTACGGAAATGAAAGGAGTGAAAGGCTACCTCGTGCTTGGCATGGGACCTGATCTGTAGCCTCGTAAAGGGTTCATGGATGCTCTTCCAATATTGTAACGAGCCTCAGGGTAAGACGGTTAAAGGATCAGCTGCTTTATTAGATTGGTAAATTCACGCTTGCACTTTTGGTTTCCCTCACTTTCTCTTTGTGAATTCACAGTTTTGTTAACTAAGGGCGAAACCTCCTGAAATCACAAAGTCTGCAGCTCCATACAGGTTCCCAGCAGTGGGAATTGTGTCTCCAAACTTATCTCCAAGATGCATCACTCATTAGTGGAAATCTTCTCAAGCGGTGAGAATCAAACGCCACAGTCCTTAATGAAGGCTTAGATACTACCTGTTCACCACAAAAGCACCTAAAGGCAAGAGCCTTTCACTATTAGAAACACGTGGCTTTTTGATATTTTGTAATCTCTTTCTTCCTTTCCTCTACTTTGTCAGTCTTTATTTTTGCTGACTCCATTTATTGTGACAGAATAAACACTCTCTTGCTTATTGACTTTTTAAATAATTTGTTTAAAAAATGTTGCTATCTTTTCAGCATCAGGAATAAAAGAAAGGGAATTGCAAACAAGTCCATTGTAAAAGACTACAGCCTAAAGTCAGCAATAATACAGCATTAAGTAGAGAAACTTTCTGGGAGAGCAATACAAAGGTGTGTGGCAGGAAGACTATGCAAAAGAAAGAGTCTAGGAGAGAAAGTCAAGGGGAAATAAAAACTAACTTCCTTTCTGCTATTTCTGCCCGGATTGTGGTTTTGCTATAAGGACTATGCAAGGAGCAGTGATTCACTCTGCTCCCCAGACTATTTTTATTTATTATTATTAATATTGTCCTTGATTTCTCCTGACCACAATAAGTTTGTACTAACCTTGTCCTCATACAAGAAGCTGTCTTCCTCTCTTCTGCCCCATCCACTCTGTCTCTTCCTCTAGCAGAGGCAGTGTTCAGTCTGTGTCCATTCTCAAGCTACCTTGTCCTGGGAAGGATGAGAAGTCTGAGCAATCCTACAATAAAGTTTAAATTCCTGTGGTGAAAAAGGGAGATGTTGCTGCCTGACTTTTGCATCAGTCCAAGTACATTTTCAAGATGGATACTATACTTTGGACAACATCAGAGCAGGGGATGAAAGTGTCGGTGTTGGTGGGACTGGCAGGGTCCCTTTGCATTTCTGCCTAGTCGTATGCTTTTAACTTTGCAAATAAGCATAATTTTCTTTTTATGAAGCAAACACCCGTGAAAATTGCAGTCAATTTGCTGTGTTGTAACAAATGTTTTGTTTGTGGATTCCCTGTTTTTTTGAGAAAATAGAAATGGTCTATACAAGAGAAAGACTGATCAATGCAGTTCACTCAAAACGTGCCCTTCAGTTGTCCCTAGCTTGTTACTGCTGCGGAAAATATCTGAAGCACTGACACAACTCGCTACAGCTGGGACTGAGTCCCCTCAAAATCTTTACTATCCATTCAATAAACAAGAGATTAAAATCAACAGCAAATGTCAACAGTGTATTTCCATTACAGAAATAGACAAAGAAGCAAAGTTAAGGTTGACATAGCTATGTAAACATTGTTTGTTAATCATGAGTGATAAAGGCTTATGGAGCTTTTGGGAAGTGGCTAAATTCCTTAACCATCCATGTCTAGACAGACTTACTAGTTCTGGTCATGAAATGGAGCTAAGAAGGAAGGGTTCCTTACTCCACTGTGAAAAAATATCAGCAAAATCCATTTTGATGAGTACACATTTTTCACACGCAAAACACCATCTATGCTCATAGAGATCTGTATTTTCCATCCTGGGGTGAGGCAATCATTGGAGCTTGGAGGCCTTCTGTTCTACAGGTCCTGTCAAAAGTTCTCAAATCCGGGAAGCTGCTCTCTGAGTAAAATGAGAGTTGCAATTTTGAAGCGGTAACTGAAACTAGTCGAACGAGGTTTAGCAGAAGCAGTGCATGTTTCAAGCCTGTGATGACGTTGCCAGCATTGGAAATACTGGCATGTCAAAATGGCAGAAACCAAACCAGGAGTTTCTGCCCTCTGAAAAGTGTATGTCCTTTGAGGAGTCCTTTGCTAGGACAGAGGTTAGTTATGCTAGGCAAAGATCTCAGTTCCTCCTTCCGAGGGTGGAAAAACTAGTGTACAAATATGAATTAGTTTTGAGGACAAACATTAGTATACTTAGAACAATAGCACAAAGCAAAAAAAAAAAAAAAACAAAAAACAACCAAACCAAAAAAACACGCCAATCTTCATAGTTTACACACAGCTTGTCTGATGCAAATGGCAGCATGAAGATGAGTGTTTGCCTTAATGAACTTAAAGGATACTTTTTGCTATATTTACATGATGGAGATTGAGGCAGCATCCTTTGAAACTGCTTGGAAACTTGTTGGCACAAATTTGCCCTTATTCCTAAATTCTTAGTCACTGTGAATCATTGACTTCTTTTGACAAGCCTCCAGCCTCACCTATAAAGAGATTTATTTGTAGGCTCTTAAAACAACGTGTGGATGGAGAAAGAGTTGCTTATTTTGGTTAACCACCAGACAGTTAGACTGCACTCACAATGCATAAGCAAGCAAAATGTTCAGTTATAAAATTTGGCTACATTCTAATATAAACATCATCTATCCTCCAAGGCTGCACTTTCAGGGGAAATTGGGATCATACCACACAGCATCCCCAATTATCATCTTCTCTTTATCTAGGCTTCTCAGTTGGGAATAAATCATTTTCATTAAATCAGAGATTTGCCACTTTTATTAGAAAAACAATGAACTGTTCTGTGTCTTGCAACGTCCAATGGTTTCCTAGCTCTGAATGTGAAATAAAAGCATTCTTCTTTGAATGGGTTATAAAAGGGTTATAAAATGTTGGAGTTGCTGATAGCAGTTAGGTGGGGGGGTGTTTTCCTGATTTTTGAGAATATAGCCATTTTTATCCTCTATACTTCTCACCGACTGTGTCTACACTTCTTTTATAAATTGCAGGGTACTGTTAAAGTACCAAACCAACTAAAAGCCAACTAACCAGAAACCCATAGTTCTCCAACCATGGAAAAACAATATAATGCAGGCAGACCTGAGAAATGAGAAAGATGCTGCTGCCTGCAGTTCAGGCTGCGATGGCCGGGTTGGGTAGATTCATACCACTGTGCACTATTCAGGATAGACCTATTTGAGTGCTTGTTGATCAAGGTGCCATGTTTTGAAAGGAAATTGAGGATGCTCCTATTTAACAAATATTGTCAGGCTTGCTGGGAGAAGTGGTCCCCAGGTTCCTCCTGGCCCAACTGAATTTGCCTCTCCTAAAGCTGTCACACAGTAATTTCCATGCTGGGACAAATTTTGGCTGATATGTTGATGCAGACTATGTTATGTTTACCATGAGGCTGAGGCAGTGGGGAAAGCATGAGAAACTTTCAAAAGTAAATATAAAATTGCCCAGTGTTGCAAACACTTGGGAACACAATGAGGACACGTCATTGCACGGTTTGTTTCTGTTCTCCCTAAGTATTTGGTATGCAAGTAATTTCACTCTCATGAGCCCTCCTTTGCAAATCCTTCTTTTGCTTATAATTGAACTTAACTACTGATACACAGAGTCAGATCAAAAGTCCATTAAGCCAAGGAGATTTACTTTGGGTGACTATGTTTTAGTGAAAGAAATGGTAACACAATCCATATGTAACTTCCAGAATTAAAGCTAGAGCAATATCCCAAAGCATATCGGGTGAGGTATCCAGAACAGGGCTGTGGTCGTTGATCCTGAAGACGTCCTCAAAAGATACAGTAATAAGTTAAATTATTCCCTTTAATGTTTTTGAAGGACTGCTCTTTTTTCTTCCCCCATTCCCTTTGCATCTGTCATTTAAGGGCATCAGCATGGCTCAGTGGGTTTATCTCCTTTACGTGTCTTGAAGTTTTCTTTGGGGCATCACCCTGGTGGTTAGGAATTACCTCAAACACCCTTGCCCCATCTAATGAGCTAATGAAGGTGCAGGCAGTGGCACTGCTGTTTCACATGATGAGCTTCCCCTTCTTCCCAGGTCCCCTTCAGTCACAAGCAGTCTCTCATCTGCCCCAGAAAGCAACGTAGGTAGGCCAAGTAACACTGAGAGTGAAGGAAGAACACTTTCAGGCATGTTGACCAAGGCTGAGTCAGCTCTGGGATCAGGGATTCACATTTGCTGCCCTTGCTGGGTGAAAAAACAAAGTCAGAGAGAAACCATGCTCGCCTGGTTTAGAGGAGGAGGGAAGTTGGGGAGTGGGTTACACCTTCCCTTCCCAGGAGAGTACAACATGAATTTTGAGAGCTAGTAGTCTGTTCTGCCAGGGTGCTAAGTGCTTGGGAAATCACACTGAACTAGACCCGGATCACGTAGCTCTGTGTAACGCTAACTTCTGTGACAGATCAGGTCCAACCTATCTCAAACAGCACACCTGAAATGCATTATTATTTCAGTGCCTCTCATCCTCCACTATGAGAATAAGATAATAGCCTCTTGTGTCATCGTGGTGATAACTGCATGTTTCTGAAACTTTCAGATAATATAATAATGAAAGCCATAATAACTGAGGAAATTAATAGCAGTTGATTTTCATTAGATTTTAAATACTGAGTAACTACTGGACAATGAAGGAAAACTGGAGAAAGGGAACTGTATAAATATCAGAACAGGGGACAATTCCACTCTGTGGAACAGGAGAAGGAAATAATAATATATTCTTACTGCAAAGACTGTATTACTTCTCTCTTGAGCACTAAGTAAATTTGAGGTCAGACTCTTGAAACCTGAATCATGATCCATCCACAAAAAACAACCAAACCGGGACTCAGGCATTATCTAACATTTCAGTGCTAAATATTGCAAACTTAATGTTCTTCTTGTGTAATTGTCCATGCAAAATATATACTGAGAGTAAGAGCTTAATCTTGCTCCTTTTGACTTTTGAGATACAGATCTTGATAATCTCCTGTTTGTAACTAATACAGCTGTAATTCTGTCAGGAAGTTTTAGTGGTAACAGAAACCCCAAGATGAAAACTCTTGATACGTTATCTCCAAGATGCATGTACCTAGGGAGGACCTTGCAAGAACTGAAAGTGGAAAATTTGTTGAAGTGAATCACTGTGCCGATTTAATGTTAGTTTTACTGCTGTAGTCCTTGCTACAGACTTTAACTGCAGAAGCTGGGAGGTGTTCTTGAAGGGTGTGTGGCGCACTGGGCAACAATATTAGTTCATGTCTACATGTGTGTGCTGTTTTGAACTCAGCTAGGATGACAGAAGCCAGTCCTCACTAATCTGTGTTGCAGAGCTGGATCCTACCCTTCTTTTCAGCAATGCCAGCAGCAGCCCTTGCGGGAAAGGTGGCAGCGAGTTAGGGGCTGTAGATGTGCCATCCCATACCTGTCAGGAGACTAACGTCCTGTTTGTAAGATGGGGTGAGTTTGTTTCCTGCTGTGTTTATCTCCAAGGCGTAAACAAACAAGGAGCTCTACCTTCTTGGGCTCACATTCACATTTCCCTTCTGCCTGTGACCTGAATCATCACCTCTGTTAAAAGCACTGAGATACCTCACAGACAGTGGAGAGGGGTGCTCCACCTGACCTGCAACGTGCCCTAGGGAATTTTTAGGGAGGCTGAATGCTCCCTACATCCTGCTAGCCACTGAGCTTGGTCACTACAGTGATCTTCACTGTGACTAACACTGTTTAGAGCCAGACAAACCCAAGAGCTGAAAAAAGAGACATTTTCCTGCTTCATCATATCATGCCAGCTGTTTCCTCTGCACCCTGGGACTAGTCACTTCTGCCTATCCGCTCCCCTGCTGTGTTCACCTTGGCAGGAGCTTCCCAGGTCCTGTCCCTACAGGTGAATGCCATCCCTGGGGAGGAGACTTCAGGGAAACATCTACAAATGCCATTTCCCTGAAATTCCTGAGGCTGATTGAGCAAATCACCATTTCTCGCGTACTTCACTGCTGCACACAGTTGTAGCAAGGGGGTTCCTCAACTGCTTATTTTAAACCTGTGCCAGATGAATAAATCTGAGTGAAATGAGAATAGACCAGGTAGTCTTTTTCAGTAGACCAGACACCAAAATCCTCTCAAAGACCCCTACAAGTTCAGAATAATTTTGTTTTACATTAGTTATTTTATTTTCTCTGGCAGAACAGAAATATCCAGCCTTTGTGGTATTTCTGGCCACATCAGAAGCAAGATTTCTGCAAAGTTTTAGAAAGTGAGGTCTTCGGTTATTGTCTTAAGTACAGCCTCAGACTGTAAAGGTGTTGCATTAACATGGAAAGAAGCAGTCTTGCTGTTCCAAAGGGCTCAAGACATACATTATAGCTGTACCAGGAGTATTTTACTGGCACCAAAGTATGGGGATCCTGCCTATTCTTTCCATTGCTACAATTGGCAAAAACTACTACCATTCTGTCAGCGAGGACTATCCTCCTTCATACCTCTTGCTGAAACTGTGGTAAATGAGACCTGAAGAGCACAGCTGGTCCTTGTTGAGCATTATGCATCTCCCACAGCTGCCTCAAGGAGCCTTAGCATTTCTAAGTATCACTGACTGAGCTGTCTGTAGGGCTTGTTTCTCTTCTGTGTTACAATTTCATGCAGGAGTTCAAGAAAGTGGGCAATCCTTTTTGACTGAGATTTCTCATTCTTAGTTTATGAACAGGATGGGAAAGAAGCAGGGAAAGGATCTGATCCAAATTGGACTTCGGTGCTCATTGAGCTTTCCCTGTCCTTGTTCCAAGTCTGTGCTTAGCACAGCTTATATCTCTTAGATAAGGAATACCCTAGATTGCCATGACTTCACGTTCTCCCTATTAGGGACTGTTTCACTGTGTCCAAAGGCTGTTTCATAAAAAGCACCTCGCCTAAAAGAAGTCCTGTCTGCCAGATGTGAAGGTTTATTCACTAGTATCCATGGAAGACATGACAGCATCTAGGGATTTTACAGGCTGAGTCACTGGACAGTGACTAAGATTGGTTATTCATTGGTAGCTGACAACTAAACAATCTTCCAGCCTTGCGGGACAGCATCCTTCAAAGTTTTGCAGAAAGTTGACTTTAACCCTGTACTTAGTTGACAGATTTTAAGTTGCACATCATGAATAACATTGTGATTCATATGTCTCAGAGATGTTCAGAAACCTCTTGCCAGAAGGGCTCCTTGTTGTAATTATTAATCACAACATTCCGAGAAGCAGGTCTTCCCAGGCACCGTGACTGCTGAATGCAGGTGCTGGAAAGCAGCCTTCCCAATCCAAGTCCTACATAGGAAATAGAGAGAAAAATAAGAAGAAACCTGTAGCTGCTTCCTGTGAAGAGGAGTAGGGGTAGTTACTCAGGACTACTTGCTGTGCCATGCAGCAAGGATATTAATTTTTCATAACCCTGATCCTTGTCAAGGCCAAACAAAGGTCAGACTTGGAAGACTTAGATCTATTTCCATTGACTCAGTATCAACCTCCACTTATGATTTCCTACTGGTTGGAGTTTACAAGGTTGCTGAGCCAAGATCAGAGTCTCAAGCAGTTGCAGAATTTCATGGGTTTTTGCATAAGGTGAGAATTACGTCTTGTTTACCCGTAGCTCAGCTTTGTTAGATCAAGCTGGAAAGACAATCGGGCAATCAGCTTATTTTCTTTTTTCACACCTGACCAGTTTTATGAGAACATAAGAAGCCAAAAATGAGACCTCTGTGTTTGGCTTCTACAGTGCCATGGATTGTCTCACGCACGTCATATCTTCCTTAAACAGAGTAACACTATATTTCCACAACAGCAGGGACATAACCCTTAGAAAGTGAGAGGGTATCCCTGTCCATTTTTGGCTCATTTTTACATTGTTCAGATTTTCTTGCTTGTTTTCCTCTTGCTTCATACCTTCTCTAGATCTTTGCTGTTTGGCCATTTGTAAGGCATTATTGAGGCTGGTTTCTGTCCTGTTTCTTTTCTTTCTAATTTAATCTTGTCTCTAACTACCTTTCCCTCCATTGACAGTGAAATTTGAAGGGGTGAATTTTGAAACTTCAAACTGGTGGCTTCCTGTGCAGCAACTAATGAAGTAGCTTTAAATTGCAGAGATGCAGGTCTTGTGTGTTGACTGTGTGTAGGATCTAGATCCTACAGATATATGGTGGTTTATACAGTGGGTTTCTCATGTGTACCTTATATTCCTGTACAACCTAGATATTCCCAATTGAAGAAAGTAATCTGTGCAAGAAGAAATGGATATTCTTGCTATGGAGCAGGCGGTCCATGTGACAAGGTTGAGGTCTGCTTTTTGTGGCATTTATAACTGTACAATGTGACAGCAGTGCTTGCTGATTTTACTCCCTGGGCTTTTCCTAAGAATCCTTCCATTCAGAAGGATTCCTTCCAGATTGTCGTGACCCTGACAACTTTCCCCCAGGTGACAATAACTACTGTTTCAACCTGTTGTTGGGTCTGTAAAGTCAGGGCTGTTATTTTCTGCCTGCAGTAACATTTAGCACCCACTCACTTGGGATCAGCCTTTGCTTTTGCTGCCATTTATCACCAACACAGAGTATTAGAGCCGTCAATCAGTTCATGTCCACGTTCTTTTCTTGATCACTGGTAAATATATTGAACATCACAGGCGCTAGCACGGAGTTTCACAAAACTACACAAATACTTTCTGTTGTGAAGGCTAAGCATCTGTTTGCACCCTTTTGTTCTTTGTCTTTCAGCCAGTTCCTGGCCCCTGGTAGGATCTCTGAAAATACATTAGTTTCTTTCAAACCTTTAGTGAGGATTTGTCAAAAGCTTTCTGGGAATCAAACTGTTCCATCACCCTTAGCCATGTATTTCGTAACTCCTTATACAAAATCCCATCCTTAAAAGTTACATTAACTCTTCTCAGGTGCCAAGCCACAGGAAGGTTCTTGAAATTGCAAGAATAAAGTTTTGTAAAACACATACCATTATCCAGACTGTATGTGCAAATACATTTTGTGTGCAGCAGTGGGCACACATGTGTTACTGTCCAAGTTGGAAATATGGTTGACACAAAAATCTGTTGACATGAAATAGACAAACCATGCAGTATCACTTCCAATTTCATCCTGAACTATACAATTTTCCTGAAAAAGTAATTGTCCCATTACATGTACTTGCCTGCAGCTTTGAATAAATATATATATACTATTCAGACTCACTTGCAGCATATCACAGACATAAAAAGGAGAGCCTGCCATTATTCAAAAAGCCTGGTGCACAATATATAAGCTACTCTTCTAGGAAGTTTCTGGGACAGTAACAAATCCATAGCACACAGGAGAGACTAACCTGTCCTAGATGGCCAGCTCTGACCCTATGGCCAGAGTCGCCATAAACAACATTGCTGTGTCACAGCCATTGCTAGCCTCCACCTGTGCCAGAGGTTCCTGTCGCAAGTGTGAATGTAAAGTTTTGGGAAGAAAGACTGCTTTTGAACTGGCCAAATACTAATTACTCCATCAGCAGGGATGATATCTCCGGCGCTCTTGAGTAAATGGGAACCTTGACACTGATTTCCAAGTGACAAGTGGTGATGATTAGTGGTGAAAGTGGCACTGGTTTCTAAGACTTCATGGCAGTGAAAGAAGTTACAGCTTTTCTTTTGTTATCCGAGCACTGAGTCCAAGCATGAAAAACATCTCCTCTAGAAGCAATATTCACTGGAAATTACAGCACTGAAACAGGGTGTTTGGAATGGACATCTCAGCCTGAACAGTAACATCAACATAGCTGAGCTTCTGCTGGAGAAGGCTGGTTTTGTTGTCCTCCATTTTTAAGTTAGGATCATCTTCCTTTTGCTGTCTCTGGAGTTTGTCTTGCTGGTGGAAGAGCTCTCTCCATATCCCTGAGTGGATCCAAATGCACAAATCCTTCCCCTTTTCCTTCCCTGGGGGGTTTCAAGAGAACTGGTCACAGGGGTGGTTCTGCTGTGCAGAGCAGCAGGAACATGAGGATATGCAGAGGAAATTTGCTCCCTTGCAACTACGCGCTGTGCATGATCCAGCTCATCCTAGCACACTGAGGGACACAGGTAGAGATCCTGCAGGAAGGTCACTGGGGATATAAAGGCAACTTCACAGACAAGTACCACTGCTGTAGCCTAAAAGGCATGTTTTTTCCAGCCGTATGTATCTGCTGCACCAGCACCCAAAGTGTACTCAGTCTGAGTGGGAAGCGGTCAGTGGATGTTTAACCCAAATAGAGCTTATGCTGGACCTTTAACAAGCATTTATTTTCAGGGACAATAACTAAGGAAGGAAAACTACCAATGATTTTAATTCCATGTAGAAAAATACATTGTTAACAGTTAAGTATCATCTCTTCTGAACTCTGGTGAAGAATTTTTTTAAAAACACGGTTTGAAACTAGAAACTCAAGCCTACGTCTAAAGCAAAGCCATCACTATTATATATTTTTTAAATCTTATCCTATTTGAAATCTGAAAACCTCCTAAAATTACTGTCACGTTCATATGAGAAATACCTAAAATGCCAAATATTTGTGGGATAATTGCTGTTTACTTGACATTTGTTGCTGCCCTGAATTTCAGCGGACATACGCTTGCACAGTTCAACCATTAAGCTTAACATCAGCCACTTTGCAAAGTTAAATAATTCAGCTGTTTGCATTTGCCTACTAATTGCTGAGAGCAGCCATCCACACAAAGGATTAAGTGACTGAAAAATTGAACTATTATTCTGCAGGAAGAAGTCTAAAAAATGTTGTTTTGTATTTTCATATATAGCATCTCTAGGAATAAGTTAATGGAGTTCAGCAAGCTAAAAATGTGTTTGGGCCTGTATATCAAATTCCATCCTGATATGCTTTTAACTTTAGAAAAACATTTTAGAACGGAAGTAGCAATTGGTTCTAACTTCCATCTACCACTAGCGAACTGCTGTGTTACTACTAGAATGAAACAGTTCATGAAAAAAAAAACAAACCCAAACAAATAAGCCATCAAGTCCAAAAGCATCTGAAAGCTTGCAGTAGGCATTAATGAAGACAGCAGACTCTTCTGCAATTGGGGTGCTGAAAACAACACAGCAATATATAATCAAATGAATACTTTATGACTCATTGTAAATCTGTCTTGTGATAGTGCCTAGAAACTAGAATTACATTCTTCTCCTAAACACTTTTAACTTAGTGGAGCTTTTTGCGGAATTTTTTACAAGCAACTGTGACTTTTAAAAGACTCCCTTCCCCTTGCATTGATAACTCCTTCATAGAGTTCATCAGTAAGAAATCAAGGGATACAGCTCAAGGCAGTAATTTTCAGAGTGTTCTGTTCAGTTTGACTAATCTGCTATGTATACATCTCAAGGGTTCTTTCCCTGGTTAAATAAATAGAGAGGCTTTCACTAACTCTGCACTTGCTGCTCTGCCAGTAGCAATGACACTCTAATTTAGCAAAGGAGAAATAGTTGCACTGGATTTAGCTATAAAATATGAGACGGTATCGCTGCATCGATAAAAGCAATTTTATTTCCTTCGTAGCTTTCACACAGGGACGTTGTCTGAGATTGCGGTTCTTTGGTGAATCTTCCTGACATCCATGATGCCTCATAAGCCAGGGGCTGTGTCTCCAAAGCACGGTGTGGTGCTGTGCAGAGACACCGGTGTGGATAGCTGAACAAGTGCAGTCTCATAGCTCTGCGGGTGACTTGGAGTCACCACCTCTCCAGCAGGACAGGCCCATGTGCAGCAGCTGCAGCCAGCTCAGAGCTGGCTTCGGGACTGTCACTCGGCAGCTCTCGCCGTTCTCAGGCATGCTTTCAGGAAGATTTGTGCTTCTGAAGCTGCGCCTCACAGCCTTTTGCCAGCGCGTGCGTTCCTGGGCATGTTTTGCAGAGAGGTAGAGAGCTCAGTGTATGACTGAAGTGTGAACCCATCGTGATCTCTGACCCTGCTGCCTGTGCCAACAGCTTTGATGCCAGGCGACACGGGGTAGCGCTGCTGGAGGAAGGACGGATCCAGATGAATGGCTTAGGGGCATGGAAACTCCAAGAAGCAAGCATCTCTGCCCTTACTGGCAGGAACAGCCGTCTCCAGCCCAGTTTTGCAATTTCAGCAGTTGCTTTGCTTCCTGTGGCAGCAGCAGCATTGCCTTGGCATAGCACCTGCTGCTTACCTTCAGGCAAAATTCAGTGTTGTCCTGACGCCTGAGAAAACCCTCCATAAATGTCACAGGCTTGTGATGTTCTGCAGTACTCATGGACCCGGGTTGCTGAGTCAGTTACCTCTGCACATCTCCCAGAAATACCTTGTAGACCCTCGTGGTTTGGAATGTCTGCTGCAGGGGCTACACATGCTTGTTGTAATTACTGTAATCTGGGTGATGCTGGGAAAAGTCCCACTTCGGTGAAGCTCTCAAATTTTACTCTTGTTTTGCTCTCGCCTGTAAAATCTACTGAGCTTCCGTTCTTCCAAGAAAAGGTCTTTAGACTGCCCACTCTTGTGTAATCTTTGGTCCACAAAGAATATTTCTCAGTTTCACATGACTGTTTGTCTATATCCCTATGTCATCTGCAAAACTTGCCATATGGTGTTCTAGTAACAAACCTGGTGTATGGCTTGTGGTCAGTACTGGTAGTTTTGAAAAGGCGTTTAAAACCATTTCAATCCAGGCACTACCTACGTTTCAGTATTGTGCTGTGTAGGAGCCAGCTTCTCATTTCCGGGGCATCTTCGCTTGCAGAACTGAACAGGGGAAGAACTGGCCAGGCTTTATTTTAAGGTTACATTCTTACAAGAGCAGTATGTGATTAATGAAGGCTTTGAGCGTGTTATAGGCAGGGGCAGTCTATGCTGTAAATGGCTATAAACACAGCAGGAGAAGGTAATGTAGCTAATTCTAAGCCAATGTTTATAAACAAGTTGTCAAACTTTATCACTGTTGGTTAATGTCTATTAATAATGTATTAATGCTTTATAAACTATTTATAAATGGAACCTTAATATAGGAGGAAACTTATGCAACTCAGTTTTATGCCTGTGGTTAAGTACAGAATCTTCTTCAGCTCCAGGCTGCATGGGTATTTCTTCTAAAGTCCAAAGAAGTAGCACTGCACCAACACAAAATGGTTTTGGCCTTGCTAAATGCAAAGCTGATAAGCTGACAGCAAAAAAAGCACACCACTCAGGAGGTTTTGATCTGGTACCCACTTATTCCTAGTTGAATTCCCCCTGACGCTCTACTCTGATTCCTCTCCAAGTGACCGAACACTGAAGGTTTACAATATTTGGTTGTTGGTCCCAAGTCTCACGTCAGATAAATACACACAGAACGACTTTGCTGTGTGATCCTGTGACCAGATCACACTATGTTTGATCTCCTTATGTGAAGAGAAAGGGAAGTGCTGCTAAAAAGGAAGTAATTCTCTGGCCTGAAGTAAAGAGATGAGTTGACAACCCTCTGGAGTTGCCACCAGGAAGAGTTAGCCTCAGCTATTTCAGTTGAACTCAGTTCATATGAATATATCTCCTTGCTCCCTACCTTCCACAGGATACCTGCAGTGTCAAAATAAGAAATAAATGATTGATATCACTTCTTCCTGGAGCTCAACACTGCACAGTTGAGACTACTGAATATGTCATAGGAACGTGACATTTTGTAGAAACATATTTCTCCAAAGTTAATTTTAAAAAATTGGAATACTGCTATGATAAATGCTTTAGGACAATAGGAAATAGTAACTGTGCTTCAAAATGTTATATAAACCAATTTTTAGCATTTCTCTTTTACAGCCAAATCTCCATTATCCATGAGTGGATTACACACTCTGTAAATTAAGTAAACCGTGCTAAAAAATAAAACAAATGTAACTTTTTTTTCCTCTTTACATTTATGAGTCATTCTACATCTTCTTTTTCAAAGATAGGCAAGATGTGTTATGCTAGCCTAATTTACATACAGTGTAAACTGTTTGTACAGGCCTTTTTCCTCCCACCTTCCACTTTGTCTGCGCTATCCATCATTTGCCCTGGATATCTGGCAGTTGTCAATGCATCCACCCTACCTCAACAGCCCATGGTCCTAAAGAGTCACTGTAATGAAGCAGAACAAAGAGAAAATATCTGTACAGTACAACACACTTGTAACTTAGCAATGGAGCTTTCTTGTGGCATGAGGCCCCACAGGCTCCAGCCAACCCCACTCCTAGTCCCAGCCTCCTTCCCTAGCCTCCATCTACACCCAGCATCCCATAATCTGGGAAGGGAAAGCCAAGATGAAAGTGAATGCATTCCATGAAACATGTTTTTCATTTTCTTGGGTCTTTTCCCATTTTGATATGAAGTGTATTTTGTGGAGGCTGGCAAACAAGGCATCATTGCCATGCATTGACAATGCAAGCTCTCAACACATGTACAGGGTTAGTTTGAAATTAACAAATGAGGGGCTGTATGAACCACTGAGTTGTTTCTGATGATGCAGTGTCACTAAAAGGAGTGACCTGTGCTGTTCCTCTCCATCTGACAAACATAGCCATTAACGTTAGAACAAGCCACTGTAGCTCTTCTAGACTGTAATACAGTTTCTTCAAAAGTGATCTGAGCATGGCATTTTACAGAGCTGCTCCTGGGTGAGGGACTCAAACGATTAGGAACAAGCAATATTTTCGCACTGGTGAAGCTAAAGCAGAAAAAGGTGAGATCATCCAAAAACACATTGAAGAAAAAGTCCAAACTTGTGTGTAATTTGTTTATATTAAAGGTCTGTCAGAGGAACTTGCAAATTCACTGCCTGGGTTGAAAGAGCAAGCACTAGGAAAGAGGTGCTGCATCAGCCACACAAAGCAGGCAAATCAATGATATATTTCTTAAACCATCTCAGTGATTTAAGAATTATTGCCAACATTTGGAGAATTATAGGCTTATGAGACTCTAAATCTTCTTGTCTGTCAAGAAACACAGGCTTCTAAGTGCCTACAGACCCCTGTCTGCATAGAGTTAGGAGCAAGTGTCTGCAGATGGGACTGAGCACAGGACACTGGGATGTTGGCAGGCCACAGGCCTGGACCCGGCTTTCTTCCACCTGCTGCACGTCACCCTGCACCAGATGTATCAAAGGCAGATTTCAGGTAGCTGTGCAAAAAATTGCCAGAGTTTACCATAAGCGGCTGTAAAATGTAATGGGCTTAGTAGGTGATCTCTTAGAGATTTCCTCAGGTCAAAGCAGATGGTGTTTGTGAAGTATGGATAATAAGCTCTCATAGCCTTCCTGTGTTACCTCGTGGCCTGTCTAGCCCTTCGGGATAAAGTGTCATACATGCCAGTTTCAGTAGGTTTTTATTAGCTACTCTGTAAAGAAAAAAAAGTAAAATATTTAAATGATGCCAAAGATAGTCACTTACAGCACAGTTGCTTGCTTCCTCTTTAATGTCTGTGTTGGTTGTGCTTCCCATTAACAAATCACACTGCTTGACAATTGAGACAGCCCTGTTTAACAATGCCCCACTCTGGCTTTATGGAAGATGTGCTGGAACTGACACCTGAAAACAACTGGTCAGACAATTACCCTCACTTCAGAACCAATAAAATCCTTCATAAAGAGTGACGGCAAATTGTCCATCACACCACAACACTTCATTCTTTTTTCCCACTGATTCGTACTTGAGAGATTGGCCAGCAGCACCTGCTCATCAGTTCACATCCTCCTGTCACAAAATTTTTGGTGGGATCCAATTGATGTGAGAACGAGGCTTACAGGTTACCTCCTTGATGAGTTTTATTTTAGGCCTGTTGCTCCTGTGAAAATGCAGAGTTCCACTGAGCCATCCAGGTCTTCTCTCTGCACTGTGCTCTCCTGCTAGCCCACATGGCAAACTGCAAAGTGTCTTCACAGCAGTGTTGTGACTGGGGTCAAGAACTTTTTCCTTTCAAACAGGCAGTCTTCGAATAGTTGTAAAACTTGGCTGTTGCGCTCTCAGTGCAGGGGATGGGTTTGAAAACCGTTCACTCAGAGCTGTAAATAAGACTTTTTTACACCTTTCCCACTAACATAGACAAAGTTATTCACTCCTAGTAGCAGACTGGCAGTCAGTGAGGAGGTGAGAGAAATGATGCTAGCACTTCTTCATAGGCAGACTGCAACAGCAGCTCCCTGTCATGGCACTAGGGACACCAGGTTCACATTGAAACAGAGGATGAAGCTGTGCTGGGGATAAAGCACTGCTTTCCCCATACAGCTGAGCAAGAGGTAGCACCATCAAATGATGCTCTGTGCCATGTGCAGAGCACACACTTTGACAACCAGCTATCGCGGTTCTTAAAAATGCTCCAATGTAAGGGGAGCTCCAATGTAAATAAAAATAAGTGGAGAAGTCAAATTAACAAAACTCCAGAATATAAAGCACATCTATCCTAAAGCCAGAGCCCAAGGTCTGGATGCATGGAAATTTCTCCATTTCTTAACTAGGTAAAAAGAACTTCTGCCCTTTTGTCTATATTTTGTTAACTGTAAAAAGGAATTGACAGAATGGCTCCATACACAGGTATTTTTCTGTTCTGTATCTGATAGAAGTGTATCTTGCAAGGGGTGTCTCTTTTGTTCCAAGGTGTTTTTTCTAAACCAGCAAATTACAGAATCCTTGGTTCAAACAGAAAGCTATAAGATCACGATTCTTGAAACTTTCTGATGAAAGCAGATGGACTTACAACATATCTGTGCACTTCAGTAATGTTGCATATATTTAAGTAAAAAAGCCAAAAACTTCCTATAGCAAACACTGAGAAATTTTAGTCGTAGTATTACTGAGAGAAACATCTGTTCTCGTAGTTCATGAGTTCTCCTATGTCCTTTGCTGATGCTCCCTCCACGTCTGCTGCAAAGGCCAAAGCAAGGCTGTAGCAGGTGGGATTTCTATCTGTTTAGGGTAATGTGGCATTGTAAGGGCAGTGGGGAGGAGACAGGAGCTATATAAGTCACATAACTGCATCCTAGTTGATGGGCAATGCAATGGAAAAGAAGAGCTGTCTTTCCTTTGTACCACCTACACCTTCCTGTGATAAGTAGTCAGCACACCCAGAGATCTGCCACAGGCTGTGCATCATAGGTGTAAATCAGAAGTCTCACGCAATTTTAGAAAGATAAGGGCTTGCTCCTTTGCTCGGTTGCGGAAATGGTCATCTACCTGCTCTGAGTCTGATGGCACCGCCTGAGGAACAGTCTTTGAACCAGGATTTTTCAAAGAATTTAAAGGTCTGTACCCAAAATTGCCTCCCTTCTTCTGGAAGCAAATAGTAGTATACATATAAACTGCTAGGAAATTAATTTCAAAGTAAAAGAGATCCCCAGCTTCCCTCCACAGCCTTTGGCTGTCTTATTGGGGAAGCTCTCTGTCACACAATGAAATAATGGGATGCTGGCTCCATCCATCCATCAGTTCAGTCTGTTGAGAAATTCTCAGTTTCATTTCTCTGAGACAGTGTGTGCAAGGAAATGACACTGGTGCTTCTAAGGTGACTAATTTTACTAAGTAGAAGAAGTGAGGCAATGCAACCATTCAGTGCATCTTGCACTTCAGTTTGGTAAATTCAGCCAAAGGAGATTCGACTATATTTTGCCTGAATTTTTTCAATTTCATTCAAACCAGGTGCCATTTTCTTCCTAGTTTGTGACTTAAATTTATGCTTATGTGTTTGATTCTTCTTGCTATCATTTATGCTCAAGTTCCACTGCCGTGGCTTCTAGGGTTGAACCTTGCCTTTCTGTAAATCTTCAGTTAGTTAGTACTAACTTCAAATTTGCAAGTCTACTGCCAAGGCACTTGTTCCAAAAATCTTAGAGCTTTCTGAATCTTTGTTCCTGAGCTAGCAAGATGCTTAGGCTCCTGCTGCAATTTAAGTCCTCAGCTAATACTTACCCAAAGAATAATGTGTGCAGTTGCTTTACTGATCTCAGGCTGTAGTTAAGAAGTGGAAATGATAGCTGATTTGAAAACGATAGCTGGTGGAAGCTGATTTGGAAATGATGGCTGGTTTGTATATCGTCTTGTTCAATGGGAGTGGGACATGCAGCTAAAATACATCAGCAAGAGGCTGCCCCAGAGCACTGTGACGTGTCCATTCTGGGCTTGATCAAGCTGGTACAGCATTAGAGCTAGTCACTCACTGCAAAATCCACCTTCAAGCCAAAGTTAGTGATGTGTGGTTGTGGCTTGCACCACACTCATGTCTTCCACAGAGATATTGTTGGTTTTCCATTTTTCTCTGAAAGTTGGAAGGTCACTTGCTGCAACCAGAAATGACTCAAGTACAAGAAAACTTTGCAGAGCCTGTAGGAGTTGTGACCCATGAAGAGCACACTCTATAAAAATGATAGTCATTTATCTTTGTTAATAGTGCTAAGGATGTTGCACAAACTTGTAGGAAATTCCCATCCAGGGTGAAGAACAGCACTCCTCCCCCACCTTGGATCTTTATTGTAGCTCTTACAGGACACAAATTGTTTGAAAAAGACCCAGAGCTGCGTCACAGCAGTAGTAGCAGCGCGGCCAACGCACATGATGCCTCTTCTTGGAACTCCAGCTCCTATGGCCCTCTTACTAAGTGAGGGTCGCAGCTTTGATGCAAAGAAAGAATTAGCTCATAGCTGTGATTTGGAGAAAAATATTTAAAATACGATCTGTTAAAGAAACAGAAAGCCACTAAAAAAACCTCAAGAGCATTTTGCAGTTTTGTTATTTCTCAACCTAGTTTCAAAACAGAAGGGGATAAAGGACATGGGCAAGGGAGTAGCTGACTCAATTTTTGATTTTTGAACTCCTGGAATTAAAAAAAAAAAAAAAAAAAAAAGGAAAAAAAAAGATATATCCCATGGCATGTTTTCCAAGGAGGTCAACCCCTACCCTACCTACCATCCACCATTAAAAAACCCAGACTCATTTTTGAAACTTCTCCATCCTCACTCTGAGGCATGTTCTTTGAAGATCAAGAAAATGGGTATTTTCTACTAGATTTTCTTGATACAGGGAATAAATCTGAACACTTTGGTTTTAAGCAACCAAATGGGAATTGAATAATATGGGATACACAAAGAAACATACTATTCTGTAATCGCAGTTGGGATTTTTGTTATTGTTTCTGTGCTTCCCATTACCTAGTGACACAGAAACTGATAAGAGAAATGCACTTTCTGCCAGTAAAAAACAAAATCCTTACAGGCAAAAATTCCTGTTAGGATTTTTTGCTCTCCTCGCAGCAGTTCTGGTTGCTTGGTATGACTGTAAGGCCGTGCGTCACTACAGCTGACACAGTCAACTGATGAGGGGTTGTTTTCCATTCCATCAACAACCGATTTATCTCTGAGCTGTTTGTGTTTATTTTTCTGGAAATTTGCTAACGTGTATAACTCAGGAAACTGGTACATACTGTTGTTCAAAAAATTCTCATTCTAAAATGCTTCCTCCACTTTAAATTGACATCCACTTCATGTCTTAACTTCATGTCAGATCCCCATCAGCACTCTGCTCTGTTTCAGCAGGGTTTTTCTGGTATCCCATGCAGACAGTTGAAAAGGTTTTGTTGGTCACAACAGTGGAACAGAATTAACCTTCTCATAATTCGGCTTTTTTTCATAAAAGTTGAATCAACTTGCCACTGCTTGCCAGAAAGGCTACCAGCATCCCCGGGGACAGCAACACTTTTGGTCCTGGGCAGAGTCTGGCCCCACCGGGACAAGAGGATACCATTTCTAATAATATACAGGCAATACAACCCCGCAGGCCAAGTTTCACTGGATCCACCAAATGAAGTAGATGCCTACTTTACTGAACTGAGACCCAAGGAAGAGGTCACAGGTGTTAGCTGTTGACTCTGCTGTACAGAAAACAGCATCTTTCCTTGGACTGTGATTCACAATCCCACACACAGACCTGCCTTCCACCCGCTGTCTGTGTGTTGCCTTCCTGTCCACTTTTTCTCAGACAGTGTAAGTGTCTCCGAGACATCTGGCATCTCTAGAAAGGGCAGGATTGTTTCACCCCTGCTGGCCTGCCTGGTGGGAGAGAGGAACTGGTGGGAGGTCTGTACTGGAGTACCACAGTGAGTCCATTGTCTCTGTTTCATTGTGCTTTAGCATTTCTGAAGGGCACCCAAGGGGAATTGCCCTGCCTAATTCATGGTCCTGTCAAAGTGGGAAGCAAAACGGCTTATTACATGCTCATGGTGGAGGGCTTCAGTCCTGGGAGAAGAGCTGTACTGGTACATTGCAAGCCTGAGAAAAAGTTCTCCCAGAGAACCACGCTCCTCCTTTATATCTTGCTGCATAAATTTAATACTAAATTACTGGGCTTATGTGATGGAAAATTGGGTTAAATCCTGAGCCTCTGCTAGTTTACTTTGGTAACGGTAATCAAGTATTTAAAAATAAATTTATGAAGCAATAGAGATCTCCCAACTACTGTCTTCCATCTGAAAACAGAGCTAATTTTGCATCCCTTCCAGTTGGTTTTGGTTGGGTTTTTTTTTGCCAGCATTTCAGAGCTCAGATTGACTCTTGCTTTGGTTTTTTAAACACCTCCCAGCATTATTGGAACTTTATTTCTGGCTCAGGCCTCACATTTATAGTAGTGCAAAGAAATGAGTCATTGATCTCAAGTTTCAGAATTGCTTTAAGCCAGTAAAGGTCCATACAGAAGATAAAGGATTGGTCCTGTGCCTCTCACCCTTACCTCCTTGTCCACAGCTGTGCATTGGCATCTTATACCAGCTCTAGTGCCTACGTACATATGACCAGCCAAATCAGGGAGATGATCTGCCTTAAAAGTAAGACCTTATTGTGTCACAGCATAATTTTTGGGGGATGGTTTTCTGCCATATGATTTCCCTTGTTCCTTGTTGTCAACACAAGAAATAGAAGAAGAACAAGAGCAGAAAAGCAAGACAGCCTCTTTGGGAAATAGATTGCTGTGTGTCAGTCATAACCTTCACAAGTAGAATAACTTTAAACTCCTTCATGCCAAGAAACATAGAATCATAGAATCATAGAATCGTCTAGGTTGGAAGGGACCTTAAAGATCATCTAGTCCAACCATCCACCTAACTCTGACAAAAAAATAAATAAGAAATAGGAATAAAAATTACTAAACCATATTCCTGAGGACCATGTCAACCCGTCTTTTGAACACCTCCAGGGATGGTGCCTCAACCACCTCCCTGGACAGCCTATTCCAATGCTTGATAACCCTTTCGGTGAAGAAATGTTTCCTAATATCCAATCTAAACCTCCCCTGGTGCAACTTAAGGCCCTTTCCCCTTGTCCTATCTCCTGTGACTTGGGAAACAAGACCGACCCCCACCTCACTACACCCCCCCCTTCAGGTAGTTATAGGGCGCAATAAGGTCTCCCCTCAGCCTCCTCTTCTCTAGACTGCACAACCCCAGCTCCCTCAGCCTCTCCAAAGTCTTTGGAGAGTAAGTCTTTGGAGACTTACTCTCCAAACCCCTCACCATCTTCGTTACCCTTTTCTGGACCCGCTCCAGCACCTCACTGTCTTTTTTGTGGTAAGGGGCCCAAAACTGGACACAGTACTCGAGGTGGGGCCTCACCAGTGCTGAGTACAGGGGGATGATCACCTCTTGGGTCCTACTCACCACACTGTTCCTGATACAGGCCAGGATGCTGTTGGCCTTCTTGGCCACCTGGGCACACTGCTGGCTCATGTTCATCCTGCTGTCGACCAACACCCCCAGGTCCTTTTCCACCAGGCAGCTCTCCAGCCACTCTGCCCCAAGCCTGTAGCGCTGCAGGGGGTTGGTGTGACCCAAGTGCAGGACCCAGCACTTGGTCTTATTGAAACTCATCCTGTTGGTCTCGGCCCGTCGATCCAGCCTGTCCAGATCCCTCTGCAAAGCCTCTCTACCCTCCAGCAGGTCGACACTGCCACCCAGCTTGATGTTGTCTGCAAATTTACTGAGGGTGCACTCGATCCCCTCATCCAGATCATTGATAAAGATATTAAAGAGAACTGGCCCCAGTACGAGCCCTGTGGAACACCACTCATGACCAGCCTCCAACTGGATTTGACTCCATTCACCACCACTCTNCCCCCCCTTCAGGTAGTTATAGGGCGCAATAAGGTCTCCCCTCAGCCTCCTCTTCTCTAGACTGAACAACCCCAGCTCCCCCAGCCTCTCCAAAGTCTTTGGAGAGTAAGTCTTTGGAGACTTACTCTCCAAACCCCTCACCATCTTCGTTACCCTTTTCTGGACCCGCTCCAGCACCTCACTGTCTTTTTTGTGGTAAGGGGCCCAAAACTGGACACAGCACTCGAGGTGGGGCCTCACCACTGCCGAGTACAGGGGGACGATCACCTCTCGGGTCCTACTCACCACGCTGTTCCTGATACAGGCCAGGATGCCGTCAGCCTTCTTGGCCACCTGGGCACACTGCTGGCTCATGTTCAGCCTGCTGTCGACCAGCACCCCCAGGTCCTTTTCTGCCAGGCAGCTCTCCAGCCACTCTGCCCCAAGCCTGTAGCGCTGCAGGGGGTTGGTGTGACCCAAGTGCAGGACCCAGCACTTGGTCTTATTGAAACTCATCCTGTTGGTCTCGGCCCATCGATCCAGCCTGTCTAGATCCCTCTGCAAAGCCTCTCTACCCTCCAGCAGGTCGACACTGCCACCCAGCTTGACGTTGTCTGCAAATTTACTGAGGGTGCACTCGATCCCCTCATCCAGATCATTGATAAAGATATTAAAGAGAATGGGTCCCAGTACGAGCCCTGTGGAACACCACTCATGACCAGCCTCCAACTGGATTTGACTCCATTCACCACCACTCTCTGGGCCTGGCCCTCCAGCCAGTTTTTAACCCAGTGGAGATAAACAATTCCTGATATAGAAAATCCATTTTCTTTTCTTAAGTATTTTTATACAGAAAACCCATGATTGGTTGCTGTGATTTTGGTTTTAAACCCCTCTTTTGAGCAATGGGAGTGAGTGCTTATTTCTGTAGGTAGTGCAATCCTTGGTTTATCCAAAGCTGCACGCCTGTCTTCTCAGACCTGTATCATCTTTTCAGCATGTGCTTGAAAAGATAGTAGCATTGTCATACTCCTAAACACAGCACAATAATCTGCCCCACAGCTCCAAAGTAGAAGCAAAGTGGAAGATTCTACTGGCTGATAAAGATTATCTGCTGTTTCCTGTTCTAGGGACGAAAAATGAGCAAAAATAAAGGTCATCTGTGTTTATATTAACAATACAACAGTTCCACTATGTTTCGTAACAAAGTTGGGTCATTATTTATCCACTTGTCCTTTGTATCATTGCTTTGAACTCTCTGGGTTTGCTTATCATGATATTTCTAAAATCTGTAAACAGTCAGGGAGAAGCATTTCTAGTTTTCTAAATAGAGCATTAGGTCATTTTATTATCAGAGAAATATAACACTGCCCATCTGTTGTTATTCCACATGTGGAACAGCAGGCAGCCTCCTCCTAACCGTTAATTATTTCAAGGAAGTCACTACAGCAACTTTACCATACAGGCCCAGTTTCTCTTCTCTTTGGGATAGCTTTCCCAACAGTTATCCGTGAAGTACAGACAGTGCTGTGCTAAGAAAACACACCCATCTACGTAAATCCTGAGCTCCTCTTGACACAATTTGCCGCAAGTGTTTTAGATTTTTTTTTTTGTAGAGCAAAGGTAGAGTTTCATTTTCACTTCAGAGCATCAATTCAGCTCTTAGTTCAAAATCAAGTTTGCATGCTCGAAACCTCTGGAAGAGGTGAGATTCTCTGTTCCCGAACTCTGGGGTACTGCTGCCTGTTAGAGCACCGTGGTGCTTCCTACAGCAAGACATCTCTCTTGTTACTCCCATATACCGTATGATACAGGAGGGCAGTGAAGAGGACAACAGGAACAATAGTTAAGTAGATTTGAAAATCCTAGGTCCCTTTGTCATTCACTGAAAGTATGTTCTTCCATGTCAGAAGATGATGAAACTGTTGAGGTAAATGGGTTCGGTCCCAAAATAAACAGAAGACCAGTGATTACAAGCTACTCTAGGTAGGTATTACATTTCTCCAGAGTACCTGTGCAGTACTTAAGAAACTTTGCTAGTCCACGCAAGTGACACAGTAGGGCAGAAATACAACACATTATTTTGGATGGTTAAAAAAAAAATAGGGAGTTACCACAGTGTTGTGATCCCCTTTCAAGTGTAGAGCAAATTACATGTGCAACCTCTCACCTTCCCATATACCACTGTTCCCATTTCCCACTACCTTCTCTCTGCAGTACCACCTCATTTAGACACATCCTGTGTCCTGAGGTCTCACAAATAAGTACACAAAACTGTGCATCCAAATGTGGTGCTTGTGTCTCAGTCTAAGCCTCATAGAGATTTACATTGAAAACATCTGGCAAAATTCAATGATCAGCATACTCCCAATGAAAGTGTAAGTTAAGAAATGGCTTGGTGGCACCAGTTTGGTCTTTGTGAGCTCTCTTTCCTTTTCAGGATGGCTCAGAGCACAGTATGCTCTGCAATACACTGAGGCTACCCTGGGCCATGGGGGTTTTCTGAACGACCTGTAGTCTCTTTTTCCTGCGAAGACAATGTTGGAGTACAAGCTGCTTGTTTTGCTTTGTTTTAAGGAGGAATACTTTCTACTTTTTTTTTTTTAAGGTTGTTTTTTCCTGGTTGGCATTATGCAACATAAAGCATACTCCCTATGGACACATTGCAATGTAGAGAAGGCCCGGGCATTCTTCATAATAAGAGATGTATCCTTCGCAGAGATTGCATATCAGCAACACCTTCTACACCTGTTCACAACTTCTTCTCCAGCTTCTCACCTTGACCAAGACCACTGTATCTACCTTTCCTTCATCAGGCATTGCATAACATTCTCCATGCAAAACTGTGACTTTCTTCTAGGGAAGTGGGGCATTCAAGAAGTCCCAACCCTGTTTTAGGTGTCTTCTAATAAATTTGTCAGCATAAGGTAGTAAGCATGGGAAAGAAAGATTGAAAACATTTGATGGGCCAGCAACATTCCCCAGACCAGATTATGAGAAAGCTTGCATTAGACTGCTTCTGTAGATATTATGTGGACTTTAGAAGAGTGCATGGACGCATGTGGACCAGTGGGACTAGGGTAATTTTTCTTTAGGGAGCAGCTGGATGAGAACATGAAGACTATTCGCAGTTTATTTCAAAAAATCTGACAGTTCTATATAAGTGATATACCTATATCAGGATATAGCTTTGTTTATTTTCATGGAGCAGAGAGAACATTTTGTGTTGTTTTATACACACACATTCATGAGGAACATGAGAAATGAGGTACATGAAAAATGCATGAGAAAGGAGCTTAGAAGACAGCACTTGCTGGGAAACTACCCGTATCCTCCCATGAGGAAATGAAGAGGACTCAAATGGGAGGACACACGGTGTGAGGAGTCAGTCCCAGGAAATGGATGTACCATCTTCCCCCTTTCTGCAAAAGGAAGAGTGTGCTGCTGGCTTGAGGGAAAGCAGTGAGAAAGTGCAAATTACAGTGATACTCAGCCTTATCCAAATACCAGTTTGTTCCTCAGAGAAGTTGGTCTGGGGTAGCTCCTCATTCATACTGCTGATGCCCCATCTACCATGGGGGAAATCCAAGCTAGATGCTGGCTTGCTGCATAAAGATTCCCCCCATGACTCCACTGAGGTGCTTTCAGAACCCTATCCTAGTCACTGGGAATTTTATCGCCAGGGACCTGAACAAGGAGGATTTTTTACTGAGAAAACTATTGTCTCCTTTGAGATCTGTCTTACTGCAGGTAACTGTTATGTCTCTGTGAGTTGAGATAGGTAGTTTTCAAAGTGAAGACTACATGGGGGGTTTTTTACATCATGGATATTTTTATTATTTATTTAATTCCCAATGATCTATAGCTGTCTGCATGGGCTTGGACTACTTTTAATACGTTAAAGAACCCATGATAATGTACAAATTACTTGCAAGTGTAGGTTAAATTTGTTTTGTTTTCACATTTTTTCAGTGTAGGCTTTTGTGTGCATATGCATGTGATTAGGACTTCACATGGATCAGGGTACAGACAGGATGACTTCTAAGCATGTTGGTACTGTTAAGCTTATTCCATCCTTGAGTATAATGCCCCCATAAGCGATGGCCACACATTTGATATAGCAGCAGGAACGACCACAAAATGTGTGCTAGACTCAGATCAGTGCTTTACTTTAAACTGGGTGCTGTTGCAAACACAGTTAATCTCTCTTGCTTGTTTTCCTCTCCCTTTCTCAGGTTTGTGTATCTTTATCCAAACAGCTTGTTACATGCTAAGGAAGTCCCTTATGAATCATGATTCTACCTTATTTATATGCCAGGAGTGTTGGTTGGGCTTGTTCCCATACTGACTGTACATTACATACTTTAATAATGCAAGTTTAGCCCCAGAACTTTGCTGTGTCTCTTAATGATATTTTCTTTTGCTTATGAGGCTGGCAACTGTTGTTGCACAAATCATTAGATGTAGCCGTGTCCACTTAATGAAGCCCAACTTGCCTTTTTCTATGCTTCCCCCAAGGGGGTTCAATCTGGGCAGAGGAACCCACTAATAGTATCATGGTTTTCCACCAGAAGATGCCTGCAAGTAACCCTACTCTGTACCTATATCCATGTTACCTGTATCAGCACCAACATTATTTCCAAAGATGGAAGCACTGCTAAAGGCAAGGCAAAGCTTTTCCAGCACTTTTACATTTCTGCCTGCAAATCTTCTAAGGGGACATTATGAAACACATAGAAAGTATATAATTTAAAAAATGTAAAATAATACAGCCACAATATAGTAAACTAGAGTAAGGGTGAATTAGGCTTGGGGGCATGAGCAAAGATACTATAAAAGAGAAGGGAAAAGAATGAAGGTCACCTGTTTTCTATCAGAAATCTAGTTCAGAGCTTTAAATCCATTCCTACAAGGACAAAAAGATGTGTTTGACACGTGAGGAAATGAACCCTCCAGGATGTGCCTTGGGAGTGCTCTAGGACACAGGCATTTTGGAAAGAGGAGATAATGGCCTTAAAGGGCAGTGATGAGATTGTGGAACTCCTGTGTATGGGTTCTGGAAAAAAAGATATATTTGAAAAACCCCCAAAAACAAAAGCCCCTGGAAAATACGAGCAGCTGGGCTAATTGTAGCACTTGGAAAATTGAAAGACATTTCCTTTTTTTTTTTTTAACAGTATCTTTTGTAATCTCGCTTCTGTTCAAGGCATAAGGAAAAATGTCTTGATTTCTGTCTTTGTTATGTTCACTTTTCACAATTACAGCCTGCAAACCTAAAATAAAGGAAATGACCAAAGGCTAAACCCAAAATATTCCACCATACTTCATTAGGAAGTGGCCTGTTTTCATTCATGGGTTGCTATTTCCACTTTTACCCATCCATCAAATAAGAGTTTAGGACATATTTGTGTATCATCTAATGGACAGATATATCAGCCAATAAACTTATGTTGTAATTTCTGATTGTAGTAATCTAAATTATATAAGTGATGGGGACATTGTAAAAAGATAGATCTAGATCCCATGACCAAGTCCAGTGGACCTATGGCAGGCAACTCTCTTTTTGCTGCTGACACTTATTAGTTGCTTGGTGTCATTTTGGCTGAGATTATAACATTTGTCTTACTGTAAGCACGGCCAGATCTCTGTCAGACTGTGTACCTGACAAGACTGTCTCTGAAATCCATGTTTATACTCATCATCTTGCAGCAGCCGCTCTGTGAAAGTAGTGTTTAATGGTAGGGTTTTAGAGATACTTCTTTAGCCAAATCAACTGCAGGAATTCCTGTCTCTGTTTCATACTCTCTTTCAAGGACTCAGTGAAAAACCTTGAAGGCTGTGACCCTGCTGTGAAATATCTCCAGACTGTGGGTCACTAGGGTCTGCAGCAAGGCCCAAACCTTTTGCCAAGGCTGCTGAAAATCTAGACAAAGATAGAGTGTTTAAACTAAAATTAGAAACTTGTCTGCTTCTGCTCTTCAGTTGGTGGGGTTTTGCAGTGCTCCATGGTTTCCTATTATCTTTGTTGCAGGATTGCCTGCTCTTGATAACTGTACCAGTTTTGTCTAAAGCGTTGATCTGGTAGTCTGTTGTTCTTGCTGTTTGGTGAACCTTAACAATATGCTAAGATGAGTCTTGTTTTATACTCCATTTGTATTTGGTATTTAGTGCTGGAGAGCATGATGTGGGAAGTTAGAGACCTGAAATCCTATTCAAGGAGGTGAGACGAATCTTATGCAGTTTTCTTAGGAAGGTACAGCATCTTTCCATAATCTCCAGTGTCTCACAGCCCATTATGCCCTTTGGAGTGCATCTTGATATGAGCTTTTCTGATGCATAATGGACTTCAACTCAGTCCTACAAGGACCCAGTAAACAGCAACACGGAGGAGGATCTCGGAGGTACTGCAGTGACATTGTTGAAATCTGCCACCCAGCATCTCACCTGCCCAGGAGCTATCACTCACAAAGCATTTGTCTCTTCTCTTATCTTTTCTGGGCTTTAGCAGTTCTGGAGAGACTTGGTAAAAGCACTGTAAATTACTGAAAAATCCAGAAGAAATCTACAACACTGAGTGTTGAGCTGATTTTTTGATTCACGTTTGAAAAACTGCAGTTCAGTCAGCAGAAGTTCTGACTTGGTGCGCAAGCTGCATCCTTTTCTCTCTTTTCCTTGGTTTAAGCCAACAATTAATCATGGCACAAGAGGTAAATGAGTGGGGGATTTCAGTGTAAACTGTGCTGGTGGATTGGTAAACATTTCTGGTATCATTGCAAATAACCAACACAAGTGTAAGGAATGGAAGTTTAGCTTTAGGTCTCTATGTTTACCGTTATGACCTTAAACTGTTTATAAGAAGAAGAGTACTTTAAATGTTCCTGAGGAGATGGGCAAAACCACATGGCTACTAAGGGTTTAACTGAGATAAAGTGTTTGCCTTAAAATTCAGAGAAACGTGGTCACTTTGCAGCCGTGGTTTGTCATTTAAAACATTGCTGTTGATATTGTGCTATGACGCCAGCCGAAAACATTTATGGTTACTCCATAAATGAGGTGTATTAGAAACTAGGAGGCAACATCTGGACTCTTCCTTATCACTGTGTCCTCAAACAGAGCTAATTCAGAGTTGTCCACATAAAACAACAGTGCAAAAAACCCCTGTTCCTACTGGGTTTACTGGAGTCATTAAGATGCGAACTTAAATGTCTTTCAATAAACCCTAGGTCCAGGATGAGTGGTGGTAGGTAAAGGTGTCAGTTTTCACGGTGACCAGTAAAACATTGATTGGGATTTTCCACTAGCTAAGCCACTGGCTAAAATATTGGGAGAGCTGGGTGCTCTTCTCTTGGGGCTTGTGAACTGGACATCCTACCCAGATGTCTAGCAGGAGGTCTGATCTGGCAGCTGCCCTCCATGCCAGGGAGCTTGGAGTCAGTTTGTGGCTCAAATTCTTCTTCTGGGTGAGAGGGGTCAACCACCCTTTCCCACCGTCAAGAGGTTCTCCAAGGCAGTAGCAAAGTCTTCTGGTCTGAAGTTATTTTTTTAGCCTGTTAAAGCTGTTTTATCCTGCAGACAAAACCAGGAATTAAGAGGAAGGAAGAATAGCTCTCTAACCAGATCATATGGCACTAGGATGAGACAGCGAAACCCCTGGTTCCAGTCACTGTTCCAAGGTCTTTTTAAACATCCTGTGAGGTTTGGCGCCCTGACTCAGGATCTGTAAACACATCGTGTTGGCAAGTAAGAAACCGAGATGTTGCTGCCAGTACAGGTGGGGAAGGACATCAGACTGAGAAGGTCCCTCACCTTGGTGAAAGGGCTTTCCACAGCTCTGGCAAAACTCCTCTCAGCAGCAGTTCACAATAGCCCAGTGCCACCTGAGGAGGAGTTTTGGTCTTGGGACCATCCAGAGGAAAAGGAAAAATACGTATCTTGCCACAGGTGTGACCATGACAGCCTGAAGTTAAAAACAACAAAAATGTTTTTGCTACTTTTTTAAAGTGAGTGCTCCAAGAGTGGATTTCAGGCTGACATCAGTACTCATTAGCAAGAGATACAGAAGGACAGATGTAAACAACATTGCTGTGCTCACCCGAGATCTCTCTGTTCCCCTTATTAACATCCTTAGCTAATTTCTTTTTCATTCGGATCGTACCAAGACGGCTGCTTGACCATGGTGGACTCTAGAGCACTGAGCTGGTAAGAAGCAGCATGCTGCCTTGAGGAATCTTTAATTTAAATAGGAAAGACTAAATATGAAAGAGAAGACAAGCATCCTTATCCCATGTCATTGGTTTTGCCCTTTAATCTAGTCTTCACCACGTACCGAGATCTGATGACGACAAATTAAGTTATGTTTTTCTGCATGCGCCACTCAAAAGAGACCATGTCGTTTTGTGTGACTGTTCCTTTGCAGGTGGATGTAACCTCTTTCATGCACCCCTTATCAGCTGCTGGTTTGTTTAGCTTTTGCTGGTTTTGTGACCTTTGTCAACCAAGGTCTTTCTGGGTTGCATTACTGAAGAATTTGCAGCCTTCACTGGTTTTATCCTCTCTTTGTCCTTGTGCCTCATGCACATTTTAGGGAGCTATCTCCCAAACTTTTGACCAGCACCCAACCCATTTGAACCTCCTCAGTATTGTAACTGCTATATTACTGAAGCAACATGTATGAAAGCCTGGCCCGTGTCACGGAGCAATCTCATGGAAAGTGGAATGAGGAAAATGTTGTTGGTGAGCTGGAGGGGGAAGACACCTTCGATGCAAAGGATTCAAGGTAGATACAACCTCTGCCACGTTCCTGGAGAAATTCCTCTCAGATTTAGAGGGTCTGCCAGATAAGGGTCTTCTGGATAACCCAGGGGTTGCTACCTGGAGGGTATCTTGGATGGAAAATATGGTTTAGTCCTATCACATAGGAGGAGTATTCTTTGGTGCTTTTCTAGTTTTTCTAAATGACTTTGATGTAGAAGTAACCCTTCAAAACCATGCCACCCAGGCTGGCATTTAGCCTGAGAAGCCAGATTTTCCTTTCCAAGTCTCTGTTTCTAGCCCATCTCAATGAATGTAGTAGCATGGAGTGTGTTCAAGCTGCTGTAAATGCATGTGGGTATCTAGGTTGCCACGCTTGGTTTAGCTGGTGAACTGCTGAGGAAGAATTACCAGTGTAACCATTTATAATCATATAGATAACATCTACCTAGAATACAGGTGGCTTGTGCTGGCCTCTAGACACCACTGAGATCATAGCTGGGCCCACAGCAATGTTTGCAAGGAAAAGACAATTCATTACAGACGGACAGGCTCAGCTAGCAGGATTACAATACACCTCTTTATACAGCAAAAGACCAAGTTAATTATCTCTGGTATACAGGATAGCTGCATGTACCTAATGGCCTTTGCTCCTTCCTGAAGGGAGAGCTAATTTACTATTTGCTAATTCCAGATCTGAAACTGCTAAGAATTTGGGGTTTATTTTTCTCTGTGGAAATTGCCTAGAATCATTAATCCTGCCATTATTTCCCTCGTCTTCACTCAAAGATCAGAATACCAAAAAAAATTTATTTGACCAGACATTTACATATGCAACTGTGTTGCTGAAGAACATATTCTAGTTTACATACTCATACTTTTTATACAGATATGTATCCATTTATGCATGCATTTATGTGCATATACAAATATATGTGTGTTTGTATACTTACGGATATACAAAGACTTATATACATATATAATATATATAAACACGTGTGGCCCTACACTACCATCCAGATATCCACAGTAGTCATTCATCCGCTAAGGGCACCTACATGATGGATTTCCTTACTGATACTCATCTTGCAACAACACTATCACACTACAGCAGTAGGTTAGTGGAAGGACGGACAAGCAGATCTTTTGTTTTGTGAATGAGCCATTGCAGTGGTTTCATGCTCTTCATGAGGAGATTTGGCCTCTGAGGTCTCTCCATTTTCTTGCCCATAAAGCCTGTAAAAGGAAAGTTGCATCAGCAGTACTGCATTGAAGCTGCAGGTGAGCCTATGACAATGGCAGGGAAGAAGAAAGAGTGTTCTGAGTGTGTTTCAGATTATAGGTCACAGCAAGAAAGCAGAAGAACACTTGGAGTATTTCTAAAGGAATGATCATGTAAGCTATTTTGGAACAGAGTCAGACAACAAGGCCCAAGCCTATGGAGAATGTACGAGGTTGGTCAGTTTGAGCTTCTGGTGGTTTTCTGTAATGTAATCACTCTGCAGTGTTGCCTCAATAATGAACAATGACTCAGCACCGCTTTTCTCCAAGTGTACGTTGCTGTGGGAATCCTCATAATAGGGTATTCAGTTTCTTAGCGTTTAGCCTGCATCATGGACAAGCACTGAAATCTAGGAGGCCACGTTTCAAACTTGTTCATAGTTGGACACATGAGTCCTGATTCAGGAAGGCATTTAATGTTCCCTGAAACTTCTTGATTTCTAAGTAACTAGCGCAAGTACTTACAGTTAAGCACGTGTGTCTCTAAGTTCTTTGTTGAATCCATTAATAACATCATATATTCTCATCGCAACCTCTCACCTCAGTTCCTGTTCAGGTTAATCATGTTTAGGAAGTTCATCAGAAATATAAAACTAGTCATGGGTCAACCAGCCATGAATAATCAAATATATTAAAATATAAAGTGCACTTGTGGAAATCATGTTGTGTCAGCAGGCATTCTATTCTCAGAGTGGTTAAAACTCACAGAATAAGTTACTCATTGTAAATTATTCACTTACTTGTAATAACCAAGTAGTTTTCACCAGAAATCTTGAACTGTTCTGCTAAGTAAAGCAGATTATAAACTGAAAATGGGAAAGAATCTGGCAAATGGCTTTTGTTGAGGCACTGTTTTCTATGTCATCCAGAATTGTAACTAAACATTTTAAAAAGGTTTTATTAGATGCTAAAACCCAACAACAAAGGACTGGATTGACTCTGGAGACCAAATCTCTGATTTGGACCTAGCGTTAGTCTTGTTTGGCTGCTTTTACAGAAGAGGGAGTAAACTACATATAAATGAATTCATGAATAGAAAGGTTTTGGAAAGATTTGGGAAAATAGATAAGGAACAGTAGTTATACATCTGGGTCATAAGAGAGATTAAAAAGCACTAAAACAAGGTTTATTTAGGAAAAATGGGAGCTGTGTCAATCTCATATCCAAGGGCAGAATTTATTCAAGAGGCATAGGTCTGAAATGGGCAGAGGCAATCAAGTTAAAGAGAAATGTGTTATGTGATCAAGCCTGTAAAAATACTGGTTAATTTAAGTCCTACATACGTCAAAGCATCTGGTTCCTAAAGCTTGGTTATCACGGATCCTTTTTATATCTTGCCTGGGTCCCCATATGCAGTTGCTGGAAGGTTCCACTGTTTCTGAGGAATGATAACCCGAAAGGAACATCAGAAAAAGGCACAAAAATTTACTATCTGTAAGAACCAAGACAGGAGGTGGTAAATGGTACAGAATGGCCTTACTGCAAGTTTGTGGCATTGGTCATACTCTGCTCTGTAGGAGTCACCCAAAACAGCTCGGTTTGCTTATGTCTCTTCAGAGTCCTTTAGTGGTGTTCTCTAGCTGGGTAAAGCCTTAATAAATTAATTGAAATGAGTCACTGATCTGTCTTGGTAGGATAAGCTTGCCAAAATTAGTCTCTTCCCTTGCCTTCTTTCTGCAGTGTTTCTCTGAAATGTTTGTGCAACCTAAAGGAATAATAGGTAAACCCAAGACAAACCTGGGAATTGAGTGGAATAAAAGGAAGACAATTCGATCCCATATTTCAGAGCATGATGATGAGCCTAAGTGCTGAACTTTGAGATATATGAAGTATCTGTAGAGTATCTGGGAGTTGTTATCTGTGCAGTATGAAAATCTGGGAACAGAATGTAGGCACAGGGCGAGACCTTGGGATGGTTAACCTCAGCGAAATCTGAGTTCCAAGTGCTTTTGGCTATCCATGTGTAAGCATACTCAAAAAGTATTTTGCATATGGATTTAAGAATTAAGAATTAAATTAAATGGCACCCTATTCTGCAAGAGACATGAGGCTTAGATTCTTAGAGGTATTTGTCATTGTGAACTAAGTGCCTGAATAGTGGATGTAGACTTCATACTCTGCATCAGAAATGCCAGAACCACACTGGCAGAGTGGTTCCCCAATACGCTGCAGGCAAAAACAGCTGACATAACACAAACCTGAGCCATGTAGCTTAAGTGTGTAAACCAACCTGGCTGACTTTCCCTGAGGTGGTGATGAGCACCTTGGGGATGATAACATCATCATCTGGCTTTGCTCCGTGCAGTGTCAGAATCTGTCTGTAGCTGTAAGGCATAGCACCATCACCACCACACTTACTGTAATGACTTGCCTGCACCTGGGCTTCATGTTCCAAATTGGAAAAATGTGCAAGCAAAACTGGCATCCTGAAAATGTTAAAAGAGAAATGAAAAAAGAATGTAGTCTATAATAAGACAGCTAAGCAATAGTAAATAAAGTGAAAACTCTCTCAAGATAGGGGAGAGCCTTCCTTTATTTCAGCTTGGTTTATTCTGACATTATGTCTGTCTTTATAAACATTCAGAAAACACAGTGGAGCCTTTTCAGGTTTGGGGACTAAGGTATGCTTTTCTTCTCACAGGGCAGCTAAGTTTCCTAGGATCTTTGTAGTAAGAGCTTTCCCATTCCCCCTCCCTCCCTCATAATACTAATTGCAGTTCATACCATGATGACAACTTTTCCCAAGAGATTTGACAGAGCGATTTGACACTGACAGAGCATGGCTGTACTCCACAGTCTAACAGGCAGAGCACAGAAACCTGAAGATGATATGGGAATGTGTCTGCAGGAGGGCTAGTAAGAGGAATAGAGTTAGTGTGCATTAGGACCCACTCTCAAACAGCCTGCATGGATCTGTACCTGCAGTTTTAGGCCAGTGTGTGGACTGAGGTGGTGGTGAAGATGATTTTCATTTTCATCCTCATCCACCTCCAACATTTGTATTTGATTTCCTGGTGATTTTTACTGTTTAGTTAAAGCTAAAGCTGGAAAAGAAGTGTGCCTATTTTGGTGCAATTCTCGGAGTTTGGGACTGGGAAATTCAAAATTGCCAAAATACAATAAATGTGGAGTTTTCACTGGCACCAGGCAAAATGTCTGTTTCAGGGAAAACCGGGCAGTATGACCCATTCTGTAATTTCAAGTAATGTAACATGAAAGCAAAACACAACCAGAAAACAAAAAAGTGAAAGATCCAGAAACAGTCTGGCTACCAGTGATTATCCACTCTCTAAAATTTACTAAATTGTAGCTTCAAGCTAGCATTTATCTTTTCTCTCAATAGCCTTTTTTCCAGGTGTCCACATATAGCTGCATCTATGGACTTAGGACTACAGAGACATCTTCTCTTCTAGATCAAAAAGTCATGGAAAATGGTTTTTCCCCATTACCAACAGGAATCAAGCAGGAAAAATGTTTTCTGCAGTAATGGTTTAAAAGAAACTGGTGTTGCCCCAGCAGAGAGCTTTCCATTGTCAGCTCTGTTACTCCAAGTCCCCGTGTATTCCACCCTTGATGGCAAAGGCAGACAGTTTCCATATGGACCGAGAGATCATTTTTTCCCAGGCAAGGGGCAGACCCATACACCACTGAAGTTGCCACCCACTCCAGCCTTCTCCTGCAGGTGCACATATAGTCCTACATGATCTGCCCACAGCACGTTTGCTGAGCAACCCTCCCAGGATGCCTGAGCCACTGGCCAGCTGGTGTCCCACAGACTGGGGAGAGCTGCTGGGTCCTTGCATTGCGAACCCATTGTTCCTGCTGTAGGGGAAGCTAAGAGCCTGATATATTACTATCTATTCAGCTTCAGTACACAACTGTCTTTAGACAGTGTGACTCATCAGTGGTCTGCCCTGACTTCTGTCCAAATTCTATTTGGTGTCCTTTTATTTAAGAAGATAACATCTCCAGCCTTGAAAACTTATTTGATTTCTTGAAAACATTGTAGTGTTGGGTCTTTTTCTGCCCTCCTGCTCATACTTGCTGCTATAGTGGACCTGCAATGTAAAAGTGGTATCTCAGAGCAGATACTGAGCTACAATGCAGCGGAATACAACTGGCTCCATAGCACCTTTCAGCCTTTCTAATATTCACAAATGTACCTGAGTAACATCTCTGTCAAGAGCTCATTGGCTTTTCTTTTGTCTAGTCACTCTGTAGGGCTCTGGGCCCTCAAATAGCATGGCAGAAAAGAATTGGGCACAACACCTGGAGCTGAATGATGAATAGGTCTGATTCTGACTTAGGCTCAGCAGTCCAAGCCATGAGCTCTGACATCTTTACCTGCAACAGATCAAACTGTTACTGCTCCCAGCTATCCACCTTGCTTCTCTTCCAGAAGATGCTGCTTCTATGGTGGGTTGAGAAAAACACACATGCCTACACCACAGCCCAGGGTACTACCTCAGAGTGCTGATCACAGGTGAGTGGAAAGGCAGTGGGTGGTTACACCTTAACCTAGAGAAAGATGGAACCACCAGCGCTCATGATTCAAAGCCCTCATATCCCAATCACACCACACAGGTAGTGTGAAATGACCTTCAAGGCTTTATATAATTACAGCAGCTGTGCCTCAGTGCAAAGGAGATTCCAGGTCCATGTAGAAATATGCTGAGCTTTATAGATTCACAAAGAAAACTACTTACACAGTCACTGAAGCTGCTCCAGTTATGCAGGGAATTCATACCCACCTCACATGAGACTGTTGAAAGAATCTGGAGGAAAACCGAGAACTTTTTCAAGTATTTCTAAGTTACAAGACATAATTGAATTGGATATATTTTCTTTAAAAGTTGACAAATCTATAGTGCATTTCCTCACTTCGCTTTTTGAAAAAAACACTTAAAATCAATTCTCCACAGTTTTGCTGTGTTTTCAAGGAAGAGGCTGCTTTGTTTTCCCCAGCGTCTCTTGAAGCTTTTCTAAATATCTACCCACTTGATGTCAGAAGAAAACACATATTGTCCCCTTCCTACAAAAGTGGTTGACTACTTCAAGTGGATAATCGATTGGACAGCTGATTTAGCAGTCGATTGACCACTCCAGTATCCAGTCTGACTCATGATTTTTCCTTTCTTTCCTGGTGACGTAAGCATAGAAGTGTCTCTTTCAGTGTTGTGACAACACTGAGGTCTGACGCAGCCTTTTAGCTAGGTGATTTCACCTTTGAGGCAGGAAAAACAGGCCTTTTGCAGTCAATGGGCGCAGATCAAAGCAAACTGGAGAAAAGTGTTTCATATGGTGGGTAACTGAATAAAGGCTGGCGGATAGATGACTGTAAATCGGGTTGAGCTCATTTTGTCAGGCAGGCAGACCACCCACATCCCTTTGTCTTCCTGCAGCTTACCGCTTAGCTAACATTTGAGAGGACAGGAGTGTTGCCCGTCTTCTGTGAAGCTTGAGGAATCGGTTACCAGTGTTGCCAAGAAAGGGAAAAGTCTGTGTGCTTGGAGCACCATATTCGTAAGTGACTTTGAACTCACAAGTTTACCTGGAGACATCTCAGTTGGTTTTTGGGGAGCTGATACTAAGACTCGTTATCCATGCAGACTTCAGATCGGAAAGGGAGGCCCAAGGGGCAGGCAGAGACTGACCTTTGAAGTTCAGGGTATCCTCTGTGCCTGAATACAGCCAGTGGCCGAGTATGTTGATGACACAGTGTTTGGTACCTGCAGAAGAGCAAAGCACACCTATGACAAGCTGCCAGATGGTGGAAAGATACACAGCCAACTTCTAAGGTCTGTGTAATCATATTCTCCTTTATACCAAAATATATTTTAAAAATGTAGTTGAAGTCACTGGGTCCCTTAGATGCTTTTAAAAAGTGTATCCAGAAGCAAACCAGCTTTCTGTGCAGTTAATGTTGAGCCGGAGCAGAAGTTTATAATGAATATTACATTCCCTCGGTATGTTGAACATTCGGGTTCTCATTTCTGTAAGTTCTGTTTGCATTGTTGCAGAAGTGCTAAGTGGGTGTAAATATAATGTACAGCCAATATAAAGCTATAATATGCTGCCAGAGTGATGCGAAAGGGTCTCTTAGCAGAATAAATAGCTGCCTTGAGAGTTCATTACTGTCCATACAGTAGCAATACAGCCAAAGGATTATAAAGTATTCTGAGTTGCATTTCCTTTTGGCTTAAGGCGATTCAGCATTCAGAAATAAGCTCAATGGAAATCCAGATAGCATGGTCCATGTCCCACAGCAGACCTTATTTCTGTCCTGTGCATTTCCAAGCAGGTTTCCACACTGAATGGCTCAAACACCTTCCTAATTCCATGATTTCTGAGTTGAGATTCATACACCTAGAAGCTTCCATCCCATTGCAATGGGAAAAAGAGAGGGTGAAGTCTACCCACTGAGGTGCAGCTTTGGTGGGGAAACAGACATGGAAGAGAAGGTGTGTTCAAACTGAAGGTATTCTTTTAGATAGTGTTTCAAAATTTGGCCTGATGGGTCCTTTCTCTACTTTCACTTTGATAGGTCCCATGAGATCCTGAAAGATCTCCATTTTACATAGAGCATTAGTTAACTGTTTAGCTTAATCTTCAGTTCAGGAGACATGGCATGGTGGAAGAGGCCTTTACCTGTCTGAGAGACACTTGGGGAGGACAACCTGTAAAGGGCTTTGAGATCCATAGTAGAAAAACAAAAGCAATGCTACTTGCAGAATTTTTTGTTCATGACCACTTGTACATGTTTACATGCGGGACTGCTTCAGCCTCCTTCCCCACTGTGGCACAGTTTTCCCATTAAGGTAGATCGGTGGGAGATTTACCACACATTCCCGATGGGGCAGGCTCCAGAGATGTGCTGGGAAGGGGAAGCCTTTGAATCTCTGGGACACCACACCATAAATCTCAGCTGCAGCACACAGACCTTGCTGCTGCGTAGTAGCTATTTGCCTGGGGAGCAAGGACACTGCCCTTTTAAAGCAAAACAGAGTGACAGTTGAAGCCTCTGATGACAGGAAGCAGGTTTTATTTTTTTAAATGTACTTTTTTTCCCCTTCTTGGTTTAACAGAGTAGGAGGAAGTGATTGAAAGTGAAGCCTGGAAACAGCTGGCTTCTCTTTTGGGTCACAGAATTATCCAAACTGTTTGCAAACTCAGGTCCGTAAAGCTAACAAATTGAAAGTCACTAAATCCACGGTATACTTTAGGTTTCGTTTGACGCCCACATGCTGAAACTACCTCACTTGCATCTGCTAATCCAGAGAGATCCATGCTGGAGTGAAGTATCACCCCTGCACTGCTTGTCTGAGCCTGCAGATTCTCAGTTCTGGGAGAGTTTCCTTCGACTTCGGGACGTGTCCGCACAATGACATCTGTGGCTCCTTCTCCCACTTGCTTGAGCATGAGTGAAGTCACCTGCAAGTTCCCTCCACATGTTTCTGTAACAAAGGTGTTATCTTTTTGAGACAGACTTAGTGGAGTGAGGTATGTGGAAAAGAAAGCAGGCAGTATGGCTACTTGTTTCCATGACCTCCAGCACTGCCGCTTGCAGTCAACATAATCTTTGCCTTCGGGGAAAGGAAATCCAGGAGGAGGAAAAATATGCTTCACACTAGGAAAAAACAGTGGGGTGCATATGTGATTGATTGTCTCATTCCTCCAGCTGCTTTTTCTCCCTCTGCATGGTAGTGCACAGTGCATGTTAAAATTAAATACATAAAAGAGTTACAATAGTCGTTAGAGGCGTCCATTGTAACGCCAGATAAGTTAGACTGGCTAATTGCTTTCAGGTATCTTAACTTTTCCAATGCAACTTCCTTAACAGAGTTATTTATCTGTATTACTTTTACAACTGTAGTATGAAAGGTCTAAAAGCCTATCAACACCCATGCTGTTATGCCCTAGGCTTTAAAAACTGCACAGGAGAATGTTGTAGGAACACATCCCACAGCTTCATTGACTTCAAGATGTACTGCTGATCCCAGTGTTGCAGCTTGGGAGGAACAAAGCCCTCCACTCCAGTACCTGAACCCGCAGCCTGAACGACAAGACATAGCAGATGGATTTCAACAGTCATATGGGCAAAGAAAAAGGGTAACACAAATAAAGTGAGTTTAGGATGGCCTGGACCACGTACACTGCTTGCTTAATCTTTGTGATATCTTTGGTAATACTTTTTGTAAAAGGAAGTATCAACATAGGAAAGCTGTCCCTGGTGCGCTTTCAGCAATCAAGGAGCCTCTCAAGTCTGTTCTTCTTAGGTTTCATTTGTTAAGCTGTCAGCCTCTATTCAGCAACAACTGCCATCTTACAAAGAAATTCTCATGGGGAGGAGGAAAAAGTGCCTCTCTGGACTGTGCGATTGCCACTTCCAACCACAAGGACATCAGTGTTAAAAGAGTTCCTCACCTCTCTCTGAAGTAGTTCTTTCTGGTGGAACTAATGTTAGGATGTGGTCTCAGAAGAGTTACCAGGTGTCTCATACTAACATAAACATACCTAGAAGAAACCGATACTTCTCTGTTTGATTTTTTTTTTTTTTCAAAATCACATCTAAGTTAGCCAAGATTTGTAAGGTTTTTTATATATCCATTGCTTTTCATGCATTTGGCAGGGGTTTTGTTGGGTTTTGGGGTTTTTTTGGGTTTGGTTTTTTTTGATGTGTGTCTCAGTACAGCACCGTTTGGACTTACATTCCACCAAAAGGATCAGGGCCTAAACACAAAAACTTTTCTGTGAGATTTACTTTAGGTAGAGACAATCAGACCATAACTTAGGTTCACTGACAGCTAGTGGTAGAAGGTGGCCCCACTGAGGACATCTGGTATTCCTTTGCTTTCTTTAGGGCAAAGGGATGTATCTGTTTGGGCAGCATGTACTTCCCAAAAAGGTGATCTCCACCTCTTGGTTGCACAGCCCTGCACGTATCTGGCCTTGCAGGTGGCACTGGAAGGTGAGGAGGTGTGAGGGACATGGGACACTGCTCCTTCTCTTCTCCATCTCCCCTTCTAGTGAGAGATGGCTGCACTCTTGCAAAAAAGAGGAGCAACAAGCTTCAGTGCTACTCTGGTCTCCCTCTGCCTCACCCTGTGCCCAGCCTGATCACACTTCAGCAGCCCAGGAAGGACAAGGCTGCCCTGCTGTGCAGACAGAGGGAAGGTCCTACAAAACCATTTGGTCAGTGGATAAGGTGCATGGTACTGAGGAGGCAAGAGACAGAGGCACATGTAGCATTACACAGAATTGCCTGAAACCTCCACACCATCTTCAAGCCTCATTCATTTGTTTCCTTCCCTCTCCCTACCTTCAGGGTCCTTCCAGTCACATTCAACCCTCTCAGCACACCTCTCTACTCCCAGCCCCTCAACACCTCACTGGACCCTTTGGGCTCTCCGTGCACTTACTGACACATTTCTAAATGTGAAAGTTACAAACAACTCCTCCTGGTATAACTTCACTGTCTTCATTATTCAACTAGCTGGATAATGCAGGGTTTTGAAAGCCATGTACACTATGGGTGGGGCTTTTGCTTCTCACTCTTGGAGGCACTCACAAATTTGCACACCCCTCATCGATAGCATGCAACTGTTGCAGCTGCAAGTATTTGTGCATAATGTCTTCAAACTCATCTGTTAACTAAAGAAATAGGGATTATTTTTTTTTTTAATTAGGTGATACTAAAACTTCATGAAGTGCTATTTAGCAAAACACTTAGGAAAATAATCTTTCCTTATTCTTCAACAAAAACAATGCACCTTTTGATGCAAATAAAAAAGAAATTACATGATGCAAGCAAAACTAATTTAATCCAAAACTGAGCCAAAAATTGAAGTTCCTATGTTTTACAAAATAAAACATCATTATGACTTTTGTTGTTTTGACCTGATATTATTTACAAAAGTCCAAGCAAGACAATAAAAAAAAAAATTGTTAAATTCCTTTATTGAAATGAAATCTCTTACTTTGTGTTCTGTAAATATTTTGACTAACAATTTTAAATGTTGGCCAAAATACTTAGCTTTGCTATCACTAAACACTAATTATCCTTGAAGGTTTCTAAATTTTTCTTATCTCCAGAAATTATTTGCAACAGTTGCGTCCAGAAATGCCTGCTATTAAACACTGTCAGATTTTTCAATATATTGAGAGGCAGAGTTACAGAAGAGCAATTCAATTCATGAACGAGTCTAAGGAAAGACAGAAGTTCACAGGAAAGGTCTGTAAGCCGTAGCCCTGGACAACAGGTTGAACAATATCTGCAGGCTTGGTGTGAGTGAAATATGCAGAAAATCAACCGAGTTTTCTTGATGTGCACTGACAGAAGAGCTGAGCGAACACCCACTTGTGCTTTGTTCACCCAACAGTTCTACCCATTGCAGCTGAGAAGAGTCAAATACACAATTGTTGGTATTCGGCCCCTTCTCTTTTTTCCTCAGTGTCTGACGGGGACAGAGCAGAGGACGTGCTTGTGCCATTGAAAACTCTGTGGACAGATTAAGCTCTGCACTTGTTATTATCCAAGTGAGGCCCCATTCACAAGAAAGGGAAAGTTCATTTCAGCAGCATCATCCTCTGTGCACCTCCATCACATGCTTGGTGTGAGGGACCTTACTCTGTTGCCCAGGTTAAGTTTTTTGTCTTTCAAAGGTAAATAAATAAGTGATGCTGCCTCTGAAAAGCCACCAAACTGAGATGTCACTGTGACCTACACAGGCTTCTGATTTCCATCAGTTTTCAATTAATGATAAAGCTGTGCCTGTTATTTTAATTCAGTTCTTCAAGCCCTATCTTGGCCATCTGCTGCATGAATAAATGCAGCAATCATCCAGATTAGGGAAAAATGTCTATGCTGTGGTTGTTTGCTCCTCCAACAGGTCTTATTCAGATAACAACACTGGTCTGGTTTAAAGGCATCTCTGTGACCTTTATGAATTAGTGACTTACACCTAGGGTGTGCAGTCATGACACAAAGAGCCTTGACAATGGGTGTCATGGTTCAGCGTGGTGGTCCAAGACAAATTTCAAAATCAGTCTAGAAATAATTCTTCAGTCTATTTAATTGACATACAGTTTGTAGGGGGTAGTCAAATCTTTAACTGGAGGAGTTGGTATATGAGAAAATACAATCAAACTTTTAGCACACAATTCCTTCACCAGCTCCTCAGTTTTTTCCAACTGTATCAGTTGTTTCATTTAAGAGACATTACCTTTCCTTTCAAGCCTTGGCCCACTTCTACCCCAAATCATCAGAGTTACAACACAATCCTACCCATTTGCCTATCTGGTCCTCGGAAGTATTTCCTGACATGATCTACATCTTCTGGTTGTGATGTGAATTGGCTTTCTTAAATTATTATTTTATCAGCTTACATTTAAAAATTGTGTTGAAGGAACTTTGAGATTATAAAGAAAAAACCTAGGAAGTACCTCCATGTAAATACCTTCTCTGTACAGACCAAGCTCAGCTTCCTAGAAAATGGCCTTCAAAGTAGAGTCAGAAATCACACTTTTTTCCCTTGTGAGTTCTTCATCCAGTGCAGCTTTTGACTTTTAGGCTGCTTAGGTTGGATCACCTTTAGAAATCTACACCTCAAGAATATGCTGATGCTTTTCTTGAAAAGAATATCACAGCCTCATCCTAGGGCAATACTCCTAGAGTGTCTTCAAAAGTTTGATCCTCACTCCTGGTGGGATGGAATTAAACCTCACTTGTAAGAGACTGTGAGTATCAAAAACTGTCTTAGCCAATTTTTTTTATACTTTGATACTTGGAATATCAGAAATTGGCTTAGCTTGGTGGATAGTGCTTAAAGCACCAGGCAAATTTTCCATCCCCTGAAGTAAACAGAAACGTCAATTCCTAACATCAAAGGTAGAGTAGTGGTGAGTTGGAGACCACATAATGGAAGGTAGGGTACACTGTGTAAAAGGCAATTGAATGGATTATGTTCTCTACACTGTAGCCAGAGCTTAAAAAAATTGGATGTGGCACAACCTTGCTTTTAATTCCCACTTTACTTCTTTCTTCAAAAGATTAGTCTAAATTTATTGTGGATTTTAGTCAACCATATTTCAAGCAGAGGTGTGTTGTTTTCCTCAAGGCTCAAAGGCTTCCAGGGCTATAGACTAGGTAGTATTTTGAAAAGGGGTGAATTTCACTGATCATATATTCATTATCTTTTAAGACATTAAAAATACTTCTACTAGTTGTTGGCTGCAGAAGCAAGAATACAAAATGACATCTTGAGCCTGGTTCTAGGTGCCATCCTACACTCACATCAGTGGATTTTCAGCTATACCTGTGAACAATCACACAAAATGAGCAGAGAGTGATATGAGTTCATATACGATACATAAGCTTGTCAGGTAATTCAGAAGCGGCTAGTTGGGGTTTAATCAGAGACTTTTCAAAATAGCACCAAAAACATGTTAAAAGACAAAGAAGTACTGTTATTTTTCATACTTGTGGAGACTATTGGCCCAACTATTTGCAGTGAGCTTCAGAAGGTATTTGTCCCTGCTCACCCTGCACATGTAAGTCAGGGCAGCCCAGAGTCACTTTAAATGACTGCAGCTGCCAAGAGCCTCCCTGAAATGATACAGCCACTGAGAAGTGGTGAAACACGGATAACCCTGAAGACTTCTCTTGTTTTCCTCTCCTCTAGGGCAGAGGTGGGTGGGCAGGAAAGCTGTGCTAGTTGTGCCTTTAACCCACTGCAATTTCCCCTGCCCATGGTGGTGTCTCAGCTAGCACTGCTGGGGCATGGAATGGGGAGCTTGTCCTTCCTATCTGCTCCCAGGCTATCAAAACAAATCAGGTAATTCTCCCCCTATGAGTGCCTGCTTCTTACTGGACTTCAATTACAGAGTGAGCACACACAGGAAAAAAGCTTTATCCCTGGGGCATGTGCATCTGAGAGGATCTTCTCTTAATACGTGTATTTATTTTCCTTCAAAGTAGATATAAACAGTGATTTTTCTACCCTGAACAAGTATCAACTGTCTGACACAGAAAAGTAAAGAAAAAAAAAAAAGATTTCTCTCTGGAGCTAATTAAAAATAAATGCTTAAAGTTTGTGTGTAACTAGGTGATCATGAAGCTGAAGTGGTCATCAAATGTTTTGCCTTTGTTGAGTAAGAGTATGGCTTTCACTCCTCTCTTCTGTTTCCCAAGACCAGAAAAAACTGTTTGCCAGCTCTCTGCCTGTTTCACCAAGACGGATGTTACAGAAGACAGCCTGGGCCAGTGCCTGAGAGTCCTGGCACTCGCTGTGAGGCCGTTTGTCATAAGGATTTAGCAGGGCTTAAGTTCAGCTTTGCTGGTTTTTTTGGGCTATGAGAGACAGGCAGGCAGGCACCTCTGGCCACCCTCTTCTGGCCAGGTAGAGAGAAAAAGCAGATATGAAAAGCACAATTTCACAGACCTGAAACACATCCTTAGGAGAAGTATTAACAGGTTTCTTCCTAAGGGACTGTAGTCAACCTTGGTTGACCCTCTTATATTAAAAAAAAAACAATCAGAAGGAAGGTTTCTCCACAGTTTATAAAAGAGGGGGAAGGAAGGTGTATGACTTATGCCAGACTCAAGCCTGATCAGCTTAGTATCTGCAAAACCAGAAGATGATGAAGACAGGCTGAGAGAGTTTGGGTTGTTCAGCCTGGAGAAAAGAAGGCTCCAGGGAGACCTTATAACGGCTTTCCAGTACCTGAAGGGGGCCTGCAGAAGAGATGGGGAGGAAGTCTTTATCAGGAAATGTAGTGATAGGATGAGGGGTAATGGTTTAAAATTGAAAGAGAGGAGATTTAGATTAGATATTAGAAAGAAATTCTTTACTGTGAGGGTGGTGAGACACTGGAACAGGTTGCCCAGAGAAGTTGTGGCTGCCCCATCCCTGGAAGTGTTTAAGGCCAGGCTGGATGGGGCTTTGAGCAACCTGGTCTGGTGGGAGGCATCCCTGCCCAGGTCAGGGGCATTTGGAATTCGATGATATTTAAGGTCCCTTCCAACTCTAACCGTTCTATGATTCTATGACTAGGACCCAGGCACATGGCATGTGTTGAAGCAGGTCTATGCAAGAAGAGCCTGGGTTGCAGAAAAGTGGCCAAAATGCCTCTTTTTGTCTTCAAAACACATATCTGTCCAGAAGAAAAAGATTCTTCTTCCTAGCCATGTGTCAGGCAAATGTATTCAATGATTCAGTTAGTCTCATGTTTTCTGTTCAGGTTGCTTGATGTAGTGCTACAAAGCACTGTGAAGGCTTCCTTAGCAGAGCTGGCAGATAGCAGCAGGATCCCATGCTGTTGAAAGGAGGTCTTCTGAGGGCAACTGAAAAATTAGGGAGATCTTTGGTAAATACCCTCAGCTGGCCTAGAGCTCTGTGCAAAATTCCTCCCACATGAGGTCAAGGGAAGACTTGGGTTCTGGAGATCGTGACTAAGAAGCTTCTTCACCTGGTGCTTGGACCCACAACCTGTTTGTGGCTGGTTCCTGTTTTTCAATTTCCTTGTCCAGCTGGTCCAGCCAGGAGAGTGTCCCTGAGCTGAATCAGTGGATTTGCACACACCACAAAGGAGCTTGGATGGAGGTGATAGAAAAAGCTGCTCCCAATGTAGGAGAGATGCTCTTTGCTCTTCATAATGTGGTATGAAAAACCATTTGGCCCAGGTGTGTCTTGGAAAGTGGTATGATCCAGGTGACTCCCGTGCCTGGTGAGACATTGCTGCAAGGCACCAACTGGCCCCGGCATGCACCCCACAGTGTGCTGTACAGGAAGGGTGTGCGCTTGTTTGGGGTGAAAGGAGTTCCACCAGGAAATGCTGGCACTTCCAAGAAATGACTTGGGATATTTATTGCCTGTGGAATGAATGCCAGGCTTGGATGAACAGCATCCCATCTGACTGAGCCAAACTGAATAGCCTCCCTCCTCTTTGGCAGTGGGGGCTAAGGTAACACTGCTGAAACTTGAAACACGTTTGTACAATTTGCATATTTCTGTGATGCTTAAACAGTGACCATATCCTGCTGTTATTATCCACTAGGAAGATACCTAGCAGGACTATAAAGCAGGAATAAGGTGGATATATAGCACACTAAGAAGAAAAAGAAGACAGTAAACATTAGTGTAATATTTTACAAGTCTCTTCACATGTCATTCCATAAGATCTCTGATCTAGATGATTCAAAAAAACAGCATTGGTGACATGCAGCCTGCATCTGAGAGCTTTGTTGTTCAAATCAGGGAACTAAAAACATGTCTTTACCCCAGTTTCCTGTCCTCCAGGATGATAAAAATAGTAGTATATTTCCCATTTAGTAACAATTCTACGTACGGCAGATGAGGCACCTAGGCCATGGAGTGACCCAACATAATTTTCTACACTTTTTAAAGTATTCCATCACATTAAAAAATTAGAATATTCCCTCTTGTGGTGGTGGACCAGCTCAAAAAACTCTGATGTATTGCACATTCTTTTACTTTCCTGCTTCTTTTTTCTTCCTTCTCTGCAATGATTGTGTACTCTTTGTTTGCCTGGCCTACGCTTTTCTCTTACGATACTTCATTCCTCTGACTTTCCAAAAGCTTGTGGCTGTAAAAGGGGTAATGTGAAGGTGTTTAAATTATGCCTGGAGCAGGAATGTACAAATTTAAGCATGATCAGGTATTTGTGGCCTGCCTGGAGAACCCTTTCTCCTGATGAGTAGTGCTTTAGTGAGTAGTTCCACTGACTTAAATGGGATGACTCAAGTAAGCAATGTGCTTTGCAGTTAAGGGGTTGAACACAGGTAGAAAACCAAAAGGTGTACGGAAATTCTTCTCTGCTGAGTGTGTGCACCCAGTTCCTAAACAGCATGAACAACCAGTGCATGTGTTCACAGGTCCCTCTGCGGCAACGCTCTCTGTCCCATTTGAGTGTACGCTGGGAATGAGGAAAAATGTCTTTCATTAGCTCACAGTGGCTATTGGTCAATATCTGCATTTTAAAATGGGATTTTCGGAAGGGGAGGAAGGAGAAACTGCATCACAAAGCTGGATAAAGAAACAGAGTTCTTAAGAAATCACACTCCACAACATTGCTTTGCTGGGTGGCTGTGACGTGTTACAGCTGGGAGCTTTTTTCTGGGAGGAATTTGGCTTGAAGACTCAAAAGCCTGTTCACCATTGCAACGTTGTTGGTGCAGGGCAGGATCCAGCTCTTCATCTGACCACAGCTGTTACTGCCAGCCAGGATACTGCCCCATTTCTACTCAAACTAGAGAACATAAATTGAATGCTCCATCGCCTGCATTTTCTGTGTCCTCACTTTGTTTTGGGAAAAGAGAGAAAGCAAAACAGGTGTCTGGTGATGCTTTATTTTGGATGTGGATAGCAAGTGGAGTTCACAAGCAAAGTGATGCTGGTAAGGTCTAAAGTAAGCACAAGCATCATTTAGGCCCACAGGGGAGATCAAAGCCAGTTTAATGCCTGACCTGCTGGTAGGATTTTTGCTACGTATTTTTGCTATGTTTTGATACGTACCAGATAAAATTGGCATTACGCTGCCCCCGTGGCAAATGGAGGCATTAATCCAGGCCGTTACTCTCGGCTGTTCCAATACAGAGCAGGATGGATGTTTGGAGTTAGCAAAGCCTGGGCAAAGGCCATTCCTCTTGAAAAAAAGCGTGTTTCCATGGGCAGAAAGTGCTCTAGGAAGGGGAAGCTGTGCAGCCACGCCAGCGCCCCATTGTCAGTCGGAAGACAGCTCTGTAGTGTGCTGTTTAGGATCCTGCAGCACGGCGGCTGATAGAGCAGTGCCTGCGCCCTGCTGCCTGCCCAGCAGTGCTCTCAAAGGGAAAAAGGGGCCTTGTCAGCTCTGCAAGAGGAAGAGGAAGCAGCCCCCTCTTCCTCCCCCGAGCGTGCGGGCGTGAGGGGTCTGGCTTGTCTCCCTGCTGGCATGAGCGAGATTGTGCGGCCTGCGCGTCCCCTCCTCTCGTTGGGGGCACAAGCAGGCCCTTGTGAGCGGGCAGAGCAGCTTTCCCTGCCCACCATCCATCCCGAGCAGCCTGTTGATGATGTGCCTCAGCCGGGTGGCCCTCTCGACCACGTAGTGGCACTGGGGGGGAAGGTGAGGGTCTGACTTGGAGTGGGGGCCAGACATTCAGCGGGTGCAACCCAGGGCAGCCTGCTGCTTTCAGCAATGCTGCGCTGACTTACACCAGCTGAAAACCTGTTCTCTGGGGTTTTTTTGCCAGAGTTAATGTACTTTCCTTTCTTAGGACACGGACAAAGAGGTCTAATGGTAATTATTGTTATGCAGGAAGTTGAAGGTAATCTCTGTTTTCGCATGAGTATAAATGCCAAGGCCTGCATACATACATTTCAGAAGCAAAGAGAAATTACACACTGAACTGATGGCATTTCATTAGCATTTACATTATCTTTGGGCCCAGAGGGCTCAGTGGAAATGGAGAGTCTTCTGCACAAGGAACTTTACCCAGGGTTTTATAAGGCCTTTTTTCACTGGGTCTTGAAAACCTCCAAGGACAGACAAGGCTCAGCCTCTCCGGGCATCCTGCTGCACTGCCTGGTTGTCATCATGGGGAAGAAACATGTCTTTATCTCCAGCCTGAACCTCTCTAGCTTCAGCTGATGCCTCTTGTTGTTCCCCTTCCCACCAGGCATTGCCAGGGTGCTGTCAGATGCCCCAAATCCATCTCTGCTGCAGGCTGAACCAGCACCTCCTCACAGGACAGTGCTCCAGTCCCACCAATCCAGTGGCTTCCTGGAGACACTCTGGATTGTCAATGTCTCTCCTCCCTGGGGCTGCAAACAGGACGTAGTGCCTGGATGAGGCCCGACAGGCCCTGAGCCAAGGGGATGACCTCTCTCCCCCGTATATCTGCCCTGTAGAACTTACAAGCTAAAAAAAAAAAGATAAGCTGGATCACAGCAAAAACAAAGACATGGAGAACATGGCTTCCCTAAACTGAGCTTGCTTATCTGAGACCAGAAGACCACCTAGCCCACTATCCTGTCTCCGAGACTAGCCAACAGCCCATAATAAAGGAAGAGTGTAAGGGGATGGGAGTTATGCAGAGGGCGATTTTTGGGAATGATTTCCCAGCTTCCAAGAACTTGAGTCTTACGGGTGATGAGTTTAGATTTAATAACTCCTGAGTCACTTTTTGTCCATGAGTTTATCAGATTGGTTTTGAACTCCACCTAAACCTTTACCATCCCTAATGTTCTGTGGTAAGGAGTTCCACAATGCAATTAGCTACATGTTGTGGGAAAAAGTATTCCTTTTCACATTTGAAAATAATAGGGGTTGTGTTTCAAACTACTGCTTTCTGGTTTTACTGATGTTCCTTACTTCAGTAATTTCCTATTCACCTTTTCCTGGTGAATAGGAAATTTCTTCACTTACATGGAGCAGGAGGGGCTCCACCACATCCATCAGACTGCATGCTTTCAACCATATGTCTTGGTCTTATCTCACTTTACCAAAATCAGACGCAGAGACAAGGAATGCACAGGGTTTAAAAAAATGTGACTGCAAACCAAGTTTGGCAGAGACATGTTCTCTCTTTTCTTCTCTTTTTCATTCCCAAAAGTTCCTTGCATGGAGTTTACTGTTTCGGTGGAGCACCAGTCCTGCTGTTTGCAGAGCTATCTATTTGAAACTCAGGATCCTGAGTGGGGATAATCCATTGAAACCCTGCCCCTGCACCAGTAAAGGTCAGGGAGAGTTTTACCTCTGTAATCTTCCAACCTCTCTACCTCTACTCCATTGTCCTGCCTGCAGAGATAAGATGGCTTCCATGGATACTCCATTGGGGTAGTACATTTCTGCTCTCGTGTCCTTTCATTCTTGCCTGGTGCACTCCAAACTTTGTCCCTCGTTGTCCATGACACAGTGATAGTACAACAAGGACTGTGCCCTAATAAAGTTTTAACATGTTTTCCTATTGGACTGAAAGCCTTTATGGCATCCCTGTAGACCTTTCTTTCTGTAGGCTCACTGATTGTTTTGGGCCTTATATTTACCACAAACACCTCAAACTGCATTTTTTAGAGTAACTTGCTTCAGCATATCCAGTCTCAAGGAAGGTGAGAGGCATTGAAGGGCCTCTCTCCCACAGAGAGAGAGGAGAGAGACTGCGTGTGAAGGACAGGGAAGAGGTGCATACCTGCTGTGCATACAGTCATATCCATAGACTGGATAATGGCGGCAGTCAACCTCCACGGGCACTGTTTCAGGGACAATAAACTGGCTATAGCATGAGCTATGAGTCCATTCACTGGTGTTGCTGTTACGTTGGGGGTCATCTGGTGCCACCCCAGGACAGAATGTGTTCCTCCAGGTGCTACTGGGAGTTTAATACCAGCAGGGTCAAATTGATGGTGTCTTGAATCTTCCATGAAAAGGGACCAAAACCTATTTTCGCTCTTTCACCTGTCCCAGAGAACACTAACTTTTCTGAAAGTGTGGTGTGATTAGTCTAGCACAGTATTAAATGACCACTCTGCCTGTTTTTTTTTCCTTCCTATCAATGACTGGCTGGTGCAATGCCCATAATAATATTCTGTCACTGATCTCTGCGAGCAATAGGTCTGCCCCTTTAGGGTTAAATTGGTGTGGTCAGCCTTCCTCAAAAAGATTATGGTCTGTGGCCTGTTACATTATGTGCAGGGCCACTTGGTGAGACACCCTGTCTGCGCAGCCTGGCAAAAAGACCAGAGCAGGTCTAGTGTGTCCTGCATCCTATCTCAGGCTGGGACCTCCTGACTTTGCCAGCAACACAGCCTGAAAGGGGCAGCTGACAACATCTTGTGTCCTGAGTAAAGATCTCGGACAAAATGGTGCTCTGCAGATTGCTGGAACAACATTTTTGAAGATCTGGCATCTTTATGGTTCTGCCACAGCTTTGATATACTTCCCTGAACAAATTGCCTCATGGCTGAGTTTCCACCTCTGTCCAAGAGGGAGTCATTATAGGGACCCCCTAAAAGCTAGGAATTATTCCATTTAAATCAAGAGAATGGTGCTGCTGACAATCTTTTCAAGAACTGATGACATTTCTTGGAGGTGAACACTGTCCTTTGCTTGGTGGTTACCAGAAGGCATTCATGGATGTTAGAGCTAATAGTAATTAATTGACCATGTAAAAGCACTGATGACTGAAGAAGCTGACTCAGATCCTACCTCTTTGTTTAAACTTGTCTGTAAATTCTTCACATTTTTATTTGGTAAGAACAAAGATAAACTGCTCTAAATGTAACCACAACCTGTAAACATAACATGCAACGTCTGAAGGATGGGTCAGATTTTCTGTTGGGTGAATGGGTGCAGCTTCCAGACAGAGGTTGAGAGATTGGTTCAGCTGCTTCCAAGCCTAGAGCATTTCCTCTCTGAAAGAGAACTGGGGTTTTCTGCAGAATGAGGAAGACCAAAACAGCTGTCTTAAGGCCAACGGCACAAGGTGACAAACTGGAAGAAATAGACATGCATATGTGGGCATTTGCTGGAGGAATATTCAGGAATACTCTTAAAGAAAATAGAGTATGTGGGGCAAAAACGAGGTTTCACTGTGGCCTTCAGTCCAAAATGCAGACAATTAAAGGTTTTGAAAATATCACCCTAAACGAATGAAAGACAATAAACACATGGGACTAAGAAAGCTCTCCCCCTCTTGAGCAAATTTTGCATTTGTACAGAGGCACACGAGAGCCACAGGAGACTGCGCCCTCCTCCCCAAACAAATCAGACACCAAGAGCTGCTGAATGTTGGTACTTCTATCCTCTGCCAGTCTCCTCATTGCATCCACTCCATCCAGATCCTCAGACAGCTCAGGCCACACTATGTGGGGTCAGCCTGGGTGCTAGGGCTCTCACTTTGCTGCCCCAAGGGAAGTCACAGCACAGTTTCTTTCCCTGAATCACATTTCAGCCTGTCAAAGCCATTAGCTTACCTGAGGAACTATGGTAAATTTGGAAAAATGACATTCCAAAACTGGGCCTGCCTTCCCCAGTTGTTCACAGGGAACGGCATTTGCATGTGATTGCTTTGCTGATGCTTAACTATTTGAATTTTAATAAAGCAACTCTTGCTGGCTAATTATTCTCTCCAAACTAGTTCAGCTTATCCTCAAGCTCTCAGCGCTTTACTCAGGGCAGTCACTCACTTATTTATGTTTGCCAGAACACTGGGATCCGTATCAACGTGACTTACTATTTTCTTGAGGTGTCCCTGACCATCAGACACTTCATCAGATTCTTTAATATCTTTTGCATCCTGTTGCTGTAGACAAGTCACGCACCTGCTGGACCATCTGCCGTTGCAGACTGCAATTCAACCCACGCACACAAGAGATTTCTTTATCCATTACTTTGTACTTTGTTAAATGGTATCTGTCTGTACGGGGAGGCTCTAGTGAGGTTTAGGACAAGGGCCAGCCCAAGGTGTTCCAGACGCACAGTCAAAAACCGATTTTTTTCCTGCTGTTAACCCCAAGGGACTCCAGTTCTACCTCCAGAAGTTGGAAGGAGTACATGGGGAAGCCTGCAGGGCAGTGTTGTGCTGAGCACTGTTCAGTCTGCACCCGGGGAAATGGGAGGTGTGAGACCATGCAGTGGCACCAGCCAGCCTGGCTTTTCAGAGCGGGGAAACGATGGGGCTTTTGTTCCTTTCCTGCCAATTTTCTTGCCTGTTTCTGCCTTTGTCTCATGCTTCGTTTCTCGCTCATATTTATGGGATGGCACTAAAAAAAACTTGCTGTAATCACCTGACGTTTGCATGATTTTTTGTTATGCTGTTTTGTTTTTTTTTCATTCTTTCTTTCTTTTTGCCTGTCACAAGTCAGCCTGTTGAGGAGCTGTTCTGTAGGTTTATTAGGCATTCCAGCAAATAGCTGGATTTCCATCACTCTCCCAGAGCTTTGCATTCACGGCAGTATTTTCTTTTCCAGTTTCCTTGCAGTATGGGCTAAAAGTAGGATCTCTCTGGCTTGTTTTGTTGAATACATGACCCTGAATCATTGAAAACCATACAGCTGAGTTTAGTGTCTGCAAGGAAGTCAATTGTCATTTTGAATTTCTTCACACTGTGTCCGGTCTCTGTGGATACACCTCTGTGAATGTTGTTTCACTGCCTGCTAACAGGCATATTGACAGTATTGGCAATATTGGCAATAACAGCATACTGGTAATATTGAAAGACAAGGCTTCTGCTACTTGCCATAGCTTGAGAGAAGGCAACTGCAGGTGGTGTTTAGGTAAGTCTTAATGTACCCTATTGGAAGTGAGCATTCCCCAGGGATACTTGTCTTGGATGACTTGTTCAGTCTCACAAGGTCCTTTGGAATTGGTAATTTTGGTCAGCGTCCCTAGGCAACTGACACCTTGTGAAGAAACTTGACCAAAAAATGTCTTCTCTTTTTTCCTCTGTGCAATATGTTGTTACCACCAGCGCTGCTGTACAATCACTTGGTGTGAACACATCAGTTACTGGTGCACTCCAGAATATTTCACGGCCCCTCCTAGATTTTACTGACAGGTTCTTACCAAATCATCAGGATTTGGTCAACAGTATTCTCTTTGCTTTTTCTCTAGAGGCTTTTTTTTCTCTGGAGACACCATACAGTTAAAGTGACAGACATAAGGAACGCTAACAAGAGGCTGACCATCACTTGCATGATGCAGAATGAAACCCGGCAAAAGAAGGAATAGTTGATACCCATTGACAGAGAATAGAGGTCAGTGTGCAATGGAGATAATGGGCACCTGGCATAATGGGCCACCATAGAGCTACACGTAGCAATCAAATTATCAAATAGCACTTTCATATTCTCCCTTCTAACTGACATATCTGCAGTCTTTCTGTGGGTTAATCATGAACAGACAAAGGTCTGTGCTTGCAGAATAGCACATTCATTGTCAATTTTGACTCATGAATAAACTTGCAGGAGGAATTGCCATTAAAATACATTCTTTCTCTGCTTGGTGAGGTGATCCCACAACTTCCAGTGCTTTGCTAGCAAGCTGTATAAGACTAGTACATTTAGGGTAATAGGATTCCTGTGTTGGCTCAGTTTTGAATGTTTTATGAGTCAATTAAAACCACTTGAAAGAATTTCGTGACACAGGAACCACACATTTTATGCCCTGACAACTGAGTTCCGCATTGTTTTCTTAGGGGTAGGATTAATGAAGGTTTTTAAAAAACTTTGCCCCAAAAGGAAGTGCCCAGATCCCAGTTACTTGTGTTTTTAAGCAAGGAAATTTGGCAGCCAGGCACAGCTTGTAGAAATTTTTCACTGAGACAAAAGAATCCTAAATATACATGTATTTAGGTCTTCAAGCGTGCTAAAAGACTGTGTTTACTGGGATCTGTGTAGCCCCACAGCACCTCCTGAGTTGTATTTTATAATTGTGTGTGTGTGCATGTGTGTGTATGACCTGAGGATCTTGAGAAAATTCTGTTTAAAGAGTATTTCATGAAAATTTTTATCCACAGAGGAAGTCACGCCAGCTCAATTACATCAGGGCACTTGTAGTGCTGAGGGTCTCCAGATCGACTCCCTATTCAGACTTCCTTTAAAAAGGGAGGGATTAGTCAGCAAAAAGCAATGCTATTTGCTATCTATATGTTTTAAACTAGGGCTCATCTGGAAATGGTCATGATGTGTTAGGGCCAAATTTTCAGGCATGCAAATCACTATTTCCATGGACTTCAAAGGAACCATGCTAATTTTCCACCCTCGGGGATCTGACCTCTGGATTTTTCTTCAACTTTCACACCACATTCACTGCCTTCCTTACAACACCTTTTGGCAAAGAAAGTAATATTTAGCCCTTTGTCTGATATTTTATGATGAATTCAATTTTTCCGCCACCACTAAGCAACCCATAACACCTTCATTCATGATTTTGCAAAGTCATGAAAAGAAAAATTATGACCTTTCTAAAATGTAGTTTTAACTTCCCCTTGGGGATCTTTTACTGGTGTATAGCTTGGTAATTTCTGATGCCCCAAAATGAGGAAGTGAGATAGTGACTATGGGAGTCCGGTCAACCTAACCGTGGTGGAAGGATAGGGCAACAGGACTTCCCACCATGTCTCTACATTTGTGGAAAGAATGGAAAGTAATTAGTCTGGGAAGAAGGAACAAGTTCCTATAAACAGCTCTGAACCAGTGCTGGCTTACAGATCACGGAAGCCACGACGTGCTTTTAGAAATGTGTTGAAGCCTCATGCTGACCTGAAACCTTAGGCACTTGTTAAATTGCATGCAGAGCAAAAGAACACAGAACTGGTCACACTGGGTCAAACTAAAGTTCCATCCAGCTTAATATCCATTTTCTAACAATGACCAGGAGCAGGGTCCTAAAGGAGATTACAAGAACTGGGCATGTAGAGAGCAATTTTCCAGATTTATGCTCCCAGCTCCTGAATGTTAGCCAGGTCCTCTCTTCTTAGGATAACTATGGAGCATGCAGGTGAAGTTGGGGTGCATTTCCCCCACCCTCCACCCCCAATGGTTGGCATGGCTCAAAACAGACAAATACACATTTTTTGCTCTGGCCTGTCTGCAGGTAACACCTCACCTCCACCCCACCCACCAGTGCACTGTGTTTAACACAATTTCAAAACATTAATTTTTGAGGCTTGAAATAACTGGATTTCCCCGGGCTTTAATTTACCACTTGACTAGTTTCCTATTTAACCTTTCACTTCAATCCTTATTTCACAGCATGAAATGATACCCCTGCACACCATATTTCTCTTTTTGAGGCAAGCCTACCGAAATTATCTTCTGCTTGGATGTGATGGGAAGCGCACGCAACTTTCTGAAACAACTCAATGACAACAACGTATTACTCACAGAAAATTCTCAGTGAAGGTTGCAGCTGAGAAACTTTGATAGGAGGAATGGCATATGAGACACATTTTGCCAGAAGTTCTACTTATTTAGAAAGGAAAGGGCATGAAAACTTTCTGAAATAACAATCCTTACCAAACCCCAGTTCTGAAAGGTACCTAAGTCTCTGCCTGGCTTTAAGAAAAATAGTTGCCATAGAAATACTCCTGTGCTTAACATGATGCCTGCTAAATTAGAGATTTAACCAGGAACACTGTAATTAATAACAAATTTTTACAGCCTGAGCTAAACAATCAAGGCTTGCTAGCTATAGATATATATTACTTACACAGATAAGGCACGGCAGGGAATCTTACCACTGGTTCGAGCTTTAATTAGACACAACTTAATTATCTTGCTGGATGAAAGACTTTAAAACAAAGCTGGAGTGACTCTACATCCTCTCTAACATTGTATTTATTCATTTTTGCTTAGGATTTAAATAAGAGAGTTACGGAGAAGACAAAGCCTCCACAGAGAGGCTCCTCTTCCCACATGCAATATATTTTTGTTTACTGCTGCTCATCTAACTGATTTTCATGGGCAGCAAAAGCTCCAGTTGAATCACAGCAGTTCTGAATCAGCTATGAATGTGTGTGTGTGTGTGTGTGTGTGTGTGTGTATAGATGTGTGGGGAGGTGCCTGCATGGGGGAACTCTCATCCTTCCTTTTGCACATTAATGACAAAATGGATCCAAACAATTTCTGCATTTAACAGCAGGCCATTTAGCTGAGGTCTCAGTGAAATCCACACAAAAAATGTACATCTGCATGTCTGGTCTATGAGGCTAGGCTTGTTGGTATGCTCAGGTAAGAGAGAATACCCGCAGTTGCAGTTGTCCCACCACATACTGGGCCAGAGACAAGGAAAGCATAGCACTTATGTGAAAGAAAGCGTGGTCTGAGTTCTGGTTCCTGCTCTCCTAAGTATTTCACCAGTTCAAAATGTTTGGCCTAGTTGCCTAAGAGCCTCTCATCTCCTGAGAGGTGGGCACTTGCATCTCTTCAGACAGATAAAGGAACCAAGCTCAGGTTTCTCCTCCTTGTGGAGAGGACATTTTCCAACACCGGGCTGTTAGCACAGACAGGAAGGAGGCAGCCTGTCCTTGTTGCACTCATTTTCAAGGAGCATCTCCTTTTTTTGTTTCACTTTGGGGCTGTGAACGCACCTCCCTGCAGCATGGAGTTGAAAGCCTCCTGAGCTTCCATGACAAATCTTGTCTTACTGTTAACACTTGGGTATTTTCTTGCTTAGCAGACGTGGCAGTTGCGAATCACACCAACAGGCACCTAACACTCCTCAGACACTGAATGTGGAGCCCTGTGTGCCTAGTTCAGGATGCTCTTTTGATGACCAGATCATTAACAGTTTCGAGCTACAAAGCTGAGAACTGATGGGTCTAAACCCCCTCTCAGTTCTAACCCTTTTTCCCCTTCTGTAAAGAAAGAAGCTAGTAGGTTTGCTACACAGCCACAGGGGTGTTTTGAAGATGAGGTATCTTGAAGATTGCATGACACTGAGACAATCTCATGAAGAAGGCTGTAAGAACCTTGGGTGGCAGTGCAGGCAAAACACATTCCAGAGTGCTTGTGCTGCGCTGATTGACTCCAAAGGGGAGCTATTTTCTTCACAGAGCCCATGAAGTGGAGCCCTTGAGGACCTATCAGACTAGTCAAGTGATTTAGTCAGGGACACTGGGATAATAACACACTTTGGCTAATTGCACCCCACTGGGAGCATAATTTTTGCTCCCACAATAGGGCAGGGATGCAGGCTGGTGCCTGTGCTCTCTGTCAGGCTGCAGGACAGGCCGGCTTGCTGTTGCAGAGGAGGGGAGCCATGGGGAAGCACAGCTCCACCGCTCTCATGGCAGAGAAGAGCACACAAGATAAGGAGCTACCTGTGTGACTGGAAGGCCCAGAGACACAAATAGCTTTACCAAACCCACCGGGCAGAGCACAGTTTGAAATCACTGACCGTGTGGGTGCAGGTTTGGAAGGACCAGCATGCTTTCTGAGACGCGTCACCACAGAGGAATGAGTGCTGACTGCAATGGGTGACAGATTAACTGTGGATTTATACCCAGAGTGTGCCAGTCCAGTGTGGCAGGCCCGCTGGCCCCTTGTGAGTGCACCAGGACGGTGTGGATTATCATGCTTGGCCACGAAAGTCTTGCCCACAGTGAGAAAAATCAATCTGGATCCAAAACAGCTTTTAATGCGTTTAATGTGAATTTGTTAAACAACATTAAAGATCTGTTTTGGCATTTTTAATCAAAGGTGCTGTTAATGTGATTAGACTTCATTACCTTACCAAGTGAATTGGTCTGAACTTAATTTCAGAACTTTTTAGTCCTGAATTAGAATATCCACCCAGAAACTGAATGTAGTTTCAATATACACATAATAAATTATTTTGGATTGATTTTAATGAGACCACAATGTGTGGACTAAACACTGTTTAGTGGAGTTAACCAGTGAAGCGAGAGCGCTGCCAGTACTGCTGGAGGTGGAGGAGTTTGGATTCAAACAGGGGCTGCCAAAATTATTCCTTTGATAGATTTTCACCTTCCATGCATTTTCACTTAGTTTCTTTTCAGAGACCATATCCTTGATTATAACTAGTGATGTTTTTCAGGAGTGTAATAACTTGTAGAAACTTTGGCCTCATGTCTTTTTGAGGAAAATAAAGCTTGTGCCCATTAACTACACAAAAATATCTTTTCATTCATCCTACACCAAACAGCATCAATGTCTTGCACATTAATGGGGCTAACAGTTGTGATTAGATGATCTAAAAAGTTCTGAAATAGTAAATATTAAAGTATCTCTTTCCCTTGTTCTGACAGTTTCTGGAACTTTCACAAATTGAGTCTGTAAAAATTGCTGGTAAATTGGAGGCTATCAAGTCTTGTTTGTAGCAACATATATACAGACACATGTACAAACAACTCTGAAATGTGCCATTTCCTGAAAAGAGACGTTAATGGGACGTCATCACCTGTCACGATTGCTGCTGTTGCCAAAGATGTTGGTCTGTCAGCTCGACCTTTAAACCACTGTTAGGATACTTCTGTGTAATCAAGATTTGCATCTTCAAAATGTCAGTAGAACAAAAGCTACTGTTGTCCTGACCCAGCTGAGTATATGTCAAAGACTTGGTACTTAGCTGCTGACAAAATTTCAAGTCCAACTTAAAATTAGAGTAGGTTTTATTCGCAGCTATGGTTAGGATACATCTTTACCATTTAATTTTGTTTATGCTGACGTTTCTTGCTTTTTTTCTTGCCACCAATATAGTGACAAGAAGCAGTTTTGATGTATATGCAGATTGTCTTCCCACTTGTCGTCATGGGTTGTAAAGGAACACCAAATGAAGAAAAAGAGAAATTGTCAGATATCAGTTTAAGAGAAGACTGAGAATGGAGTTAAGCCACAAACTTTATTAATTCAGAAACCAATTCTGTTAAATGAATACATTTTCTGTAGGGGAAAAAAAAAAAAGGTCTTAAAACACTTTATAGTCTTTTGGTAAGGCATTGGAGTCTCAAAGTATTTGTAATTATCTGGCCTTTTGTATGGCCAGTGCATTTGAAAAAGAAAAGAAAATCAGATTGTTGAAGTTTCATTCAACTCTTTGTTACTCTAGAGCACTTTCTATTTATTTTTGTTTACTGATCTGTCTCTTTCACTCTGCATTGCATTTTGTAGAGATGTTTATATGAGTAAAAAATTAGACTTAGCAGCACTCTGCATTCACATCATGTGATGTCAATCGTTGCACAGAGTGCAGAGGTCCAGAGTAGCCAGGCTACGAACAGCTAGATGAACTTGGGCATAGGCAGACCTTAATTTTTATACTGAAGAAGTAGACATGGAGAGAGCAAGGAGATGTACAAGTAAAAGCTCCATACAGTCTCTACCTGTTTGTTGGTGATAAGCAAACAGCTCTACTCTACCTGCCCTATGACAAACTGATGCACCTGGAAGTTTAACTTCTGTTCCCCAAGTAACTGCAATTTTTATGAGGTTGTGGAACATGACTGAGCTATGGTTCCCACCCCACTGAAATGATGTAAATGGCTGCATGCCTCTATTTCAAGAAGTCCAAAGTGGCCTTTGGTTGTGCTTTGAGATAAAGTAGATTGGACTGTGCTATAGGAGCTTAAAAGATTGTTGCATGTAGTGCCTTTTCTGTCCAGTCTCTGACAAGCCCACTCGCTACCACAGTACAGCAATTGAGGGGGAAAACTAGCTCTTTTAACATGTTGTCAAATCAGCTGCTACCCACTTTGTTGAAGTACCTTGGAGCTGGTGACAGCAAAGGAGGAGAGACAGTCTTATGTGCTATAAGCAATACCTGCTTCTTCCTCATTGGTGTATACAGGAGTAAATCACCCCCTTCTGCTGCAGATCTATGCCCCAGTGACTAAAATGAATTATAGTCTTTCTTCTGGGAAGAAATAAGCTTATTTCTGGGGCAGATTTCATGTATGTTTTCCCAAGAAATTTCCAATTTCTGGCAGACAAGGTGCCAGGGAGACAGGAATCTGGCGTTTTCCGTCTTGGGCATTCATTTTGGATGCATTCTCAGGCTTCTGGTGTCGTCTCCCAGCTAGGCACCCTCAAAAAGAAAGGGTCTTTGGTGGAGTTCTGTCTGTGTCCTGCTCACGGCGCCTCAATGCTGATAACTCCCTGGGATGACGGTCTGATACTGGTGAACACGGCGTGAAGGTAATGTTTACCTTGAACATTTAGATTTTGCAGAGTACTGAAAACCAGGTCATATCGAGATTATTTAAAAGTACACTTTGTTACCCAACACAGTCCCTTACATTTTGCAGGAGTAGGCTCCCTCCTTGCTGAGTAGTGACCCCTTAAGGAAAAACCTAGCTACTGCTGCCAGTAACATCTCCCCATCTCCAGCTGTTCTTCCCTGAGGTGAGCTCTCTCTCCCCGCCCTGCCTGGGGCTTCTTCCCTCATTTGCGGCTCAGCACATTTGAGAAAGGATGTCATAACGCCGTGGACCACGAAGTCCAAAACGTTGCTCAAATGCTCAAATGTGCAGCAGGCATCTTCTGTAACTTTTTCTGTCAACCCCTGTCTTCTCCCCCTCTGGCCCTGGTGTGGTTTGCT